>CM062809.1:1081519822-1081930595 GCA_031772625.1 Pinus tabuliformis
TTAAAAGAACGTATTGCTTGTGTGCTACTAGTATCATTCCAGCAATAGTCGACTGCAAAGAACCCCAAGGAGGAGGAGGAGAATGCAGCCCTTGCATCAAAGGGGCAGCAGGAGGAGTGGAGGAAGAAGGACTTTTCTAAAATCAAATGTTTCCCGTGTGGTGAATTTGGTCACTACACTACACAATGTCCTCTCAAGAAGAAGGACAAGGACGAGAAACATGATCCGCAAGGATCGAGGAGGAGGAGTTTGCCATGATTGCCCAGATACCTCCAAGGGAGAGGTGGGGTGATCTAGTACTAGAATTCGAAAGAACTGAAATGGGCAAGGTACATTGAGGAGTCCACCTCATGGATCAATACCTTGCTACGGGAGCCCACATCAGAAGTGGCAAGATGGACCAGTGTTAGTTGGTGCAAAGGAATATCGGAGTGACAGTTGCAGTGGCTGGGAGCACCAGACACTAAGCAGAGCAAAGTTGGCAACAGTGCAGTTGGCACAGTGAAGAGTCAGCAGCAACGCAAAGACTTCAGAGGGTTAGCATAGAGAAAAGCAGTAGTCAAAACTCCACCAATAGATGCATCATGCTGAACACCTTTGGTTCAATATTTTGGATGCTTTTTTGTTGCAACAGCAGCAGAGTTGCAGTGCAGATGCAGTTGGCAGCAGCATGCAGAGTCAACAGCAGCACAGATGCAGCATTTGCGCAGTAGTTGGTGGGCAGTGATGTCAGACATCAGCAACGCAGAGGGAGATGTTACAGAGTTAGGGTGATGCTTCAACATGTTGCATTACTAGAGCACATTCCTCACTAAGAGAGGGTTTTGATTTTTGGTAGCATCGGATGTGCTCTAAGCCTCCAAATTTGCAGGGAGGCTAGGATACATGTATTCCAGAATACCCAGAAATCGTTTTGGGAAATTCCACCCGAAGACAGTTTTATTAAAACAATTAATTATTTTTAATGGATGCCTAAGTATAAACTTAGGAAATTAAAATAATTAAAGGGTATTAATAAAACTAGGTGTGAATCTTCTAGAAGAAGACGGAAATCAAGTCAATATGATCTAAGCCATTGATTAGAATTTAATCTAAGTCTTTGATTATTCAATGAGGAGATTACAAGGACTTTGATGGGCATTTGGAAAAAACATCGAGTGGGATCAAGAGATCGATTTCTCAAAAGAGCAGCACAGAGCAGCCGGAGAGATCATTGAGGAGATTCTTGCAGTGAAGGGCAGGGATAGTTTTTCAGAGGAATTTTTTTGATCCGGAGAGTGCAAGGCAGAGAGGGCAGAGTAGTCCGAAGAAGCAGTGCAATGCCACGCAGAGGCAGCGCAAAGCTACGTTGTGGCAGCGTAAAGATTCAGAGGGAGTTCGTATTTTTAATTGGGAATAGTCGAGATCTAGTGTCGGAGCCGGGGTGTGAGACCAGGAGGCTAGAGGGCCGAAGTTTCCATCTAGCAGGAGATCAAGATGAGGTGCAGCGCAGTCCCAGCAACAGTGACGCAGTAACTGCGTAGGTATGATGCAGTGCTATGTAGAGATCTCCAGTGCAGATGAGTGTCGGATTTTCCAGTGACAGGGTGAGATCATCTCACTATCTTTTGTTCAGTTAGATCTCTCTACAGGATTGCCAGTCTGGGCATCCGAAGAATTGTATTCAGAAACTACTGCATAATAATACAAACCCTCAGCGATCGCACCGGTTTTGGCGCATTATGTTTTTCCAGTGACATTTGTCCAAAAACAACGGTGTCACTTGTGTGTGTTATTTCTTCTTGCTCAGTTCTTGTTTCGGCATAGAATTTAATTAGTGAAAGCTGCAGTCATATTTACTTCTACATTTATAGTGTAACACAGTAAATAACTTGCATGAATTTATTTTAAGAATGAAACTATATATGAAAGCAAAAATGTAATGTATGAGATGTTCATTTGTTAATTTTAAACTTAAAATGATGAATGCAATAAGAACCAGTTTTGGAAAGAAATATTTTTAAAGCAAAAATAGATGTTCTGAGAAAAGAAAAAAAACAGTAAATCTTTAAAGCTTGGAATCTATAATTTATGTGGCATTTTTTAAACAAAATGTGTATCTTTAATGAAATAATGATATATGTAACGCATTTTTTAAACAAAAATATATTTTTTAAACCAATAATGCAATATGCAAGATATGTTTTATTAAAAAATTGTATATCTTCGAAGCAATGATATAATATGAGGCATTTTACAAAATTTACAATATCTTTCAAGACAATAGTGCCATGTCTCAGGGACTGTTTTAAAGAAAATTATATTTATTTTTAAATAATTGTATATTTATGTAAAATAAGATAATATAATATATGAGTTGTTCTATCAATAAAATGTTTTATATTTATAACAGTTGGGTTTATCTTTAAATGGTATGAAGAAATGACTGTAAAAAAACTGTTTATCTTTTGAAACAATAATATAGCTTAGTTTGAGGCATTTCAAGGGAAAAAAATGTGAATTTCTTTTAAACAAAAGAAAATTAGATCTTTAAGACAAAACCAAACCTTATATACGAGACCATTTTCAACCAAACCGTATATATGCGAAGAAACTATATCATTCCTGAGGCATTTTCAAACAAAATATATATATAAAGAAATAAATTGTCATAAATGAGGAAAATAAAACTATATCTTAAAAGTATTAATGTAGTGTACGAGACGTTTTGAAAAGAAAGATCTTATATGAAGGAATCATATAATACATGAGGAATTTTTCTAAATAAGCGTGTATTTTTAAAGAAAAAGAAACTAATGTCTCGTTTTAAACCGCCGAATCCCTCATTGCTGCAAAGCTTATTAGATCTAAGTTTTCAAAATTTTCAAAATAAATGTAAAAAAAGCCATGCTTCTCTTACTTGTTACAGAATCCGCCAAGGCAAAACTTTGCGAACAAGGCCATGGTGATCTTCGTCCGCTAACCTCAAGTCTTGTGAAAGCACAATATGCCGAAGCCTTTGGCTACCAAAACAGTAAGATCTGCTCAACTGCGACCGAATATATACATTTTCTACGAAAATATTCAGCCGTAACAGCGCATTTCAGCAGACTTCAGGAAGAAGGCGACGCTTTAAATATGTATATACATATAGTAGATAAGACCTTTAAGGTCTCGCCAGCTATAATATTCTCCGTTACATGAGAGCCGCCATTGCTCTGACTGGCTGATAAAGTACGCAGAAAGGCATCACAAGGTCATATGAGCAGGGCTACGGTTTGTTCCGTTTCTACATACCTTCTCCGTATTCGCATGCTCTTTGCCATGGCGTTGGTCGCATGAGAATTAATGCGGCATGACAGAGAAACGAAGGATTAAAGCACGGGACAGGACTGGTCCGAAAATAGGATTTGGTCTGTCTCTTTTGTAAACTTGCCTTACGCTGTGATTAATTAAGATTTTGGAATCCGAATGCGTTGAACACTATTGCTAAAATAACCCTCGCAATTTTGAAAAATATATAATATAATAATAAATTATTAAAGATTTAGCTTTATAATATATCATACGTTTATGTTGCGTCATGGTGGTCAGAATATTAATAATGGCCATTATAAAATGTTAGAGGTTTATCGTGTCCTATAAGGGTGAATTATCTTGTTTTGGTTTTATACATATATATTTGAAATTAAATTAGCAATAAGGAATGCCCAAAGTTTAAAAAACAAAGAACAAAAATACATGGTAAAAAAAATTTTAAAAGTCAAGAATACAAATACATGGTAAAAAATTGAAGTGTCCATAGTGGTGAAATTTATATCATCATGGGAACTTCAGAGTCATAATACAAATTTATACGAGTATTTGACAATATTTTATGGAGTTCCTAAATGCATGCGCAACTCTTTTTCTTTCCAATCTCCTTTCCTCGTAAGAAGTTGTCGAAACAATAAAATTCCATGGATTATTTCTCCCTTCTGTACACGATAGTTCGAAGCAAAATCTTTGGTTCTACATGTAAGTTCCACCACTTTTCTGTTTTTTGGGGTACTTGTTGTGCTCATTATCAGAGTAAAGGACGAGAGAGATTTTCGAGATAGTTGGCACCATGGTGGATGGATGGCAAAGATGATAGGTTGGTTCACTCTGCTTCTGATGTGCGTGTTTTTTCATTTCAAATGATGTTATTGGTGTTTATGAGAAACTATACAAATTTGGTTCAAGATTGTTTTTGCTTATTCAAGTGGTTTTATTGCTAGATTTTACTCATGCATGGAATGATTCTTGGGCTTCAAAGGACCATCAGCTCTGGTACCTAGCCATGCTGCTTGTAACTCTTGGGTGTTACATTGCAACATTTTCATTCTCATTATATGTCTTCTATTGGTTCAGTCCTTGGGTCATGGGTGTAGTTTCAACACATTCTTTATTATTGTCACATTAATTCAGACATTTCTACTTGCAATTGTTGCATTACATCCTTCTGTCAATGGAAGCCTTTTGTCAGCTTCAGTTATTTCACTCTATTGCACGTACTTGTGTTACACTGGACTAGCAAGAAAGCTAAGGGAGTATGTTGAATATTGCAATGGTATAATTGCACGAGGTCAAAATGACGATGGGAAAGGGAGAACTTATATTTATAGGGGCGATGGCATAAATGGAATAGTTACAACAATTTTTTCATCGGTGTATCCTGCAGTAAATGTTGGTTCTAACTCAAGTAAATTGACATTTGAATCTGCAAGAGATGAGCTTGTTTCCGAGAAGACCCCTTTGCGCCTGTACGCATTTGATCATGAGAAGCAGAAAGATGAAAGCAAACCTGTCTCATATTCATATTCATTGTTCCATCTTATATTTGTGGTTGCAAACATGTATTCAACGATGATTTTGATTGGCTGGAAAACAACAATTGCTTTTACTTCAATAATAAACTCCAACGATGTGGGTTGGCCATCTATTTCGATGCGCATCTCAATGGAGTTGATAACAACAGCGCTTTATATTTGGATTGTGCTTGCCACAATCATTTTTCCTGATAGGCATTTTTCTTAACCTATGTTTGGAAAACCATGAACTTGTACTTTAACAAGAGGCTTAGCTCAACTCTTTTGTATTAATGAGTTGTTTTAAGAATGTTATGAACTTTTTCATATAATATGTGATTTTGGTTGTCCATTATGATTGAGATATTCAATCAATTTATCTTCTATTTTTTTCATCTCAACCCCACTGCTAATATGGAAACTTTTACGTTAATGAAAAGGTGACTCATGACTTGCCTCCACTCCACATTGGACTGTCTTTGTGTTTAAGGTTCTGGCAACAATAAATCATTGCGGATTACAAATTTGGTTTTCCCCTATTCTATTGGGCTTCTTTCGTTAACATGAGGTATCTACATAGTATTAACAACAAAACCTCCCCTGCTATTATGACAAAAAAAGGCGATACAAAATGACTGGAAACTTAGTTATTCTAACCATATGGTTTAGGCAAAATGTGGTGAAGTGCGGCGAAAACCGGTTGTGTAGTGGCTAAGCCCCCTCACCCCTAAGGTTTGTCATTTGGGTGGGGTGGGGGATTGACGAAGAAAGAAACTGAAGAAGCTGGGAGAATAGGCGGGTTGGTTTTTTGTCTTGTTGGTTCATATACATTGATTCATTATGCGACCTCTTGATTTGATTAATGGAAATTTGTTGAGAGGGGCGAGGAAAGCCAGGCGCCGAATGCGCGGTCTAGAGTCTGAAGGCACTTTGACAAATCACGATGGTAAGAATTGGTTCAGCCAGCCAAAAAGCAAGGTTTGCCGAGAATAACTTTGCCTGGATGGAGAGGAGGTAAATCTATATGCCCAAGCTATCAAATAACTAGGTAGGCCAAAAACTAACAAACTATACCTACCTTCTACCTATCTGCCACCATTCTGAAAGGGTAAAATAAGTCCCTACTCTTGGTGGTCCCACGAGTGATCCCTCTCCCTACTGTTGAGTGAATGCTCTCTCCCTCAACTCCCTGATGTCAGCTGGAATAGCAGGAGAGGGGATACAAAGGAATAGCTTACTTCCTTACCGCCTACAGTTGCCCTCCATTATATACCTATAGTATAGTATAATAGGAGCATGTAGGGAACGTTAGTCATCAAAGTTTCGCATCCATCTTGCACCCTGAACCACTTACTTTACTTGTTGGCTTAAGTTGTAATAGTCATTTTCATCACTAAAGAGGTAGGGTAGGTTTCTTGCTTGTAGGTGAGGCAGGGTAATCGTACATGGACACAATATCATCCTTACTTGCTACTACCTTTAGAAATTGCTTTATAGCTAGCACTATACCTTCCAGTTTTCGGTTAGGATTAGACCGGCTAACACCTTCACCCTAGTTTATGGATATATGGAGAGCTACCCAGCCCATTCATGAAACTAGGAAGATCAGTAGGTAAAACCAGTAGCTATTCAAATACCCTTCTACCGTTATCCTAGGAGATGGAGTGTTGCCCAACCCATTCATGAAACCAGGAAGATCAGTAGGGAAAACCAGTAGCTATTCAAATACCCTTCTACCATTATCCTATGAGATGGAATGTTGCCCAACCCATGAATTGGATGAAGCCAGCCTTTACAGGGACATTGAATTTTGAAGTGCTCTTTGTGAGCTTTCTCATCATTGTTGTTAGTTTTTTAGTCTTGCAAGGTTATCATATGGTCTGGAGGTGAGACAAGTTTGAAGCAATTAACTGGGTTTCATGACTCAGTTAACGGGAAATTTATCATTCTAAGTCGTGATCACAATGTTCTCCAAAGGATGGGAGTCAATCATATAATCAGGGTTGAACCATTGACAGAGGAACAAAGTTGGGAAATGTTTCGATATTATGCCTTTCCAGGTTGTGAGGAAATCGATCAAGTGGAGGAAACTGCCACGTCCGTCGCTAAGGAATGCAAGGGGCTCCCTCTTGCTATTAAGACCATTGTGGTAGCAATGGTAGGGGAAGGAGATGATCATAAGTGGAGGCTTGCATTGGATCAACTTAGAAATATAGATAGAAATTTTTATTTGATTCATCCACACGATCCACGAGATCTTGTTGAAGGAACTAGGTGTGGTTCTACTCATACACCACTCCCATTCTAAGATTGTTGTGGGCTCAGGGAATTGCATAGCACTGCTGGAGATGGGAGTTTCAGATAGTTGTATAATAACAATAACAAATTTGGTCGAAGAAAAGAGTTGGGATTTGTTTACTTATCATGCTTTTTGACATAATAATGGAAATGTGCTTGCAAACATCGACGAGAAAATGGAAAAGCTTGTGTGCGCCAAATGTGGAGGGCTTCCCCTTGCAATTAAAGTAATAGGGAGGTCAATGGTAGGCGTCACTGATGCACGGGAATGGGAATTGGTAGTCGAGAGACAAGAAAATGAAGATCTCTATGATTAGTGAAAGTGGAGTTACGAATCTCTCGCCAACTATCACATCAATCTGCAATTGTGCTTTCTCTATTTAACTGTTGCCTTCCCAGAGGATGAAATTGTTAGGGTCAAGGCCTTGCTTTCGTTGTGGCTGGGAGAAGGTCTGCTTGCAACAAAGAAGTCGCAAGATGATAGGCCACGAAGATCCATTGGAAATTGGAAGAATTTATGTGAAGGTTTTAGCTGATCGGTGTTTGGTCGAACCCATGCTCATAGGGATCGATGGGGGCGTGATCCTTTTTAGGGTGTATGACGTCATTGTAGGTGTTGAATTGATAAGTGTCTCTTGCAAGCCCTTCCATTCGCCAAACATTTCCTCCGCAATTATGCATGTGGATCCTTGCCTTCCCAACTCGTCTTCCAGTACTAGTGTGAGTTTGCGGTGCAACTTTACCCTCTTCGATTGGATCTGGCTACGTCAATTATGAGAGCAATCAAGTCCACAGAAAAGAAGGAGGACACGTGTCAAAATTTAATTGAATGAAGGAGGATGAAAAGTATGTGCTCATATTCACTGCAATGAATAGTTTTTGCACATAGAATCCCGTAGAGAGAACACCTTCGGCGTAATTAATAAAATTATTTGATAGTAGTAGTGTGATTTCTACGGTAGTTATTATGTATGGTTTGAGGATGTTTGAGGATTGTGTCTAATGTTTTAGGTGGACACTTCACCCATCTTCAAGGATTTTGTTTCATTTCATCTTTGATAGTGGGTGGAGTGTCCACCCAGAAGGTTGGACACAATCCTTGAACCTTGCACATAGTAATATTTGATTTTAGTAAACTAATTAAAATATTTAATTTTAATGTTAACAATAAGTTAAAATAAGAATATATATATATATATATATATATATATATATATATATATATATATATTAACAAACAACAAGATCTTATACACCAATTCAGCGACTGGATTGAAGTGGCCTTAAAATTGGATAATAATAATAATAATATTAAAAATAAATTTAGTATTTCTCAATATTTAATACATAATATTTTATTAATTTAAAATATTTTTATTTAAATTTAAAATTAAGATAATCAATATCTTTTTAAATTAAAAAAAATAAAATAAAAATAAAAATAATAAAAATAATTAATACCATATTTATATTAAAACAATTCAAATTTTATTATGTGTATATATAATATGGAGAAAAAAGATAACATGAACTAGGCTTATGTAATATTTGATTGATTTATTTATTTAAAAATATATATATCTCTTTTTGTTTTGTTAAGTTTGGCAGATCCATCCATTTTCTATTATATATTAGGCAAATTTACACCACACAGGTTGACTGGGTAGCCTCAACTTTCCCTGAGGGAAAACCAAGTATGTTGGCCACCAGTCAACGTTATAAGCCATCCAAAAACATAATTGTCTCAGTCTTTCTAGCCAAGCTAGACAAGTCTCGATCTCATGTCCAGATACTACATAATTGTAAAACTAGCATATGCATCAAGAAAATTAAAAGGTAACCGCATAAACAAAAACTATGCATGGGGAATCTAGTCTTTTTGTTCATCAAAGGCAGATGCAACAGGAGCAAGATCTTCAGCAGTTGCCCCTAGCATTCCATACAACTCTAGAATGCAAGGGATGTGGTAGTCAATTCTATCCATCCTGATGTCTTGTTTGTGCAACTAGAAGAGGATTTTCTCCATATCCTTTTTATAGTTTGGCAGGCCCTGCACTGTAACTGCCATCCCCACAGAGATTTGTTCCATCACTTTTCCAAGAAGGCTCTTCATTAAGAAATACAAATAGAGGGTGTGTTTAAATTGAGTAATTCTCCCACGGGTATTCCCTGGATCTAGGACCAACGTCCTCCAATTGTCAAGCTCATCCTCTGATTTGCTTTCCTGCTTAATCTTTGGTTCCTAGCCTTCCATCAACTTCTAAATTCCCACGTTTGTCCTGTCTCGGTATGTCAATGTTGCCTTTGCTATGAGATGCTCATCAGGCTTACGACCCCTGTGAGCATCCGATGTGCTCGACCCCTTGTTTGTTCATGGGGGCGGACCTCTCCTACCACGCCCGCGTCCTCTCACAGCTCAAGCCATAACCTGTGCAGTAGAGCCCTGTTGACATTCAAACGAAGTTAAATTCATCAAACCTTGCTCAACATTCCACCTTTCTCTTACATACTTCTCCTCTTAAGTGTAAGGGTATCCCAGAGCCCGCAATTGGCCAAGGGAAGTGGGTTTCAGACTCTTCTCCCAGGGCTCCTCATAGTACCCCTCCCCCTTGCTATGGCTCATATGCCGATCGTCCCGCTGCATCTGGAGCCAAGCCCACAGGCCCTTCTAGAGCCTGGCAGGATGCCTGCAATTATACCCACTTCTTGCACCCTCAGCCAGCAGATGCAAGTCATGGCTTCGCTTGCCCCTCCGCCTAGATTGCCGCCCAGGGTCCCTAGCTTTGCCCTCAGTGCCATGCGGGTTCCCACTTTCCCAAAGGTCACTTTGAGTCCCATTGCCATGGTTGTATTCCCATCTCCTTGCCCTCAACTATTCCATGCCTCTCTCTTCAGCACCCAGCCCCTCGAGAATTGCAATGCCACTATCCCTTATTCCCCTGGCTTGAGAAACTAAAGATAAACCCACATATCTTTGCAGCCCACATTTGCCCACTCCACAACCATGGTTCTGGTTCATTTGGGAGAGAATCAAAATGCAGAACCAAGCCATGACATGCCCTTTCCACCCCCAATGCTTCCCATACAATGCTAATCCCCATTACGACGGCCGCTTGTTCCTCCCTTCCTCCCAGCAAAACCCCAACCAGATCATGGAATCAACACAAGAGTAGGACCAAATTACATACTCGGAATTCGTCTTTTGCTCGCAGCCAAGGTTCCTTTCTTGCCTTCACCCTTCCCCAACTCTAAATCGCCTCCCATCTCCACAGCTACTCTCTCCTATCCTGCACGTCGAATGCCTTAACCTTCTCCGCCACCCTTCCTTATTCCTTTCTCCGCCACCTTGCCCACTCACCATCCATGCATTCATTGTGAAGGACACCGCACCCTTGCCTTGAGCATGTGGGGGGCGACAGTCGTTATGGCCTTCGTACTACCCATATCAAATCCCAACCTAGCCTCTCTGACCTCGACCCACATCCTGATTGAGAGCTCTTTTGTAAATTTTTTATTTGATTATAAATTTTTAATAAAATTAAAATTAAAATTAAAATAAATTTAATTAATTTAATAGATTAAAGTTCTTAAAGATGTGATATAAAGTATGTATGGATCTTATAATTATAATTAGAATATGTATAAAACTAAAAATATTTATATTTAAAATAAATTTTATTAATTTAATATATTAAAGGTTTTAAAGATGTGATATAAAGTAGGTATTGATTTTATAATATAATTGTAACAAAATATGATAATAAAAAATATTTATAATTAAAAATAAAAATAAAAATACATTTTTATAGAATCAGATTTTTATTAAATAAATAATAGAATTTTATATAAATCTTAAAAACAATTTATTTATTAACTAAAATTATAATAATAATAAAATTGAAAAGAATCAAATCGTAAAATGTTTCGCTGCTGTAATATTTAAAGAAAATAAACTTGTAAAGCCCCTTTTCCCTCCATATTCCTTAGTTGATAAGATTGCTTCTAAAGCCATTTCCCCTCCATATTCCTTGGTTGATAAGACTACTTCATTACCAATAGATAAAGTCATGCTTCACATGAAACTGGAAATGTGTAAGGGTCAATCGCTTTCTTTCCAGGTCATTGATGTATTTCCAGAACATTGAGGTATTTCCATAACTTTCAGTTTAAATGATTTTCTTTTTCAAATTATTAAGGATAATTATTATTTAAATTAAAAATTTTAAATAATAAATTTGTTAAATATTAAATATAAATATTTTATAGTTTAATTGTAAAAAAATTATAAAATATTTAATTATGATAATTATATATATAATTAATTAAATTTATTTTAAATGATGGGAAAAATGAATGGAATTCTTTTCCATCAGATTTAATTTCTGCTAATAATATGGTAAATTTGATGTAACTTGGGTCAAAAACAACCTTAATATTGATATCAAAATTGTTAAACCTAAACACTCACTAAGATAATCTTTATTCCAAAATAAATCTCAAACTCAATCTCTCCTATAAATTAAACTTAACACAAATTTTATCTATATCACTTTCCTTTTTACCATTGGCCAAACGTTAAATAAATATTTAAATTTTTTTATAAAATATTTAACATTAATTTTTGTATTATATATATATATATATAATTAATTTATTATATATATATCGCTTTCACTTTTACCATTTGTCAAAAGTTGGATAAATATTTACGTTTTTTGGTAAGGTGTTTAATATTAATTTTTGTCATATATAGATGATATGATTTATTTATTTTATATATTAAAATAAAGTTGATGTTGAAATAAAATAATAATGAACTTTAATTATTAATACACACTTTTGTCAAATGTAATATAATAATTAAAAATTCATACAATCATGTATTTTGATTCCTCCTTTGAAAAAAGATATTTGGTAGGGTCAAGTTTACAAGGTGGAAAAAATATTGGAGTAGTTGGACAGATCTTGAAAATTGGAATCAAAGCAACTTTCAAATGATTAGAATGAGACAACTTTACTTCTAAGTAAAACATGTTTCTAACTTCTATGGAAATGGGTGTACTGCATACTTTTTATTGGGGTAGGGACTTTAAGTTGAAAATGAACCACTAAGGGCTCCATCTCATAAACAATCATTCCATGTGGGTTAACCTTATCCCTGACTTGTTACTTTATCTATTTGGATATCATATCAAATCAATGATAGAGTATATAAACAAATTATTAAATAAAGAAAGATCATTTACATTTTTGGGTACATGGATTGTGGTTTTAAAAGAGGATTTTACACTTTACCTATTTGGAAATCCTATCAAATCATTGATGGAGCATATGAAGAAATTGTTTAAAAAAATAAATTATATTTTGGAAGTAGGAATGAATTTATAATTTATAAAAATGATATAGATTTAAGTATAAATTTTAGGTGATTTTTATTAAATAGTATATTATGTTATTAAAGTTAAATTAAATATGTCAATTGGGGTTATTTTAAGTGATTGGGTGGAATGGTTGTTATCTTTTATCTATATTCAAGTTTTTGCTAGTGACATCATGAGTTATAATGTCTTGATAAATATTATTGTAATGGCTTTGTACCTATAAGTAAGTGTATTTGTGGGTTGGTCGAAAACTGGCAACCCTATTCTGGCCTAGTACCAATAACATGACTTTTCTTGATCTGAGTATAAATGCATATGGGTACGCGTGGACTTATATGCCTCAATGCATAAATGTGCCACATAGTGTCTCTTAGCACTTATTGGTGCTTCTTAGCTTTTCTAATATTTGAAGCAATGAATTATCCAAATGTATTAAGATTTCACTTATGTACATAACCTTCGTATATTTAACTTTTGTGTTCTACACACATTACTAGTTAGGCTTGACAACAATCATCCAAGTGCACTCTTTGAACATTTAAGCACATTTTGGAACAAAAGATACCAATGATAACATAAAACCATTATAAAAACCTCCACTTATATAATGAAATCTTAATACATTTGTTTAAATGTTTGTATATACATTCTATGATGGTTTTTAGATGTTTTAGCGATCGAGTGTACAAGACCTTGGTGTAACAATCATTCTTGAAACATTAACCTATCAAATTTGTCAAACTCTCACTTCTAATTAGATGCACTATTATGTATTTCTCTATCAAATATTCAATGAAAAAAATTCTTATATTATATATTTATTTTAACATATTTGTAATTAGGCTTTTACATGGTCATAATTGAATAATTCTCTTAATTTTAAATAATCATATCCCAAACAATTTACTTTCAATCATGTTTACACTCTTTCTAACTAATTTGAAAGAACACCTTCATAAAATATATCTAAAAATTGTACTTTCAAGAATAAATATTTTATCTTTTTTACATTAATTCTAAGGCCATGAATCCTTTATCTTTTAGGAATTGAGATTGCATTTTGTAATTAATACAGTCTAGTACAAACCACATAGTCCATACTTGTCTCTTTTAACTTTTTCTTTTTGAAGTCTTAATCACAATTCCCCACTTTAATTTGTTGATTTGACTATAATCTTGTCATCTTCTTTAGAGTGAAAGTCCCTCCAATATATTATTTATAGAAGGTGGATGGTTTTCCACAAAAGGTATAACTTTATTTGTGAGTTACACACTACCAAATATCTAACAATATGTCAATACTAGATCCATGACATCTCACTTTAATTACATGTTACAATAATGCACATTGTTGATTCGTAAATTGTGGTGGATATTCTACTCGATAGTTCATCACAAAAAATCTGATAATTTATATTTAAAAGTCTAAAATCTACATTATTACAGTCTTATATCTCTTTAGATTTATAGATATGTAGATCATTGTTAATAGTGTATACATGTGAATTAAAATTATGCAAAAAATAGAGAACGACGAAATACAAGTTCACCACACATTTGACACAAGATATGACCTGGGAAACCCTTTCAAGAGAAAAACCCAGTTGGAAGCTGAGGTCACTTCACTCTCTTTCTCTGAATAGAAATATGGTTGTGAGTACAACGAAGTATGGTCTGTGGCTCGTGGGCTACTACAATGCACAAATTTCCTATGTGTGCTCTATCTCCTATCCCATTTAGCTATTTTTGCTCAACTATGGAACAAATGCACTCAAAAGAATGGAACCCTTTTTCCTCCTAGTGGCTCGGTTATAGCATAACCCAATGGCCTACTAGTGGTTAAGTTTGACTGCCTCAACTCTAAACCAAAGTTACAATATGGACTCTTCTAGAGCCTTCTTCTTCATAATCACATGGCTAGTCTTTTTTTTCATGAATAATGGGGGCTAACGTGGCATCCTCTCGATTGTGGTAATGAAAACGGGAAGTTCAACATTTGATGACATAACTTTCACATACAAACTCTTATTAACGCAATTATTGCGTCATTGGAAGGATCTCTTTATGTAGAATATGAGAAAAAGGTGTGGTGCTAAAGAGGCGAAGTTTTCCCCCAAAAATTGTCATTTAATGCCTCAAAATGCTTTCGGAAGGTTTAAGACCCCAATTTTCCAAACTAGGCCCTGCTAGTAAAAAGGGTCTTGAGAGTTGATTCCTCCACTTTTTCCACTTTTAAAGCATCAAGATGGATGAAAAACAATATAATGATCTAATTTGGATCACAACTCCCCATTTTGCAAGCCTTTTGGTCCCCAAAATCTTCTACTAAATGGGGTGAGAAAGTTTTTATGTTGCCTTCTCTCTGGTGTACCATTTAGATTTTCCTAGAAGTTTTCCTTTCAACCCAATATACCAAAGGCCATGATGCCCTTGTCTTGTAGTTCTGGACCTCTTCTACAAAGTTGTATCTTCTATTAACTCTTCCTAAGCATCTGATGTCAAATCCTTCACAGAAGGTAAGACCTATTCCTCTTCCTAATCTAACATGGAAGGCTCATATAGATCCAAATTCTCCAAATTTACAATTGAGTAAATGTGCATATATGGTGGTAAATTGTGCTGATAGGAATTATCACCCACCTTTTTCAGTATCTCGAAGGGACCACACCATAGAGCTTTGATTTTCTTACCTAGTCCCTATAGCCTCTCCTTGTTCAACTATAACCATACTCTGTCTCCCACCTTGAATAATTTATCTGTTCTATGTTGATCATGCATGGCCTTATATTTCTCCTATGACTTCTACAATGTCTCTTATACCTGTATATGGATCTACATGATCTTCTTTATAAATATTCCAACCCTCAAGGTGTCTCATGTAAGATCTTCCCTCACTCCCTTATTGCCCATAAGCAATGTCCAAAGGTGAAGGCGGCAAATATCCAAAACATGTTTCAAATGAGTACTTTCCTTTAGAAGTGTGTACTACTCTATTGTAAGAATGTTGTATATATAACAAATTTTCATCCCCTCTCCTTAGATGCTTCTGGTTGTATCCCCTCAGAAGTTGCACCAATTTCCTGTTGACTAATTTTGTCCACCCATTTTTCTATGGATGGAATGGTGTAGATATCTTTAGCTTTATGTTCATCTTCTCCCACAATATAGTTCAAAATGCATGTAACCACCCCGTCCCACATTTACCCAATTTCACTAGCCTTCCAGGGTAAACATGAGATGGAGAGTTACTTTGACATGACTCGAACTTCCAGCTTTCGTTAAGGAAGTGGGGTTGACAACTAACAACTTACATACATCACTCAAGGTTTATAGGATACTTAGGGGCCAAAGAACCATCCCAAATGACCAAACCCTGAGTTGGATTGCTTTTCATTGAACTGGACCCTTGCATGCATGACAAGGCAAGGGTGCTGTTATAGCCCTCCAACCGCATGCATAAGCCTCTTTCCCCGTGGTTATAACCAAAATTGTTAGTTCAGAGAATGCAATCCTGAGATTCAAGCCACTTTTCTAGGCCATTCTCCAAAACATTGCCCATAACTACCTGTAACTTCTAAGAGTGATAAATGGCATAATGAAAATGTGATTCATATAAAACTTGAACAAGAACTTGACCTAACCAGGCCTAATCATGACAATCATTTCATCAAACATGTGGTAAACATGTGAGTTATAGGTCATGAATGCATATATGGTCATAGGATTTTGAAATTTATTTGAGAATCACCAAGAAGGTTTAGTGCCCTCTCAAAATAGTTGCAATAACACTTGTTAGCCCATGCATTCATTAACCATCAAATATTTATCAAATCTCGAATAAGTAATAACTAGAACACATCATAAATCCATGCTTATAACCAACATATAACCATGATAGAAAAACCATCAAATCACAATAATAACAAGTTCAAGTGCTCATATATTACAATAAGGAAATATCTTTTATTAACTTATGCAAAAGCGAACCAAATCAAGGACTTCCAAGTACCACCTGACCATAGATTGGGTTGAACCAAATATTTCTTTCAACCAATCACCTCCATGCCATATTCCAAGCGTGAATGTGGGATCTGAAGACATAAACAACCAGGCTTCCTAGATATTAAACAGCCTCCACCCTTAGGCTACCACGATCTTTCCAAAACCGGTTAAGAGATCATGAAGCCCAAACAAGCTTGGATGCCTCCGAGTTTCTTCACGATTACCTTGAGGAATTTGCCTGTCTCCACCCACTTGTCGAGGGCTTCCCATAGATTAAACCACCTCCACCCCTAACCCTTGGGAATTTCCTTGAGACCACCTCACTCGGTTCCAAAACCTTATGACAATCCAAAGATTAACAAAGGAAAGAATTCCATCACACCATGGTTATACAGGAAATGGAAAGCCAAGCCTGAAACAATTTTCAATCTAGGCAAAACCCATGCGAATAACAACAAATGAACAAATGCATGTACTATGCATTCACACCTCAACTAGGAAATCACATATGCAACCTGTTACCCGCAAAATCCTACTGCTAAAGCTGCTTGATCCAACCTTTCTTGCTTGTCCTTTGTTTTCCTTGTCTTTCCTTGTCCTTCCTTTGCCTTCATTGTCCAAGTGCTTGTTCTCTCTCCTTTGCTACACCTACTCTAAAACTAGTCAAAAGATGTCAACTGATTCTTATGTTTTTATTTATTTATTATCATTGTTGTCTCTATTTTCTTCATTTTCCTTCATTTTTCCTTCAAATTCCCTCTCATGAAAATATGTGTCTCTTCACCTTCCTTTTCTCCTATTTTCATTTATTTTCATAAATAAATGTCAATAATGCCTCATTGCCTTTGCCAATTTCCTTAGCCATTCATAAACTGAAAGTGGCACCCAATAGGATGTTTTGCCCAACATTCAGCTTAGAATACGTGTCCCATGACCTTGGTCTTGTTTTGCTTTTATTATCCTTTATTACATGAATTTTTAACCCGAGGTTGTTACAAACCCCTCCGCCTTAGGGGAACATTGTCATCGGTGTTCTATGACACCTATGACTATCAAACCGCTGAAAACAAAACATATTGCCCATGGAGATTTATAACCCAACTCGTTGTAGTATTTACAATGGCATCCTGCTGAAAACATGACAATCAGACCATTTATTGGAGCTTTATAACAATATTCATTACGGTATTTACAATAACAACCACGTACACTTATGCACATTTGCTTCAACCAACAAACAAACATACTATCTAGGGAGATTTATAAACTAGCTCAATACAATATTTACAATAATATACACATATGCACATTTTCTCTAACCAACAAATAAAAGGCTACGATGCTTGCATCTGCAACAAGGGAATCCAGATGCTCACACCTCCACCCTCAAAGTAATACCAAGATTCAACTCCTTCCCAGGAAGTTCAAAATCCACTACCAAAGTCAAACCTGCATCCAATGTCCAACGCTACGATCCTTGCACTACAAGTTCCCTCAATGAACAGTTACCGGCTCATTGTTCCAGGGAACACTCCTAATGTGCTTCTAATTCCATATGGAAATGCTAATGACCAAAACAAATTCATTCCTCGGACTTCCCTTCTCTGCTACACAGTCCCTTGGGTAATACATCCACCCCCTTCCATGTAGCCACTCACCTTCCAAGTTCCATGACATCCCCTTCTCTGCTACATAGTTCCTCGGGTGATCCATCCCTTCGCAAGGTTTCCTCGCATCCAAAGGTCCAAAAACCAAGGCATGTGCCTTCCTCAAAACCATCATAATGGTCATAACATTCTCATGGAAATCAATGGACACTATTGGGTACCAGTGTCCTATAATGACTTTGCCCCTGAATGGTTTACCAACATATTATTCCCTATTCCAATTCCTTTTTGTTGTTGCTACTAATTTTTGCAGTCAATTTCAACTATCCAAACCAGGCATTCCCTGCTTTCCTATACCAAGCACATAGTTTCCATTAGACTAAAAAGGAATTGAAATAAATTCAAATCATACCTCATTGGTGGACTGTAAAAAAAATATACTTGCAATTTTGTTTACTTCCCGTGACAACAAGTCAAACTAGCTCTTTGATCAAATCACCATGTATAAACATATCACATACGGTTGGCTCAAAATACAACCATCATAAACCAAAATCATAAATCACATGCAACCATTATAAATCAGAATCATATATCACATGGATACTTAAAATTGAAATAAGATATTGATACTTTTCTTTCAAATGGCTCTTTTGCTTTTGCCTTTTTTCTTTGTCCTTTCTGTACACACATTGAATTAGTTTTCAAACCTGACAAGTAGCCAATGCCTTCTCTTCTCTTCAATCTCATACACACACTCGATTAGTTTCCAAACTTGACAAGCACACAATTCCTTCTCTTCTCTTCAATCTCGTACACACATTGGATCAGTTTCCAAACTCGGAAAGCATCCACTGCCTTCTCTTCAAAGAAACAAGGGGATCTGGAGACTAAACTGCCTCCTCACTTTTAATCAACAACAAGGGTATCCCGAGACTAAGCCGCCTCCTCCCTTTTAATCAGCAATAAGGTTATCCCGAGACTAAACCGCTTCAACCCTCAATGTCAACAACAAGGGCATCCAAATACTAAACCATCTTAACCCTCAATATCAACAACTAGGGTATTGAGAGACAAAATCACCTCAACTCTTAATATATGTAGTAAGGGCATCCAGAGACTAAACCGCCTCAACCCTAAATATCAACAACAAGGGCATCGAGAGACTAAACTGCCTCAACCCTAAATATCAACAACAAGGGCATCCAAAGACTAACCCACCTCAACCCTCAATATCAAAAACAGGGGCCCAAACTATCCCATAATTGCTTGTCTGTTATAGGCCATTTTGTCACATCTGATCAATGAGCCTCCTAATGCGATCAATCAACATCCTATTCCCCCTTGTCACCATCTTGCACAAATCCCTAAGCATGTACCTTAATTTCCCAAAATTTCAGCCCTAAACTGTATCATTTGAGCCAACTTGAGGACCAACTCTCCCTCTAAGCCTACTGGGGTGCATTCGCCAACAATTTTCTCCATTGTGACCTACGTTGGTCACCAACAAGTTGCTCCCCTTTGCACCTGTGTTGGTTCTAGAAATCAAGGAGAATTATCAGGATTTTGGAAGCTTCCCCTTTTAGGAGTTTCCAGAAGTTTTTACAACTACTTACCTTGGATAAAATATTCAGATCCTATCCTTCCCTACTTTGGAGTTTTCATCATTTATCCTTTAACACATATTTTATTAAAATTGGAAATATTTTATTACAAGGACATCAACAAAATTGAGCTTTTTGGTTATTTTGAAATTCTAGATCCACTATTTAATTCCAAATTTAATGAAATATGTGTTCTTTGATCCTATCCCTCCATCAAAGGTGGATCTCCTACCCTAGATCAGTAATTGGATAAGAACTACCAACTTACCCTACTTCTCTATATATTCCCAACCTTATATGTGGTTGGGTGTTGACTTTTGGTGAGTGATTTTTCCCTTATGCTGTTGTAGTGAGTGGTCATCATCTCATGCATTTAGGGTGATTGAAGGAGCATATTGTGACAAGGAAAGGACAAGTCAACAACTTGGAGGAGTTCTTCTATAAGATCAAATACTACTTATTGTTGATTTTGGTAGCATCAGATGTGATCTAGCTTTGAAAATTGGTGGAGGATAAAGCACACGAGATCTCCAAGACCCATAAATGGTTTGGGCAGATTCTACCTGGTTAAGGAGATATTAAAATAATTAATATTTTTAATGGAGTTCCTACGTCTAAACTTAGGAAAAATAAAATATTAATGGGTATTAATATAAAACTGGGTTAGAAGGTTCTAAAGGACATGGGTCAAGCCAAATATAATCTTAGTCATTAATTAGAGATGTAATATTAGTAGTTGAAGAATCAACATAAAAAGTATAAGGGAAGGCTTGAGGGTCAGTTGGAGAATACACCAGAGTGATTAGTCATTCGATTGTCTAGAGCAAGGTTTGCTAACAGAAATTGAATCAGTGATCAGAGTTGCAGCGAGGGGAAGTGAGTACAAGGTAGAGAGGCAGAGATAGTGTCGGAAGACCAGTGCAAAAGTAGAGAGGCATACGTAGAGCCAGAGGGAGCCACACAGAGGCTAGCAGGGACTGCGCAAAGGCCAGAAGGGCCTGCGTCATCCACGCAGAGGTTGGAGGAGTGATGCAGAGGGCCAGAGAGGTTGTGTAGAGCCTCAGAGGGCTGATGCAGAGGGTTTTAGGCTGATGCAAAGGCTAGGAGGGCTAACGTAGTGTTTCAGATTGTGCTAGAGAGGGTTTCATGGGGCAGACTTTCAAAATATTTTCTTCGGAAGAGAGGTATTACTGCCATATATATATATATATATATATATATATATATATATATATATATATATATATATATATATTATCTCTGTTGAGTGAGCCAGTTTGGCACCCAGTGTACTTAGAAAAGGTGCTTAATAATAAAAACCCTTAGAACTATTGCATCGATTTTCCCAAGTTGCGTTTTTCCGGGGATGATTGTCCAAAAATAACGGTGTCACTTCTGCGTTTGTCTATTTATTTCAGTTGTTGATCTGTAGATGGTTGAGACTGTATTGTGTTTATTTCACTGTTTATATGGTTAAATAACTTGTTAGTAATTAAACAAGTAGGTAAAATAAACCAGAGAATACAGATAAATTTCTAACGGGTAATACTTAGAAATTTCAACATGGTATCAGAAGGTTGCAGATCACAGGAGAGCTGAAGGTGCCAGCTGAATCAGAGAATTTGCAGTAGAAACAACTGTCCCAAGTGACAGAAGCTATTCCTAGGCAGAAAGCATTATAGAAGGGTTGACGCAGAGGGCTTGCGTCATCAGTTCGAGTCAAAGAGAGGCCAGCACAGAGGCAAAGGAAGGCATAAGAGGCTCACGAAGAGCCACATAGAGACCAGGAGGGTTGACGCAGTTGGCCAAGGGAGAAAATTAGCCTTCCCTGGATTGCGCAGAGCCTAGAGGCTCAGTCCTTCAGTTGTTGGGGCATAGGAAGCTATGGGCAAATTGCGGGGAGTGAAGTTAGTGGGGTGTTGTTGCTGTAGAGATAAAACAGTACCTAACGGGGAAAAATCAAGTTATAGGGAGTCACTACCTAGGCGAATTTCTAGCCAAGAAATCTAGATTAGTGTTGCATGTGCATAGGAGATTGGGGAGGTGCGACTCAACGGTTAGCAGGCGGATTTCCAGGAGGGAAATCGAGACTCAGAGGGAGTCTATCAGAGAACTTCCAGGAGGGAAGTAGTGACTTAGAAGGATCCAAAGAGAGAACTTCTAGGAGGGAAGAAGAGACTCAGAGGAGTCGAAAGGAAGAGCAGGGAGATGGCCATGAATGGACTGAGGGATCATGACAGGCTGGATGGGGCATCCAAATTTGTCATCTGGAAGGCCAGGATCCTGTCCATTCTAGATAGACATCGCATAAAGGCCTTTTCCTTGAGAACCGTGGCTATCCGAGTCGACCCAACTGACAATGAGAAGTATGAGGATGCGATGGCCAAGGTAAAATTCATAATCCTTGATGGAGTCAAGGATCATGTGATTCAACATATTGCTAAGAAGGAGACGATAAAGGAAATGTGGTATACCTTGAAGACATTGTATTAAGGCACTTCTGTGAAGAGGAAGATGCTACTGGAGAATCAGCTGCGATCGTACCAGATGCAGAAGGGGGAGCAGGTAGATCACTTCCTTAGCAGGTTGCAGGAGATTCGAGATGAAATGACTTCCATAGGGGCAACCAGATCAGGAGTTGATGGTGAGGACTGCCCTAAACGCAGTCTCCAAGGAGTGGGAGACATTTGTCCAGAGCATTCTGAGCAGAGTGAATATTCCAAATTGGGAATAATTGTCGGAAGCTCTTTGCCAAGAAGAGATCATACGATTGACCAAGATAGGAAATAGCAACAAAGGAGCCCGGGTCAAGAAATAAGAGGAAGAGGATGCAACTTTGGCATCTGCAGGGAAGTAGGAGAATAGGAATAAAAAGGACCTCTCCAAGATAAAGTGCTTCAACTGTGGGGAACTAAGGCATTATGCGAACCAATGTATGAGGAAGAAGGATAAGGGAGAGGCATCTGACTCCAAGGTAGTGCCAACGATGGTGGAAAGGAGGTAGAGGAGGATGCCGATTGTGCCAAGAATGCTCATGTACCTCTAGAGGAGAGGTGGGGAGACATTGAGATGTAGTCAGGAGGACTACATGCGATGAGGGGTAGGACCCTTGAGTTACCCAAACTCTTGGATCATACCTGGCTATGGGAGCCCTAAAGTGACAATATCAAGTTGGCAGATGTCAGTAGAAGTAGATGCAGATGAAGCGATAGAAAGTACTAGAGTGCAATAGTCCCAGGCAACGCAGAGAGGGTTGCAATAGTGTGAGAGGCACAAAGGAGGTTGCAGCAGTGCAAAATGACATAGAGAGGTTTGCAGAAATGCGAGAGGCATAAAGATTTTGCAGTAGCATAGAGGCATTAGAGGGAGCACATGATAGTGGCAAAGAGAGCTTTGAAATTGGGAGAGTTTCTAGCCTGACAAGGATGTCAGTAGTTGGCTGGATCAATTACTTACTTCTCAATAATTGAGTTGTAGTGTAGTAGTAGTAGCAATATCATGATGCAACATGATGAGAGAGAATTGCAATGCATATGCAGTGTTGGGAGAAAGGACCAATAGAAACACGGATGCAGAGGGAGCTGCTGCATAGATGTAGCAGTGGCAGTGGCAGAGCCATGGGCAGAAGTACATAATGCAGTAGTGTAGAGGATGTTGGGTGGGGAGGCATAGCATCAGCACATGTACCAGTGTCATATAATCAAGGTGATGCTCAGTGGTGGAGTATTACTAGAGCACAATCCTCGCTAAGAGGGAGTCTTGATTTGGGGTAGCATCGGATGTGCTCTAGCCATGAAAATTGGTGGAGAGGCTAAAGCACATGAGATATCCAAGACCCATAAATGGTTTGGGTAGATTCTACCCTGTTAAGGAAATATTAAAATAATTAATATTTTTAATGGAGTTCCTAAGTCTAAACTTAGGAAAAATAAAATATTAATGGGTATTAATATAAAATTGGGTTAGAACGTTCTAAAGGACATGGATCAAGCCAAATATAATCTTAGACGTATATTAGAGATGTAATCTCAGCCGTTGAAGACTCAACAAAAAAAGTATAAGAGGAAGCTTGAGGGCTAGTTGGTGAATACACTAGAGTGATCAGTCATTCGATTTTCTAGAGCGGGGTTTGCTAAGAGAAATCGAATCAATGATCAGAGTTGCAGTGAGGTGCAATGAGTATGAGGCAGAGAGAGTGTTGGAAGACCAACGTAGAAGCAGAGAGGCAAATGCAGAGCTAGAGGGAGCCACACAGAGGCTAGGAGGGACTGCGCAGAGGCCAAAATGGTCTGCATCATCCACGCAGAGGCTGTAGAAGTGACGCAGAGGGCCAAAGAGGCTACGCAGAGCCATAGAGGGTTGACGCAGAGGGTTTTAGGCCGACATAGAGGCCAAGAGGGTTGATGCAGTGCTTCAGATTGTGCTGGAGAGGGTTTCGTGGGACAGACTTTCAAAATATCTGCTTCTAAAGAGAGGTATTGCTGCCAGATTTTTTTATCTCTGTCGGGTGAGCCAGTTTCCAGTGTAATAAAAAAAGCTTCTTAATAATATAAACCCTCATAATTGTTGCACCGGTTTTCCCAATTTGGGTTTTTCTGGGGACGATTGTCCAAAAATAACAATGTCACTTGTGTGATTGTCTATTTATTTCAGCTATTGATCTATATATAGTTGAGATTGTATTGTGTTTATTTCAATGTTTATATGGTTAATAACTTGTTAGTAATTAAATAAGTAGGCAAAATAAACTAGAGAATATAGACAAAATTTCTAACGAGTAATACTTAGAAATTTCAACACTTATGGTTGTAATCTCCTTCCATTTATAGTAATGCAAAGAAATCATTGCTTTCCTATATGTGATGTTGTCATTTCACTTATATCAATACCATGTTGATCTATTGAATGAAGTAGTTAGATGATACTACATAGATCTTGTAGTTTCTTGGATTTGTGATATGACTGTGAAGGTTCTAATTTTGGCATTCAGAGCAAGAATTGGAGCTTCCAAGCTAAAGAAGGAGCGAAGTGTGCGAAGGATTCTAGGTAGGTCTCACTCCATCATTTATTTACTTTAAGGAAAAACATTGAGTTCCTTGTCTCTCTATTGTTCTAGGTTAGCCACTGACCTAGGGGAGATACTTTTGTCAGCAATTGTAAATCCCGTATAACAAATTAGGGACCATACTAGGGAATATAGTATTCCCTTGGTGGTTTCATTGTCCATTATGTTCTATTATCTCCTTGACAAACCTTTGTTGTATCATCCAACCAAGAAAAAACATAAGAAGTGATTTCATTGAGCCTTTTTTTGAATTTTTGTGTCGGAATCCTCTTTCCTAAGCCCAATGCACCCCCTATGCCTTTGATAGAGCGTTGCACCTCACCCTGACCCAATTTGCACCAGCGTTGCAACGCACTGGTGCCTCTTCTACACCAACATTGGCCCCTATTTTGCATGAATTTTACCTTGGTTCTTGAGCCTATCTTTATTCAACCTACTTCCAGCTGAACTTCCCTAAGTCTTCAGTGTCTTATGGTCTCTCTAAAGCCTCTATTTGGTTTCCATTTATGTTGTTTTCCTTTTGTAATAATCAGTTTTGAATTTTCTTTGTTCTTATCATTTGGTCGCTTGCAAACTGATTTTGTTTGATTGTTGGTCGCTTGGATGAATTGTTGTTCTAGTTCTTATTTTGAAAAGTGTACCTGAATTTGTAATTGAACATTTGCATCTTAGTTTTCTTCATTTCAAAACTTAAGTGTGGTGAAAATAAAAATTTTACATTGACATTTAGGGTTTTGCATGTGCATTAGCATAGGAACAGTTGCATTGAAAAGGAAATCACATCTTACATCTTGTTTGCCGCATATTGTATGTTGCATCTTGATTATTCCTTCCCTTCCTTAGTTAGATTTTCATTGAAAGAGAAAGGATTTATATTTTCTAATGCTACATTTACATTTTAGGATATTCAGGTGACATTCGTGGTGAACCCCAAAACTGAAACTTAATCAAAGATAAATATTAAAAATTTATTGAATCAACCTAAGGAGCATTTGTCGTATTAACGCAAACATTTAGAGGTCTAGGCTAGAGACGCGTTCCGACATCGTTAAATATCGGAGTTGTCATTATTTGCCAGCGTTTCATCTTGGGGGTGAAATCTCGTTCCACGTATGTGAGTGAATAAGATCGTACTCCATGTACCTTTGGGTATATTGGTGGCACTCCATGCATGCAAAGTATATGGGAACGCTCTCATCGAACGGTTACACATTAGACAACACTAATACGGATTTCAATCCCACGTATCATTGCATATATTTTGGGAGTCCCTAATAGGTTTCTATCCATCCATAGGTAATTGAGTCTATTGCCTTGTATACCATGATACACCAAACACAACATTCAGGGAGATTGGTTGTCATACGTTAAGTACTTGGTTCACCAAGGTGTATATTGTCACGGTGGCTTGGCAACCCTTTGTTCCTAGATTACCCTCTCTTTTTTTGTTTATTTTTGTTTTGTTTTGTTTTATTTTTGTTAATAAAATATATTGCCCAACGTGGAAGAACAAAATCCCCCTCCCCAGCGTTTGCGTAGAATTCAAAATAAGCTTCCACTTCCTCTAGAGGCTACTCCTAACTGTCTTCCAAGGCATAGGCAAACACAAATTACCGAATCAGGAACATCAGGAACTACTTCTAGCCCTCCTCTAGATATTGATCAACCATAATCATCTGTCCCTTTGAGTTCTGAACCCGAGATTACTTCTATTCCTGATCTGAATTGGATCGTCAAACAATTCCATGATTGTTAAGAATGAATGACAGACTTAAAGAAATCTTATATCTATCAAAAATAACCTCTGAATAATGGTAATTTGCAACCAGCACGGAGCAACAAGGACCTTCGGTCAAAGCGCGTTGACTGTTGGCCCATGGAGATTGTGCATGGTGCAAAAATGGCAGTTAGGAAGCTCAAACCCAGAAATGGAGGTTGTTTCTGATAATCGCGTATCGTTGGGCAAAACCCCTCGATAAGGAAAATCCCCGAGCGCTCGGTCACAAGGGAACCAGAAAACCGTGGGAAAGCGCTAAAACCGACAAGCGGGTCTCGCGCTCAAAATCGGAGGAATATTGTAGGCATTTCAGGCGGTAAGTGGGTTTGGTTGAAGACCTAGCGATTCCATACACTGAGTGACGCGTGTCCGGCGGGGAGAGAGAAAAACCGCTTACATTGCAAGCTAACAGTCGAGCAACTCAACCGCGTGATATAAGCAAAGACCATAGGATCTGGGGGCTCTAGATCAAACGACAGAGGTTCAACTCGATGGATGACCGAACCCAAGGGAAAAATAAGCTACGACGCATAAAGATTTGAAGTCTAATTTGACCGATGAGTCGACAGAAGGATCCGTTTCGCAGGAATTTGGGAAATAACGGAAAAAACGACCATTAGGAAGAATTGACACTCAGTTCGTAAGAAGACAGGTGGCCACTTCTCTGTGAAGCGTTATGCAACAACGATGATGCAGGGCAGAGGAGTCCCATCGGATAGAGGCAGGCGATTTAGAGAGCCGGGAAGACAAAGCAAACAAGCGAAGAAACGAATTGGCTTTAAAGCCACGAGTTGACTGAGACAAGAGAGAGAGACAGTGAGGTAGAGAAGCAGTGAAGAAGACGAAGGTCGAGAGACGCAGAAAGAAAGGAAAAATTGCAGAGAATAGAGAAGCCGAGCTGACCATCAGAGTAAGGGCAGCATCGAGTAGACAGAGACCAATTGAGGTCGAAATTCAGTAAGGGAAGTCTGTGAACTATAAGGACTTGGGAATTGCAAGTGCCATCCTACTGATCATCCTCTATCAAGTGAGACTCAGATTAAGCTCCTTATTGTAAGACTCTGCTTTAAAAACATAATAAAAAGGCCACCACTGAAAGCTGGACCAGGAGACGTAGCCTAGGAGGATTGGGTGAACTCCTTATTAAATTTTGTTGTGTTTCTATTTTGCTTACTATGATCTCTTATTGTTTCAAGTGTCTGTTTATTTTGCAATATTATCGATCTATTGCCTAAGATAACATAGACACACACACCAACACATGAATCTGTAATACCTTCATTAATTTCCCGAGATCACATAGGGGTGATTTCAGATCAAGTGGTATTAGAGCTATAGGTTGTTAAAGTTAGACAAGTTTGTGCTGGATTTAGCTGTTGAATGCTAACTAGATCAAAGCTCAAATTAGGAGAAGGAGAGTTTGTCAAAACTAATCCTGAAATTGGAAGAGTCTATCCTCAGAAGACAATGTTGGAGGAAGGTTCTATGGGGCCAGACCCTCAATTTATAGATAATTTCCTGGCCATAAGGTCCATGGTAGAGGAAATGTATAAGGACTTTAGAAAAGATAAAGATGAAGATTCATCAGGCTCCAAACAAGATAAAGGAGAAGAAGAGTCTCTCCTCCATGACCACTCAAAAGGCAAAGGGAAAGAAGAAAACTTTCTCACACCTCCTAATAGCCCTGAACATAAAAATAAGACATCTTTGATTAAATTGGATGTTAAATTTGATTTACCAATATATGATGGAGAGTTGAATGCAAAAAAGCTGGACAATTGGATCAGACAAATTGATGTTTATTGCAGAGTGTAGAGTATCGATTTAGACAAGAGCAAGATTCAGTTGGCTAGCTTACACCTTGGAGGCATTTCCTTGGTTTGGTGGGAAGGCAGGACCTAAGCTGACATGAAGAGACATGGTAAGACTCTTTCTGTCTGGAGTGAATTTGTTTTTGCAATCAAAAAGCAGTTCTATCCACTGGCCTACATGCAGCAAGCCATGATGATTGGAAAACTCTTTGACAATTGAAAGGGCAAAGTGTACAAGTTTACACCCAAGAATTTAGGAAGAGAGCTTTGATTCTAGGAATCTCATTGGGACTTTGTTGAAGTACATCGGTTATCTACACAACTACATGAGGCACACTATCCTCATGTTTAATCCCACTAGTATAGATGAGGAATATGTTCAAGCTATGCATCTAGAAGCTAGAGGAAAGAATGGGAACCCAGAAGTTGGGGGATCATCCCAACCCACTGCAAGCAAGAATAAGGAGAAAAGAAAATAGAAATGGAAAGCAAGGAAGGCCAACACTGCACAGAAAAGCAAGTCTTCATGCACTCACTGTAAGAAGGATGGGCATGATGATGAGCACTATTGGATTCTGCATTCGGAGTTGAGACCTAAGAAGTTCGAGGGCAAGAAGAAGAAGACTGCTGCAGCTATTCAGAAAGATTTGGGGTCAGACTTAGGAGATGAAACAACCATTGCAGCCACAGGTATAAAAGGTAAGAATTCTGAAGCATCTACTAGTAATTCTGCACAATCTACTATTGATGAAGAGAATGAGAGAAAAAGACATGAGCTTTTCCATATTCGAGTTATTTCCAAACATCAAAAGATTGATACTTTGTTTGATAGTGGCTCACAAGTAAATTCAATTTCTGAAGCAATTGTAAAGAGGTTGGGATTACTGACTACACCTCACAAGAAACCATACCCATTAGGATGGTCAAGTGATAAAGCACAACTACAAGTGACTAGACAATGCAAACTTAAGTTTTCTTTTGGGTCAGCATTTGTAGATGAGGTTGAATTAGACATAATTGCTTTGGATATATGTGGAATTGTTTTAGGAAGTCCTTAACTGTATGATAGAAAAGCTATTATCTATAGAGCTGAGAACAAGTATCTACTCATTAAAGATGGAATCGAATACTTTGTAAGAGCTCATAAGCTCAAGAATAATTACACTCTCATAAACTCAGGGCAGATGAAACGAATTATAAATTCATGCAAACAACTTTTACTGATGGTTGTAAAGGAAAAGAACCCTGATAAAACCAATGTATTTGAGGGTTATGATGCTAAACAACAAGTTGATTAAGAGAAAGTTGTTTCAGAGTATGATATCTTGTTTCAAGAACCTAAAGGTCTGCCACCCAAAAAGGAAATAGTGCATGATATTAATTTGCAGCAAGATGCTCCATTGCCTAACATTGGAATGTACAGGTTGTCTGCTTTAGAGAATGCAGAAATCAAGAAGCAGGTGTAGGAGTTGCTCGAGAAGGGGTTCATCAGACCTAGCACATCACCATGTGGATCTCCAATTGTTTTGGTGAGAAAGAAAGATGGATCGTGGAGAATGTGCATTGATTACCAAGCACTGAATAAGATACAAATAAAAAATCGTTATCCCCTTGCTTGCATAGATGATCTATTAGATCAACTGAAAGAAGTTGTTTATTTTTCCAAGTTAGACTTGCATAGTGGATATCATCAAGTTAGAGTTGCAGAACAAGATGCATGGAAGACTACTTTCAAAACAAAGCAGGGATTGTATGAGTGGCTGGTTATGCCTTTTGGCTTAACTAATGCTCCTGCTACTTTCATGAGAATAATGAATGATGTACTCGGACCTTTTCTTGATGATTTTGTTATTGTATATCTGGATGACATTCTGATATTTAGCAAAACATGGGAAGAACATTTAAAGCATGTTAAGCAAACACTAGATGTTTTGAAAAGAGAAAAACTTTATGTTAAACTCTCAAAATGTGAATTTGGAAAAACATCTTTGAATTATTTGGGACATATAGTAGGGGGTGGTGAATTGAAGATAGATCCCTCTAAGGTGGCCGTCATTGTAAACTGGCCTAAACCCAAATTTGCTATAGAAGTTAGGAGCTTCTTAGGAGAAGCATAATATTGGAGAAAGTTCATTTCTAACTTTTCCTTAATTGCAGCTCCCTTACATGCTTTAACAGGATTGAACAAGGTGTTTCAGTGGGGAGGCAAACAACAGAAAGCCTTCGACACCTTGAAAGAAAAGATTAGTACAACACCAGTACTAGCACTGCCAGATCTTCAAAGACCGTTTTAGATCCAAATGGATGCCAGTGACTATGCCATGGGAGAAATGTTGATACAACATGGTAAACCCATATGTTATCATTCTGAGACATTTAATTCTGCAGTAGTTAACTATCCCACATATGATAAAAAATTGTATGCATTAGTACAGAGTGTGAAAAAGTGGAAACATTACTTAATGGGAAAAGAAACAGTTATACATACTGATCATCAACCACTTCAATATCTACACTCCCAAACTAACTTGCAGCAATCAAGACACTATAGATGGATGGGTTTTCCACAACAGTTTCATTTAGTCATAAGATATAAAAAGGGCATACACAATAAAGTTGCATATATGTTATCTAGACCCATTTTAAATGCATCTACTATACTTAAGCATAATTCTGTGTTACATGAGAGCTACATTGAACAATATGCTCAAGATATAGACTTTAAAGATGTATATGCAACTTTAAGTCAAGGAAAACAAGTAGAAGAATTGGATTATCATATTAAGGACTGACTCTTATATCATTGTGGGAAGCTATGCATTCCACAAACTGAAAGAGTAAAAGAGAAGCACACACTTCTCTAATATCAGGTCACTTTGGGGTAAGTAAAACAGTTGCACAACGGCAAAGATTTTGTTATTAGCAAAAAATGAATGAGACAGTTTCTAGATATGTAAGAGGGTGTACTATGTGTGCTAAAAGCAAGCCCAGGAATAGAAAACTAGGCTTGTACACTCCATTACCAGTTCCTTCTCATCCTTGGGAAAGTGTTTCCATGGACTTTGTTGGAGGACTGCCTAAATCTAGGAAAGGTCATGATTATCTGTATGTTGTTGTGGATAGGTTCAACAAAATGTGTATTTTGATACCTTGTAATAAATAGATTACAGCTGAACAAACTACAAAACTGTTCTTTCAACATGTATGGGTTCATTTTGGATTACCCACTTCTATTATATTTGATCGAGACACCCGATTTGTGGGAATGTTTTGGTCAAGTCTGTGGGAATTGATGGACACCAAACTGAAGAAAAGCACAGCTTTCCATCCACAAACCGATGGCCAGACAAAAGTAGTCAACATGACAGTGATCCAGTTGCTCAGGGGATATTGCAGCAAGTATCCTAAGCTTTGGGATGAATATTTTTGTTATGTGCAGCATGCTTACAACCGAGCCAAACATTCTTCCACACAGAGATCTCCTTTTGAGACCTGTTTTGGTTTCACACCAAGGTCTCCCTTGGATTTTGTCTTTGGTAAGGACACAACAGGTGTGGGACACAGCGACGTGGACAAGGAAACTAGGTTCATTGAACAAATCCAAGAGATCCATTAGGCAGTACAGGAACAACTGGAAAAGAGCTAGGCCAAATACAAGGCAAGGCATGACAAGCGTCGGATGGAGCATAGTTTCCAAATTGGTGATCAAGTTTGGCTGTATGGTAGCAAGGCCATGATGCAAGGTGAAGGTAAAAAGCTGAAACCAATAAGGTATGGACCTTTCAGGATCCTTGAGAAAATTGGTGAGAATGCTTTTTGCCTTGATTTGCCAGCTTATATGCACATCTACTCAGTCGTCAATGCAAACAGCTTGAGACTATTTGAACCTTCGTTAATTGAAGATCCTGAAGAATAGAGTCAATTGCCTTCTATTGATGACCTGCTACCTGAATATCTTAATGAATTGCAGGAAGACATAGTTCTGGATAGGAATGTGAGAACGACGCACAGGGGAGATGTTGAGTACCTCAGAATTGGGCTTAGGGGTTCAAAGCCAAGCAGTACAAAATGGATAGAGTTTGGACAGGTGAGAAAGTTGTATCCTCACTTAGTCGATGCTTGAAAACTAACTTTTGGTGGTCCAAAAGCTTTTTCAGTGGGAAGGCCGTGATCTGAATTGGATCCTCAAACAATTCCATGATTGTTAACAATGAATGATAGACTTCAAGAAATCTTATATCTTTCAGAAATAACTTCTGAATAATGGTAATTTGCAGCCAGCACGGAGCAACGAGAACCTTCGATCAAAGCGCGCTGACCGTTGGCCCATGGAGACTGTGCATGGCGCAAAAATGGCAGTTAGGAAGCTCAAACCCAGAAACAGAGGCTGTTTCTGATACGCGATTAGCGTATCGCTGGGAAAAACCCCTCGAGAAGGAAAAGCCCCAAGCACTCAGTCACAAGGGAAACCAGAAAACCATGGGAAAGCGCTAAAACCGACAGGCGGTCCCGCGCTCAAAACCGGCGGAATATCGGAGGCATTTCGGGCAGTAAGTGGGTTTGGTCGAAGACCCAACGATTCCATACATCGAGTGACGCGTGTTCGGCGGGGAGAGAGAAAAACCACTTACATCGCGGGCTAACGGTTGAGCAACTCAACCGCACGATATAAGCGAAGACCGTAGGATTTGGGGGCTCCAGATCAAACGACAGAGGTTCAACCCGATGGATGACTAGACCCGAGGGAAAAATAAGCTACGATGCATAAATATTTGACGTCCGATTTGACTGATGAGTCGACATAATGATCTGTTTCGCAGGTATTTGAGAAATAACGGAAAAAACGACCGTTCAGGAAGAACTGACACTCAGTTCGCAAGAAGATAGGTGGAAAACTCTTTGTGAAGCGTTACGCAACAACGATGATGCAGGGCAGAGGAGTCCCAGTGGATAGAGGCAGGCTATTCAGAGAGCCGGGAAGACGAAGCGAGCAATCAAAGAAACGAACTGGCTTTAAAGCCACGAGCTGACAGAGACAAGAGAGAGAGAGACAATGAGGTAGAGAATCAGTGAAGAAGCTGAAGGTTGAGAGACACATAAAGAAAGGCAAATTTGCAGAGAACAGAGAAGCCGAGCTGACCATCAGAGTAAGGACAACATCGAGCAAACAGAGACCAATTGAGGTCGAAATTCAGTAAGGGGAGTTTGTGAACTCTAAGGACTTGGGAATTCCAAGTGCCATCCTACTGATCATCCTCTGTCAAGTGAGACTCAGATTGATCTCCTTATTGTAAGACTTTGCTTTAAAAACATAATAAAAAGGCCACCATTGAAAGCTGGACCAGGAGACGTAGCCCAAGAGGATTTGGTGAACTCCTTATTAAATTTTGTTGTGTTCCTGTTTTGCTTACTGTGATCTCTTCCTGTTTCAAGTGTCTATTTATTTTGCAATCTTATCGATCCATTGCCTAAGATAACATTGATATGCACACTAGCACATAAGTCTATAATACCTTCATTAATTTCCTGAGGTCACCTAGGGGTGATTTAAGATCAATTCCTATTGGTGACACTGACACAATTGAAATAGATGTACCTGAAACTTTGTTACCTGAGGTCATTGAATCTGATCTCCTCGAGTAAGAAAAATTGTTTCTTGAGGTTATTGAACTTAAGGAGCCTCAACCATCTTTACCTAAGTCTTTGGGACCTTCCTCCTCTCTTCCTTTGTCTCAGACATAACCAATATATCTTGGGCCTGACGATGAACCTCTTCCATGCAAATTTCTAAGTATTGAAGAGATCCCTCAAGAAGAGCCCCATCCTTCTACTCCCATTCATTGGGAAGGAATTTATTTTTATCAAACCAATCCTCTTATGTCTCCTAGACCTCAAACACAATCTCCTTTACCTATTTCTTTGGGCCTACTAGCGGATCTCTTGCGACAATCTTCATTGGGATTGTTAACGATGGCCGGAACTGATTCAAACTCCCAACCCATCTCCATCACTATGGTTGAGACGTCAAACATCACATCCTCATCTATGTTTGTAACATCACCAAAAGCTCATTTATATGGTGGCCCGTCTGTCCCGCCTAACTATCAGTCATTATCTAGTACCTTTTCTGGTGTGGTTTCCAGTCCTTGGACCTCTCCCATGTCATCCAATTTGGGAATAATGTCTGTTACTTCTCTTATGAATGCCACATAGTATGCTCCTCTTCCTCCATACACACCTACAATAGAGCAGCAGGCTGGACCTTATATCAGTGGGCAAAGCTACCCTCAACAGTGCAACCCTCCTTATGTTGGGTACCCTCCCTCTGGATCGTATTTTCCTACATCATCCTCTCCTTCCATGGCAAGGGGGCAACCTATTGGTTGTATACCTCAATATGGTAATCCACATAGTTATATCCCTCCTTATCTTGGAATGGTTTCCAGTGTTTGGAAACCTACTTTACCCGTTCAACCTGGTTCATATTGGGATCGATTGTTGAATCCTCAAATTGTACCATCTTCATCACAAATTCATACCTATCCCTCAGTACCTCAACAAGATCAGATACATGTGAGCTAACCTTTACAACCTATTCCAACGGTGTCTGGTTCCCCCTAGTTCCTGATTAGTCAAACTATACAAGGTCCCTCACCTCCTCAATCTCTTGCACAAGGTACTGCTCAAGTTTCGGTAGGTCAAATTCTTCAAAATTTGGCACAGTCTCAGTCAAACTCGTACCAGGGGGCTTCCAGAGTTTGGAAACCTACTTTACCCATTCAACCTGGTTCATATTGGGATTGATTTTTGAATCCTCAAATTGTACCATCTTCATCACAAATTCCTACCTATCCCTCAGTACCTCAACAAGCTCAGATACACGTGAGCCAACCTTTACAACCTATTCCAACGGTGTTTGGTTCCCCCCAATTCCGAATTAGTCAAATTGTACAAGGTCCCTCACCTTCTCAATCACTTGCACAAGGTACTGCTCAAGTTTCGGTAGGTCAAATTCTTCAAAATTTGGCACAGTCTCAATCAAACTCGTACCAAGAGGCAATGGAAAAACCTATCAGGAAATAATATGGGTCACATTAAGTGCCTTTTCAAGGCCAACAAATCCAAATCCAATAATTCCAGCAGCTTTATCGCCATCCTGGGGCTGGGAAACAAACTCACTTGTATGCTAGTTATCATAACCCTCCATATTCTGGTAACCAGGTTCCTTATTATTAGAACTCTCCTTATCTAAGAATGCAAGTTCCTATTGCCCAGGTTATCCCTTCATATCCAGGTCATCTACCTCCGGACTTTAATCAACAGTTGCCTTTTGTGGCTACTCTTGAATTGTCAGATTTAACTCGACTTACTAATGACCCCATTTCTCATTTGCCATGGTGGCCAATTATTCCCACGAAGTTGTCTTCTGATATCCAAAAATTCAATGGGAATCCTGGAGAAGACCCGTCGACACATGTTATGAAATATCATCTTTGGTGTTCATCCAATTCACTTAATTATGATTCCATTTGACTCCATCTTTTCCAATGAATGCTTACATGTACCACAACTAAATGGTATATTGAATTACCTAGAGCATCATTTCACGACTTCTTAACTTTAGCCACTACCTTCCTTACACATTTCCAGTTTCCCATCAGATGCAAAACTGGAACGAAAATATTGACTAACTTCAAATAATCAGACTCTACTCACATTTTAGATCACATTCATGAGTGGAGGCGTTGTTGCTGATTGGTCAAGACTTATATTCTCGATCAATTGTTAGCGGAATGGTTTATCAAATATCTATTAGCTCCCATAATAAAAGATGTGGCTAAAGGTGGAGTTGTGACCGAAGAGAAATTTATTGCTCGTGCTTAGTATTTAGATATGATTTATACCCAATAAGGCATTCTCTATGATAAGATACCAAACACTCTGAGACCCTCAAGTATTGTTCCTCCTCCACCTAGTAAAGAATATCATGTTGTCGATGGCATTATAGGTTATGCTAGTTCGCAGTCAGTGAGTAAACCATATGGTATTGCTCTTACAGCTCGTACAAAAAACCATCCATCCCATCCTCCCACGACTTTGGCTTCCGAGATAAATGTCGTCTCATTTGATAAAGGCAAGTCTCAACAACAACCTGGAAGCAAGAAGAAAGGTAAAGGTAAGAAGAAAAAAGATTCATCACCAAGGATAAACAAACAAATTCGTCTTCTGATATGAAATGCAAGCCTCAATACCCATGCTTGATTTGTAACGAGGATCACTTGACACATGATTGTCCACATCACGCTGAAGTGAATCAATTCTTAAATCATTCACTTCTCGTGCTGTGTTAATCGACTCGTTTGCCAATCAAGAGACTCATATGGTTGCCTGAGATTCCTCTTCCTCTAACAAAGTTTTTGATGCTTTCCTCCTCAAAGTCGAAATCTGATGTCATGGTGGCCACTCGGAATAAGGACTATCGTAATGTGAATCCACCGAACGGTGAGGCTACTGATAAACCTACCAGTTCAGCACCACCTTCATCTGATCCTGTTACACCTTCGAAATTGAATATCAAGCCTCCAAAGGGTGTTATACATAAGTGTGATTTCAACCCTCATTCAAGAGCCGCTCAAAATTACAATGTAGTTGAATACTTGGCTCAGTCTCCTACGGCTATGTTGACTTTGCAAAACTGCCCCACCCAAAAGAAGGCCTTGTTATCAGATGTGTGGATCTGTCAGACTCCAACCTAGTGGTTTTATCTCATGAAAACTATACCCCTCGACTTCCGGCTTAGTTAGCCTTTATGATTCAGGTCATTGTCCATGGTAAGAACATTCATCATTCTATTGTGGACGAGGGAGCTTCGACCTGCATCATGTACTTGTCTTGTAGAAGGCGAATGGTTCACCCCAACTGAGTCAATCGACCACCACATTAAAAGCCTTTGATGGAAGGACATATAAACCTTGTGGGATTCTGAATTCCCTCTAAGTGGAATTAGGGGGCAAAGCCGTCTCCATTGAAGTAGAAGTTAATGATGAAACTTTGGGTTATAATCTTCTACTGGGACATATGTGGGTTTATGCTATGGTTGTCGTCATTTAAATTTACTTCCACATGATCACCTTTCCTGATAAATGTGGGATCATGGCCATAGATCAACTCACCTTTTTTGCCTTTGATTCCAATTTTACTGGAAGTGTCCCTCTTGTAGGGGAAGCCCTCCATTCCTATCAACATGTTGGAGTTGGTTTACTGAAGGATTTGTCGCTTATGGGAACCTTTTTGCTCCCTCCCCCTCCCATTCCCAGCTCCTCCCCTTTGATTTATTATATCAACATTATATCATCATCTATGATCCTGGCCGATCCATGCATTGTACCTGATGAAACTGCCATCAATAATTTTGGCAACTGAATGTCGCTTAGCCCCATTGAGAAAGATTACGAAGCCATCTACTTGGCTTGTGCGGCCAATACTTTTCTTCAATCAATTGGGTAGATTGATCATTGGATTATGGCATGCCCTCTGATCCTTTCTCACGTACATTCTCTACTGATGAAAGCATTATGGAAATCACGATGTCAGACAGTGCATTGTGGAACGAACATCATCATCGTTCCTCCCTAGATTCCATTGAAGATAATCTCAGTGATGTATACTTACCTAATTTTGTTGAGTCTTGTATGCATCCTGTTGTCATTGTTGTTCCCTTTGCGAAATGGGGTAGAGAATTTATGACATGTAACCCTGATTCAGCTAAGGGGCATGTCTATATTATTGTCAAGTGGGCCGAAGCGATGCCTACATTCAATAACATCGGCGAAACGACCTCATAGTTTTTATTCAACCACGTGATTGAAAGGTTTGGGGTTCCGCAAGAAATAGTAACGGATCACAAGAAGCACTTTTGAAATCATATGATGATCGAACTAGCTGCCAAATTGGGACTTTCACATGAAAATTCCACTCCTTATTATCCTTAGGCTAACGGACAAGTTGAGGCGATTAACAAAGTTCTTAAGACTATACTTCAACGTATTATAGGGTTCCACAAATCAGACTATCACTTTCTTCTCTTTGCTGCCTTATGGGCATATCGAACCTTAGTTAAGATTGCTACTGGATTCACAACCTTCCAGTTGGTGTATGATCTATAAGTGATCCTCCCCATCGAATGTGAAATTCCATCGCTGAAACTAGCTATCGAACTTCTTCCTTCTACTTTTGCAGAGGAGGAGCGTCTTTTACATCTAACTTGTTTGAATGAAACCTGACATGATGCCACATTAGCCAATGAAGCTCATAAAGATGCATCAAAGTGCAATATGACAAAAGTGTCAAGCCTAGAGTATTCTCGGAAGGAGATCTGGTTCTCTTATATGAACAGGAGGTCGACAAGTTAAGTTGAGGAAAGTTCTAGTCTATGTGGTTGGGCCCACACATTGTCAAGAGTGTCCTTGCAAAAGGGGCTTATGAGTTAGTAGACCTCGATGGAGTTCCACTGACGTAGCCTAGAAATGGGTTGTACCTCAACAAATACTAAGCTTGATCCCATGCATAGTACACTATGTACATACTGTCTATAGGTGTGTTGATTATGTTTGCAGTCTATTTTTTAGAGTTTCACATGGTTTGTGTTGATTTTGTTTACTTTTGGATTGTAGATGTTAACATCTCTCGAACCGTATATTGGTTATGTTGATGGTGCTAGTCGTAGTACTCAGAACCTATCCTCCACAACGTGGGCTATCTTTGCTCCAAATGGCGAGCTAGTGAGTATACAAGGGATTTTCATTGGTCGCTCTACTAACAATATCATTGAGTATAACGGAGTGGTTGAGTTACTATTTGATGTTATTTCACATGGTATTCATCGTATAGTCATCAGGCTTGAGTCACAACTCATAGTACTACAACTCGCTAATATCTATTAAGTGAGAAATCCCGCCATCCTTTGCATGGTTTTGAGAGTGTGTCTTCTGGAAAGACATTTTAATTTCATACGATATTAACATATTTCTAGAAATCTGAACACATTAGTAGATTCCCTAGCTAATTTTGTTTTAGATCGACATTTGCAACTTATGTAAATAACTTTCAATTCACATCACATCATGTTGAAAGCAGAATAGGAATTAGGAAAAACTATATATATATATATATATATATATATATATATATATATATATATATAGATATATATATATATATATAGATGAAGTTTGGTTTTACAAAGTGTGTGCCCCAAGGCACATATGGCTACATCACCCATATAAAAAATACATTCAAAACATCTAAGTAGACAAATAAGTGGTGCTCATGATAAAATGACACTGCACAAGCTATCTCGCACAGTAATCAACCAATATGACTAGGCACTCTAATTGTGTGCCACTTAAGTCACAATGGAATTTGATCGACCATAGTCTCATCAATCCCACGTGTCAATCCTTCCATGTGGCGCTCCACCTCTGATAGGATCCCAGCTATCTCAGGATCCCGTAGCGCATCCCATCCTACCGCAACGACCTGTATTGGTCTCACTGCCTCCTCCCGTGGATTTCTCTCTGTGCGAGGAAGATATGTAGCACCTACTGGTTGAACATGTCCAACATCTTCATGAAAAAATCAAATAGTTTATTCTAGAGAACATTAAAAAAAAAAAAAAAAAAAACAAAACAAAACAAAACAAAAAAAACAAAAACAAAAACAAAAAAAATCGTAAAACTTTCAGAAACGTAATGGTCGAAGTAACTTACCTAAAGCATCCCATTGCTCACCCTCAGGGAACTCGAGCTTGAGATCATCATATAAATCCATCCCTGCATAAGGATAATCATTAATAATGATGAACTGTTTGTACAACCACCCATAGAAGGTTGGTGAAAAGTTAATCGCTGATGGGCAAGCATGTGAGCTCATATGGTCTATCCAACTCCTCATCTGTTTGGTCCTTGGATCTATGGGCTTAAGAACAATTTGTTGAGGCTGCAATAATGGTACCTGTTGATCTGAATATTGGGCAAACTTGTTAATGCTATGCAAGCTCCCTCACCAGTAAAAGGAAATGTGTTTAGGATCGTCTCATTTAACCAAAATGTGAAGGATTATGTGTCAATTTTGAGTGTCTTTTATGTAGAGAAGTAAAGCATAGAAAAATCATAACACAAAGTTGATAAAGGAGTTCACTGCTGCTGGGCTACATTTCCTTGGACCTGCTTCAATCGTTAGGCCCTCTTTGGATTAATGGTCAATTCTCTAATTATATGCACATGCAGTGCTCCAATGGCTTTGAAACTTGATCCATTGGATTCAGAAGACCCAAAAACCTCAAAAATGACCTTCCAAGCTTTGCAATTGGACTTCAACTGATCTAGGCTTGACCTCCTCTCCTGGTGGCCCTAGGTTTCCTTAAACTTAAAAGTAGAAAAATAATGTACATAAGTTCCTTTATGCCTTTGAAAACTATTCCATTGTGTTTAGAGAATCCAAATCATCTAGGAATGACTCTTTCTGAGCCAAAATTGATCGAAAATTGAAGAAGTTATGGTCTCTTCAGTTTTCCCTAGGAAAACTCCACCAAAACTGGAGGAACTTTAGTTAACTCTGCCAAAAATGGAGGAATTCCAGATTTAGAGGACCTGCCAAAAATATTCCAAGTTAAACTATGGGTTAATTAACGGATAAATATGGATTAATTAATGTTAATCCTGCTTAATCCGCGCAGTTAGAATTAATGCTGGCGATCGATTTGCAGTGTTGGTCACATGCTAGAGGTTAATGCTAGCGATTATCTCCAAACCACCATATTTAACATTTAAATACAAACTGCGCCCATAAAATATTAAGTCTAATGGTTGTGGTGTAGTGGTAATGCTTGGTGCTTGTGTGGGCGAGGTCACGAGTTCGATTCCCCGGCCTCCCGACTATAATTTTACTCGACCTTTGAGAGGGCACATGGCGGCCTCCGGGCTTTCCACGTCTCAGCCTCTCATTGGTCCTCCCAAATGTGCTTTGATCAACTACATACAAACACTTGTCACAATCTCATTGAACCCAACCTTTGAGAGGGCACGTGGCGGCCTCCAGGCTTGCCACATGTCAACCTCTCATTGGTCCTCCCAAATGCGCTTTGACAAATTACATACAAACACTTGTCATAATCTCATTGAGCCACCTGCGGGAATATTTTGAGAATATTACCTAGAATATTATTTTTGTTGACTGGGCTATACGGATGCCTAGTCAACATCCCAGTCACAAAATTTTGCCTATTTGACAAAACGGACAACAGGCTCTAACTTTCTCATACAAACTCTGTTTTGAGTGAAACGAGTTGCGTTGGGATCATATCACTGAGATGGACACTGGTGTTCAGATTTTGAGCGATTCTGAGAAATTTGATTTTTGAGCAAATTTTTGCCCCTAATCTAGATTTTGGTCACTCCTTCCCACTAACAGGATTTTGGAGCCACAAAAGCTAGTTATCTGATGAGAGTTGAATACTCTTCTCCTTCCCAAGTTCTATAAATTGATTCTACTTGGAAAAATCTCCATGACAACCACTTGGGTTCACTGACATGCCTTGCCTTGAAAATGTCTTGACACTTCAACCAATGTTCTCCTTTTTCTGCTGACCCAATCCAACACTTGTTTGCTTCTTATTGATTAAACACCTTGCTGAACCAAAGTGATTTGTCGGTGCTTGGAAAGCTAACTGATGGCCTTCCCATTGAGAATCATGTTCCTCCTTTGCAACACATGCATTCTATGCAAGGTTCTCCTTGGAAACCACTTCTCCAAGTTAAGCCCATCTCCATGGTTCCAAATTCCACATCTAGAAGAATGCATTCGCCATCTCTTTCGCTTCTTGGTGTCAACACATCAAATTGCATTGTAGACTATTTGATATTTTACAAGGGCTGCAATTTTTTTGGCATTTTTGTCCACTTTCGCTTCTTGATTCCATCATCCTCCAGTATTAACATGTTGCTCATGTCATGATTTGAGAATGAAGGCTAATCATGAGCCTCTTTCTCAAGCATGGACCTTCCAAAACCTACGACATCTTGTCACAAGAAACAACATTAACCTTGAAAAATAGTCATGCAAGAATATAACTTGACGACCTCTTCCTTTTGCTTCTTCAAAGCAAAAAATGTCACATCATGTGAACATCGCCATGTACTCTTACATCTTGGTGTATAAACCATCGAATAAACACAAGTCGACAAAACATGCTTCTTCAAACAACTGACTTTCAAGTCAAGCAAAATCATGTACAACAACTTGACGATTTACAACAAGAATTCCACATTCTCATGAAATAATTCGTCACTTCTCCTTTTCATCATTGGAGACAAAATCAACTCTTCCAAGTCGATATAACATACATGTAACAATCAATCGACAAAGCAAATCGACACTCATGCATGTGAAAATGATCAACATTATCAAGTTGACAAGATACATGTAAACAAAGCAATCAACCAACACAAGTCAATCACTCATGCATGTTCAAGCACAATGAAACTATAAAAAATTCCACTGTTCACACACACAAACTCTCATGCATGTATAACAATTCTCAACTCTCTCACAAGTACAATCACAAGTACAAGAATCCCATTGGTATGTACGAGTACTTAAAGAGCTGAAATGACCAAATTTTCTACAATAAATTCAGTCAACATACTCCAATTTTGAACACCTTCCTGGTGCAAACATGTAATTTCAAGAATGCAACATGCATGCACATTTGTAGTTTCAAATTTCCATCTTTGCTGCATCTATCTGAGTCAAGATAACTCTACTTTTCCAACATATTTCTTCATGCAATATGCAACATACTTTCAGGAGAAAAGAAATGCATCCAAATAACAAGGAAGTGCATCAATTATCAAAAGAAGTGCAAGGCCTCAAATGGTTAAGAAATCTAACCATCTCTTTCCAAACCATTTCAATGGCGCTTATTTCAACTGCACTTCATCATGTGTATCATCTTGACCCACATCAATTATGGAATCCTCTTTTCCATTCTTGCCAAAATCTCTCTCCACCTTCTTCAAATGTTGTGGATGACTTTTTGGATGCAAAGTCCAACACTTGTCTACAAGATGACCCCGCTTATGGCAATGAGTGCAAAATAATTACATCTTCTTTCAACATGGTTTCCATTATCCAATGGACCTTTGGCTTTCTATCTCTTTTGTTTTGAAAATTTCCTGTGGATGGCTATCGTCTTCCAACACCTCTAAACAATATGGTTATTCAAACCACAAAAGGGACATGTCAATTTTCTCCAAATCTTATTTGAAGATTTACCATGTTTATCACAATCAAAAGAAACTTGATTAAAGGCAGATTTATACCTTGCACATTCACCTTTGTCGACTTCTTAAGGAAGTGGCTGATCCGAAATCACTCGTGAATGATCTCAGTTAATTAATGAAGGTATTACAGACTCATGTGCTGGGGTGTGTCTATGTCATTTTAAGCAACGGATTGATAATATTGTGAAATACACAGACACTTGAAACAGTAAGAGAAACACATTAATAAAATACAAAAACACAACAAATTTAATAAGGAGTTCACCCAATCCTCTTGGAGTACGTCTCCTGGTCCAGCCTTCAGTGGTGGCCTTTTCTATTGTGTCTTAAGTATAGTTTTTACAATAAGGAGCTCAATTTGAGTCTCGCTTAACAGATGATGATCAGTAGGGTGGTACTTGGATCCCCCAAGCCTCTAGAGTACAAAGACTTCCCCCTCACTGAATCCCGACCTCAACTGGTCTGGATGGTATGAGCCCAATTTGGTACTCAATACCAGACATGTATACGCAAAGGAGTTACTTAAACCTCTCAAGCCTTCTCTGGAGTTCACAGACTCTTGGACTCTCTTTGTCTGTGTCTACTCGATGCTGCCTTTGCTTTGCAGGTCAGCACGGTTTCTCTGTTCTCTGCAATTTGCTTCTTTTTCTACTTCTATTCCCTCTGCTCTTTGTCTGTTCATGGCTTAAAGCCAGTCTGCTCTCTGACTATTCATTTCCTCTTCCCGGCTCTCTGGATCACTTGCCTTTGTCCGCTGGAATTCCCCTGCTCTGCGTCATCATCTCTGTGTAACGCTGCACAGAGAGGTGGCCACTTGTTGCCTTACAAACTGAGTGTCAGTTTTCTTTAAACGGTCATTAATCCAGGATTTGCCCGCGAAACTGATTCTTCTGCTAGCTCATCGGTCATGTCGGACCTCAAATATTTATGTGTCTTAGTCTATTTTCCCGTCGAATCCAGTCATCCATCGGGTTAATTCTTCGCCGTTGATTTGGAGCCTCCAGATCTTATGGTATCCATCTATATCGCGTGGGTAAGTTGCTCGATCATTACTCACGCGATGTAAGCAGTTTTCTCTCTCATCCGCTGGACACGTGTCACCCGGTGTGTGGCATTGTGCTGAACTCAGCCAAACTCGCTTACTGCTCGAAGTGCACGTGATATCTTGCCGGTTTCGGGTGTGGGACCCGCCTTCTGACGATTTCCGCACGGTTTCCTATTTTCCTCATGATCGAGTGCTCGGGGCTTTCCTCCCTGAGGGTTTTTCCCTGCGATACGCTATTAGCGCTCAAAAACTGCCTCTGTTTCTGGATCTGGGCTTCCGATTTCCAATTTACATCCATGCGCGGTCTCCATGGGCCAACGGTCAGCGCGCTTTGACCGAGGGTCCTCGTTGTTCCGTGCTGGGCACAAATTTCCATTGTCCAGAGGTCATTTCTAATAAGTTTGTTATTCATAAGATTTTGAAGCCTAACATAATTTGAAACAGTCACGGAAATGTTTAAGGATCCGATTTGGATCACAGCCTTCCCATTGAGAAAGCTTTTGGACCACCAAAAGTTAGTTTTCAGGCATCGACTAAGTGAGGATATAACTGTCTCACTTGTCCAATCTCTATCCATTTTTCACTGCTTGGCTTTGAACCCTTGAGTCCAATCCTGAGGTACTCGACATCTCCCCTGCGTGTCATCCTCACCTTCCTGTCCAGAACTATGTCTTCCTGCAATTCATAAGATATTCAGGTAACAGGTCATCAATAAAAGGCAATTGACTTTGCTCTTCGGGATCTTCAATTAATGAAGGTTCAAATAGTCTCAAGTTGTCTGCATTAATGACTAAGTAGATGTGCATGTAAGTTGGTAAATCAAGGCGAAAAGCATTCTCACCAATTTTCTCAAGTATCTTGAAAGGTCCATACCTTATTGGCTTTAGCTTTTTACCTTCACCTTGCATTCTGTCCTCGCTGATATACAGCCATACTTGATCACCAACTTGGAAACTATGCTCCATCCGATGCTTGCCATGCCTTGCCTTGTATTTGGCTTGGCTCTTTTCCAGCTATTCCTGTATTGCCTGGTGAATCTCTTGGATTTGTTCAATGAACTTGGTTGCCTTGTCCACATCACTGTGTCCATCAACTGCTACGTCTTTACCAAAGACAAAATCAAAGGGAGACCTTGGTGTGAAACCAAAACAGGTCTCAGTATGAGATCTCTGTGTAGAAGAATGTTTTGCTCGGTTGTAAGCATGTTGCACATAACACAAATGTTCATCCCAAAGTTTGGGATGCTTGCTACAATAGCCTCTGAGCAACTGGATCACTGTCCTTTTAACCACTTCTGTCTGGCCATCTGTATGTGGTTGAAAGGCTGTGCTTTTCTTTAGTCTGGTGTCCATCAGTTCCCACAGACTCGATCAAAACTTCCCAACAAATCGGGTGTCTCAATCAGATACAATGGAAGTGGGTAATCCAAAATGAACCCATACATGCTGAAAGAACAACTTTGCAGTTTGTTCAACTGTAATCTGTTTATTACAAGGCATCAAAATACACATTTTGCTGAACCTATTGACAACAACATATAAATAGTCATGACCTTTCCTAGATTTGGGCAGTCCTACAACAAAGTCCACGGAAACACTTTCCCAAGGATGAGAAGGAACTGGCAGTGGAGTGTGCAAGCCTAGTTTTCTATTGCTGGGCTTGATTTTAACACACATGGTACACCCTCTTACATATCTAGAAACTGTCTCATTCATTTTTGGCCAATAACAAAATCTTTGCAGCTGTGCAACCATTTTACTTACACCAAAGTGACATGATACTAGAGAAGTGTGTGCTTCTCGAATTATCTTTACTCTTTCAGTTTGTGGAATGCATAGCTTCCCACAATGATACAAGAGTTGGTCCTTAACATGATAATCCAATTCTTCTACTTATTCGCCTTGACTTAAAGTTGCATATACATCTTTAAAATCTATATCTTGAGCATATTGTTCAATGTAGCTCTCACGCAGTACTGAATTATGCTTAAGTATAGTGGATGCATTTATAATAGGTCTAGATAACATATCTGAAAATTTATTCTGTATGCCCTTTTTATATCTGATGACTAAATGAAACTGTTATAGAAAACCCATCCATCTATAGTGTCTTGATTGCTGCAACTTAGTTTGGGAGTAGATATTGAAGTGGTTGATGATCAGTATGTATGAATGTCTCTTTGCCCATTAAGTAATGTTTCCACTTTTTCACACTCTGTACTAATGCATACAATTCTTTATCATATGTGGGATAGTTAACTACTGCAGAATTAAATGTCTCAGAATGATAACATATGGGTTTACCGTGCTGTATCAACACTGCTCCCATGGCATAGTCACTCGCATCTGTTTGGATCTCAAAGGTCTTTGAAGATCAGGGAGTGCTAGTACTGGTGCTGTACTAATCTTTTCTTTCAAGGTATCGAAGGCTTTCTGCTGTTTGCCTCCCCACTAAAACACCTTGTTCAATCCTGTCAAAGCATGTAAGGGAGATGCAATTAAGGAAAAGTTAGAAATGGACTTTCTCCAATATTGTGCTTCTCCTAAGAAGCTTCTCACTTCTGTAGCAGATTTGGGTTTAGGCCACTTTACAATGACTGCAACTTTAGAGGGATGTATCTTCAATTCACCACCCCCTACTATATGTCCCAAATAATTCAAAGATGTTTTTCCAAATTTGCATTTTGAGAGTTTAACATAAAGTTTTTCTCTTTTGAAAAAATCTAGTGTCTGCTTAACATGCTTTAAATGTTACTCCCATTTTTTTCTAAATATAAGAATGTCATCCAGATATACATTAACAAAATTATCAAGAAAAGGTTTGAGTACATCATTCATTATTCTCATGAAAGTAGCAAGAGCATTAGTTAAGCCAAAAGGCATAACCTACCACTCATACAATCCCTGCTTTGTTTTGAAAGCAGTCTTCCATGCATCTTGTTCTGCAACTCTGACCTGATGATATCCACTATGCAAGTCTAACTTGGAAAAATAAACAACTTCCTTTAACTGATCTAATAGATCATCTATGCGAGGAAGGGGATAACGATTTTTGATCGTTATCTTATTCAGTGCCCGGTAATCAATGCACATTCTCCACGAGCCATCTTTCTTTCTCACCAAAACGATTGGAGACCCACATGGTGATGTACTAGGTCTGATGAACCCCTTTTCAAGCAACTCCTGCACCTGCTTCTTGATTTTTGCATTCTCTAAAGCGGACAACCTGTACATTCCGATGTTAGGCAATGGAGCATCTTGCTGAAAATTAATATCATGCACTATTTCCTTTTTGGGTGGCAGACCTTTAGGTTCTTGAAACAAGATATCATATTCTGAAACAACTTTTTCTAAATTAGGTTGCTGTTTAGCGTCACAGCCCTCAAATACATTGGTTTTATTAGGTTTCCTTTCCTTTACAACCATTAGTAAAAATTGTTTGCATGAATTTACAATTCGTTTCATCTGCCCTTAGTTTATGAGAGTATAATTATTCTTGAGCTTCTGAGCTCTTACAAAGTATTCGATTCCATCTTTAATGAGTAGATACTTGTTCTCAACTCTATAGAAAATAGCTTTTCTATCATACAAGTAAGGACTTCCTAAAACAATTCCACATATATCCAGAGGAACTATATCTAACCCAACCTCATCTACAAATGCTGACCCAAAAGAAAACTTAAGTTTACATTGTCTAGTCTACCCTTAAACAACCTAATTCTCTGATACCACTTGATCTGAAATCACTCGTGAATGATCTCATTTAATTAATGAAGGTATTACAGACTCATGTGCTGGGGTGTGTCTATGTTATTTTAAGCAACGGATCGATAAGATTGCGAAATACACAGACACTTGAAACAGTAAGAGAAACACATTAAGCAAATACAAAAACACAACAAATTCAATAAGGAGTTCACCCAATCCTCCTAGGCTACGTCTCCTGGTCCAGGCTTTAGTGGTTGCCTTTGCTATTATGTCTTAATGCAGAGTTTTTACAATAAGGAGCTCAATTTGAGTCTCACTTAACAGATGATGATCCGTAGCGTGGTACTTGGATCCCCCAAGCCTCTAGAGTACACAGACTCCCCCTCACTGAATCCTGACCTCAACTGGTCTCGATGATATGAGCCCAATTTGGTACTCAATATCGGGCGGGTATATGTAGAGGAGTTTCTTGAACCTCTCAAGCCTTCTCTGGAGTTCACAGACTCTCAGACTCCCTATGTCTCTATCTGCTCGATGCTGCCTTTGCTCTACAGGTTAGCTCAGCTTCTCTGTTCTCTGCAATTCGCTTCTTTTTCTACTTATGTTCCCTTTTCTCTTTATCTGCTCGTGGCTTAAAGCCAATCTACTCTATGACTTTTTGTTTCCTCTTCTCGGCTCTCTGGATCGCCTGCCTCTGTTCGCTGGAATTCCCCTGCTCTGCATCATCATCGCTGTGTAACGCTGCACAGAGAGGTGGCCACTTGTCGCCTTACGAACTGAGTGTCAGTTTTCTTTAAACGGTCGTTATTTCCGTTACTCCAGGATTTGCCCGCGAAACTGATTCTTTTGCCAGCTCATCAGTCATGCCGGACCTCAAATCTTTATGTGCCTCAGTCTATTTCCTCATCGAATCCAGTCATCCATCGGGTTAATTCTCCGTCGTTGATATGGAGCCTCCAGATCCTACGGTCTCCGTCTATATCGCGCGGGTAAGTTGCTTGACCATTACTCACGCGATGTAAGCGGTTTTCTCTCTCATTCGTTGGACATGCGTCGCTCGGTGTGTGGAATCGTGCTGAAATTGACCAAACCTGCTTACCGCTCAAAGTGCATGCGATATCCTGCCGATTTCGGGTGCGGGACCTGCATTCTGATGATTTCCGCATAGTTTCCTGTTTTCCTCGTGACCGAGTGCTCGGGGCTTTCCTTCCTGAGGGTTTTCCCTGTGATACGCAATTAGCGCTCATAAACTACCTCTATTTTTGGATCTGGGCTTTCGATTGCCAATTTTCGTCCATGCACAGTCTCCACGGGCCAACGATCAGTGCGCTTTGACCGAGGGTCCTCGTTGTTCCCTGTTGGGCACAAATTGCCATTGTCCAGAGGTCATTTCTGATAAGCTTGTTATTGTTGAATTGAGGCTTCTGTGATCCATATCAAGTTTACTAGAGATTTTTCGGCGTAAATCACATGATATATCATTTGTCGACGCGTTTCAAACTAGTTGGTTTGAAACGCGTCGACAAATGATATATCATGTGATTTACACCGAAAAATCTCTCGTAAGCTTGTCATTCATAATATTTTGAAGCCTTACATAATTTGAAACAGTTATGGAAATGTTTAAGGATCCGATTCGTCTCAGTGGCTCTCTTCAGAATACCAATAATGGTTTCAATGACCTTAGAGCTTTCAACGTCCTCTTGTTTTCCATTTCCACTAGTTGAATGCTTATGAGCATATTCTTGCAAAGTGGGTATAAAACTTTTGCATTCCTCATGAACACAAAATTTACAAGCTTGAGGTAATGAACATGTAATGAAATTCCTTCTTGGAACACCTTCATGTGCCTTCTTGGCTTTGGAGCATTCTCCATCATGTTGTCCATAACCAAGACGCAAATACCTAGGCCTTTCCACAACAACAATTGGCTCAACTACGCCTTGTGCATGTTTGCCTAACCCTTTACCTTCATAGCCATCTTCATCAATAATTTGGACCCTATTCCTCTAATGTGTCTTTCAAAAGCACCAAAACATTCATTTTGAGAGAAAATTGAATTTCATACCTCATTTTCATGCACATACTTGGCTAGGGTTTCCTTGGCATCATGGAGTTGAATCTCCATCTCATGCATCTTTTCAAGAAGCTCTTGCTTCTCCTCCTTCATGGCCATCAACTGCTCTTGAAGTATAGTGTTCTCCTTCCTATCTTCATAAAAATCTTCCACCATATTTGTCATGATGATAATCTTTTGCAACATCTCTTTATCAAAGAGCCTTGCTAAGGAGGATGGATTAGAAACATCACTTGTTGAAGCTGCCATCACATAAGCTTTCACACAAATAAACTCTCCTTACACACATACAAAACTAATAACTAATTTTCTAGCTAACCTTGGAAAACCATCTCAGGGTTAAAATGAGCTAACAGTGCTATGATACCAACTTGATCTGAATATTGGGCAAACTTGTTAATGCTATGCAAGCTCCCTCATCAGTAAAAAGAAATGTGTTTAGGATCTTCTCATTTAGCCAAAATGTGAAGGATTAGGTGTCAAGTTTAAGTGTCTTTTATGAGAAATTCATGAGGTTAATTAGTTGTTTAAAACACATATACAACAAGTAAAGTTTAGAAAGTAAATCAAAATAAACTCATAACACAAAGTCGATAAGGGGTTCACCCCTCCTAGGCTACATCTCCTTGGACCTGCTTCAATGGCTAGGCCGTCTTTGGATTAATGGTCAATTCTCTGATTATATGCACCTGTAGTGCTCCAATGGCTTTGAAACCTGCTCCATTGGATTCAAAAGACCCAAAACCCCCAAAAATGACCTTCCAATCTCTGCAATTGGACTTCAGCTGATCTAGGCTTGACCTCCTCTCTTGGTGGCCCTAGGTTTCCTTAAACTTCAACATAGAAAAATCACGTATAGAAGTGCCTTTCTGCATCTACAAATTGTTCCATTGTGTTCATAGCATCCAAATAATCTAGGAATGACTCTTTTTGAGCCAAAATTGATCAAAAATTGAAGAAGTGATGGTCTCTTCAGTTTTCCATAAGAAAACTCCACCAAAACTAGAGAAACTCTAGTTAACTCTGCCAAAAATGGAGGAATTTCAGATTTAGTGGACCTACCAAAAATTCCGCCAAGTTAAATTGTGGGTTAATTAACAGATAAGTATGGATTAATTAATGTTAATCTCGCCTAATCCATGCGGTTAGCATTAATGTTGACGACCGGTTTGCAGTGCTGGTCACATGCTAGCGTTATCTCCAAACCACTGCATTTAACATTTAAATGCAAATTGTGCCCATAGACTATTAAGTCTGATGGTTGTGGTGTAGTGGTAATGCTTGGTGCTTGTGTGGGAAAGGTGACAAGTTCGATTCCCCGACCTCCCCACTATAATTTTACTCGACCTTTGAGAGGGCACGTGGTGGCCTTCGGGCTTGCCACGTGTCAGCCTCTCATTGGTCCTCCCAAATGCGCTTTGACCAATTACATATAGACACTTGTCACAATCTCATTGAGCCACTTATGGGAATTTTTTAATAATATTCCTTGGAATATTCTTTTTTCTAATTAGGCTGTATGGATTCCTAGTCAACATCCTAGTCACAAAATTTTGCTTGTTTGACAAAACAGACAACGGGCTCTAACTTTCTCATATGAACTCTGTTTTGAGTGAAACAAGTTGCATTGGGATTGTATGGTCGAGACGGATGCGGTTGTTCAGGTTTTGAGTGATTCCAAGCAATTTTATTTTTGAGCAAATTTTTGCCCCTAATCCAGATTTTGATCACCCGTTCTAGAGAAAAGAGTCTAATATCATACCATAGACACAGTTCTTCGACTTCCCCTCCTTTGATTTAGTAAGTTGTTCCTTCAAATTGGCCAAGACACCCTCACTCCAGTTCAATACTGTCGGCTCTAGACACTCTATCCTATACTACATTTATGATTTGCTTGCTACATGTAGTGTTGAGCTGCCTGCCAAGCTTGCAATAATGAATAAGATTGTTCTTATAGGTAATTGGTTTACATCCTTTATGTTGATCTTTCCATCCCTAATAGGAAGGGCTCGAGGTCTACAATAGGTAGCGATATAATATTTCATCGTCTCACCACCACTTCTTCCACCTAGAAGAGAGATGGGGGCACCTCACTTTGACAATACTGTTAGGAAGTAAATATCCTCTACCTGTATCTCAAGTAGATTCTCCCCAAACCTGAACGCCTCTGCCTGAATATCCCATGTGTTACATGTCAATTTGTCTCCATGACACTTGATCAGTTAATGGGTCTTTTTACCATCCCTGAACATGTTTGAATGAACTCCCTTAGAAGTCAAACAACCCAAAATATCATGAAGTAGATGAGAAATTTGGGGAAAATAACTGTCACACCTTGTTAAGTTTCACATGCACTGATTTTTCTAGCTTTTCTCGTGCATTCACTGGTATTAACTTTGAGAACAACACAGATTTGTGCTCTATCTGCCACTATAAACTCATGCAGGTGAATTCAAGAAAGTAAAAATAAAAAGTACATTCTAGAAACATAGTTGGTCGAATATTTCCCAACTGAAAGCTTCCAGGTGATAACTATTCAAACTATATACCTCAGATGATGCAACTTAATCCCTTTTCTCATGGGAACCTAATCCCTCAATTAAGGAGTCCCATCCTCCTCTTTTGGATCTAAAACTTCTTCCTCTTGGCCTATAAAATGACTAGAGGGTAGAGGGATTGAGGAGGTCAGAACTTAGAGAAGATAAACTTATGTTGTTAGTTTGAGATTGGAAAGCTTGTCATCTAAGGAGGAGATTGAAGGAATTTGGGAGGGACCTCATGGCATCAAGGCGAAGGTTGTAAGGCTCCTCTTTATCTTTGATCAATACAAATGAACACTTTCTCCCATTGATTTGTCTTATTGGAATGATGAATGGTTTATAATTGTTTATAATTCTTATTAAGGAAAATTTAGTTCCTAATTTCATTGATCATTAGGTTAAGTTTTGTTTGGATTATTATATCGCATGTGCTTTTGATCCTTTTATGGTTTATGATTTCAGTTCTTACAAGCATTGAGGAGCTGCATCAAATCACAATAAGGGATCTTCATTGAGCATTTCGTGAAATAGGTAAGAGGCTCATCCATTAGACTTAATTATTATATTTCAAACAAGTCAATCTTAGGGAAAGAGTTAGTTCAATTGTCTTGCTTGTTTCTAGTTTCCATCAAGGATCTAGGGAGATCACTCTTTTCCACAAGAGGGATTAGTCTGGTGTAACAAATTGGCGACTCCGTTGGGGATCGTATTTGTTCTTATCTTTTTCCTTAGTTTTTATTTCTGCTCCTTCTACTTTATCTCAACCTGAGTCTTTATGAATTAATGACCTTTCGAATATGTGTGGTTGATTCCTTGATTTTTTTTTCTTGGGTTTATGACACCTGCGCTATTTTCGTTCGCTAATAGAGCGCAGTTCTGCACTAGTTTCTCCTTATCAACCGGGTGCATGCGCTTTGTTTTTTATTGCTAACCTGTGTAGGTCTTGAGAATTTTTGAAAATTTGGCTTTTGCTTCAACCTAGAATTGAGTTTGTTTTATGGAAGTGTCATTATCTTTGTTTGGATTGTTTTATGTCTCTTCTGAATTCATTCGAGTGCTTTGTTAATATTTTTTTAGAATTAGGTCTCTTTGAAGAAACTGGTTAGGGTTTTTCCTAGTTGGTTTGTTGATTGATCAAAACAAGATAGGTTGTCCTTCTGCTTGTGATATTCTTCTTTTGTTCTATCAAATACACCAGTTAACCTTAATTTTTTGCTTATTTGTGATCAAACTCATTTGGAATTGCAAATGAGGGCTTCTTGCGATCTAGTGCTTTTGTGAAGAAATTGTGGTCATTTTTGTTTGATAAAGGAAAATTGTTGCTTTCAATATTGGGAATTTCTCACAATTACATTGTTGTTATCATTAAATCAAAGCATTCATAGGGAAAATGTATTTTTCTCCAACTCTCTTGATTGATTTATGTGTACTTGAAAATTTTGAGTGATAAAAGGCAGAGTATTTTGGTTTATTTGATATTTAGGGAAATCTGGAACTTGGTTTGTTTTCTGCATTTTCACTGGATTAAGATGAAATTGGTTGTTTTAGGAAAGTTTGAAAATTGTAAGTTTTGCAGTTCATTTTAGAAAAATCAAAGAAACTCTTTCTTTCCTCTAAATAGGATTTCATCGAATTTGAAAGTTGCCATTGCATTTTTGAGTGCATTAAGATTTTGAGTTGTGTCATAACATCATGAGTTTCACCTTCATTACCTATTGAGTAAAAAACAACTTAATAATACAATGTTAATTAAAATTCATCTAGAATTTTACATTTTTTAGGGCTCTTGCCACCTACAGTAGCTTAAGTGTAGGGCTTTGGAATAGGGAAGGAAGTAAACTTTCCAAAGCTACAAATTAACAATAGATTCTTGAGTTAGGGAGAGAAAATCCAATTATTTCTGTGTTTCTCTGGGAAGCTCTTCTTTTACATGAGTTACGCACGAGATCATGTCGAACCAGGGGAAGTGATCATACCCACTTCATCAGCCTAGATATAGTGATTTAAACATATGACAACATCACCGAAAGGTACTTAGGGTCACTTGAAAGTAAACCTCCGATTGATCATGTGGAGGCCCCTTTAAGGGGATTGAGCTTGTTACTCTGCCCTTGCGTGTATGTCTGATCTAGGACTGTCCCCCAGGTAAAATTGTTGTATTTGGTAAACTTAGTGAATAAAATCTTAGGGATCTACCTAAGGTGATGGCAGACGGAAGGTCCTACTGTACTTGGAACAAATGTTGCCTAGAATCACTTGGACTTTTTGGAGGGTAATATTTGCTCGAGATGGTTTATAACAAAGTTATTTACACTAGACTATTTCATTAAGCAGGTTGTTAGGGTAACTGGTTCCAAAGACTCATTTCTATAAAGCTTTTCACCTTGGTCACTGCGACGTTGGATTTCATCACCAAATAGTAATTATTGATCTCTGTGAAGAGTCAGTTTGTATGGTTTGAACTCCTAGATTTTTAGCGTGTGTTACTCTCTGTGTTGTTTTTACTTTTTAGAGACTTTAGGTGTAATTTAGATATTATGTGATTTATTAATTGAAAATTTTTCATTGTGGTGGAATTACCAGGAAAATCACTTAGGATACTTGGGGACCCCCTCGAGTATACACCGATTCAATTAGGAAAGATAAAAGCCAAAAAATCTAAATCATTGGGATCCAGAATTGCAACAGAAACTGAAACTTCTACTATTATAGAATCTGATGTAAAAGGAAATGAAGTTAATCAATCAAAAACATCTACTATGTTAGGCCTTGAAGTGACAGAAACCGAACTAGATCAAGCTCAGAAATTAGTATCGGACTCAGGAGGAACTAATTTACAAATTACTGAACTCCTTCAAACTAAATCAAATACTAGAGACTTTTCAGATACAAATCCCATTTCTGAACTAGATATTGACGAACCTAAGTTTGATATTTCTGAAACTGAGATTTATATGCCTACTGTTGAGTCTTGAAAATGTCATTCATTTCCATTACACTTTCACTATTATGTCCATTATATCACCTCCATTTCACCTCCATTTCACTACTATGTCACCACATTCATCCCACTTTCATTATCATTGGGCTACCTTTATGTTTTTCCAATATTTATTATTTCTAAGCCTTTTAAGTGAATTTGTGGTTAAACATTAGAAAATAATGTGCATATGCTTATACCTAACAAATGGGTTGAGTTTGTTGACATGTGTAGGTTGAAAGGAGACTTCTAGAAGACCCTTATGTGGCACTCTAAGGCCAAATTCGAATTTGGTTGGAAAGAATCATGGGATCATGAGGATATGTGTCACATCTCCTAATTGTATTGTAACTCTCAAAAGACATGTGTCTTATCAGTTCCTATTTTGATTAGGACTCTAGAGGTAGAGGGAGAGATTCATGGATTATCATTAATGAGAAGGCTCTCATCTTTTTGTATAAATAGGAGATCTCTCTCCTTCATTAGTTAGTCTCTCTTTAGTCTTTCCTTTAGTCTTTTCTTAGTCTTTTTAGTCTTTTTAGTCTCTCTTTGGAGAGCTTTGTTGTACTTTGCACTTTTGAAGAAATTGAATAAAGCTTTGATGTTCTCAACATGGAAGGAGATGTGAAGTAGATGTCATGGAGCATATTAGGATGTAAGTAGATTAGATTTCATTTTGTAAATATTGCTTTGTAGAATGTAAGGTAGATTAGATTTTCATTCATGCAATTTTAAGTATGCTTTGATTTCATAGGTAGAAGGGGGCCCCTGCCTTGTACAGTTTGAATTATTGCATTTTATTTTCTCCCGGGATTTGTTTTTATGTTTATGTATTTGCTTTACAAACTAATGGTATTTGAAGTTGACAGGTTCAAGCTGCTGCCTTTGTTTTTATAGCTGATTTTTAATTTTATTTCTCAAAGAGCTGCTAACACATAAATGATCTTCATCATAAATTGTTATATTTTAAGATCAAAATATCACTAACTTGCAGCTGGCTTTGAGTGCTTTTCAGACTGTTCTTTCACTACTTTCTAACCATACTTTGCATAGTACATATGGCTGAAGTAGAGAGTTAGAAAGAGCAAAATATTATTACTAGTCTTTAAAGTAGATTTTTGGTTTTAAGTGCTTCTTAGACTAATCTTTCACTACTTTCTAATCATACTTTGCATAGTACATATGGCTGAAGTAGAGAATTAGAAAGAGCAAAATATTATCATTAGTCTTTAAAGCAGATTTTTCTCACTTTTCTAATTCAACTTAAGCTACTTTCTATCCGTGCTTTACACAGTACATGTGCTTAGAAGCATCGAGTTAGAGAGAGATAATCTTTATCTTTGGTTTTAAAAGTGACTTTCTTTTCTTTTATTTGCAGCAGCATGAATGGTGTCTAGTGCCATTGGAAGTGGTCATTTACTTTCAAGTCATTTCAAGTTCTTTGCTTTCAGTTTCATTTCAAGTTATTTCTTTCAAGCTCTTTCTTTGCAAGTTTAAAAGTTTGATTACTTTCTAGACTTATTTCTAACTACTTCCTAATCGTGCTTTACACAGCACATGTGTTTGAAGCAGAGTTTTAGGAAGAGTTGAACATTATAACTGGTCTTTAAAGTGGTTTTTCTTACTTGTCACCTTAGAGCTTGACTACTTTTTGGACTTATTTCTGACTACTTCTTAATCGTGCTTTACACAGCACATGTGTTTGAAGCAGAGTTTTAGGAAGAGTTGAACATAAACTATAAAACAACGAAGTAAGAGAAAGGTTAACTAAGCACATATAGTGCACCACACTTCATCAGTTTACGATACCCGGATTGATAATTTATGTAGAGCAATTTAAGACATTAAATTGACTAAACATTTTGGCGCCGTTGCCGGGGAAGTGTAATTAGGAGACCTTATTTCTTACATCTGGAAAAAAAATTAATAATCCTTGAGTATGCTCTCTTCTTGCACTTTGTGTGATCTGGAGGATCAGAAAAAGGATTGTTAAGTAAAAAAGACAAAACAATAATTCTTGAGTATGCTCTCCTCCTGCACTTTGTGTGATCTGGAGGATCAGAAAAAGAATTGTTACAAAAAAAAAAAAATAGGAGACAAAATAAACTTCATCACTTCAATTGATTCAATAAAAAAAAAAATGAAAAAAAAAATGAAAAAATAAAACTCAAGTGCTTTGATAGGTTCAAATTGTCCAAAATTGTCTGGTTATGCTTTGTAGTGGTCTTCAAAACACTGTATCTTGTTCAAATAAGGTTTTGCAACTTAGTTGCAGAAACTGCCCTGATCCCGCAGCTATCTGACAATCCCGCAGCTGTTTCAAGGTTTAACAAGTTACAGGCATCTAATAAAAAAACCGACCACATGGGCATCTCCAGAATTGTCCCGACATGGATCCTATCCTAGTCACCCAGCTCAGATCGATGAAAAACCAGCCTAGGACCTCAGTCAAAGTCTTGTTTTTAACATGTTTTTCTTGAAGTATTTGCTGCCTGAAATTGAAAATCATTAATCCTTTTTATAAAAATTTTACAATTTCAGAGAAGAAAAAAAAAGAGAAAAACAATCTAGGGCTATCTCCATTCTTAGTTTTCACTGTGGCTTCAATAAAAAAAAAAATATGCCTCCCTGTTCAAGCTTTGACCTGTTGATTCCTGTAGGAGGCATTCATCATTTAGTGGCAGATTTCTGAGTTGATTTCACATTTGGATAGCTACCTTATCAATTAGAAGCAGAGAATTAAACTTACTAATGATGGGCAAGAGCATATGGAAGAGATAGTTGAGCATCTGGTTGTGAAACTTCCCATTGCTTTACTAAATCATCCTTTATTTTCTCAACTGAGACCTCAACCAAATTGAAGTACTGCAATAATCCCTGTAATCCATTTGGAGAACTGGTTGATGTCAAAGCTTCTGAATAATGCCAAATTAAATTGGGAGTCAACAAAGTCTTTATCATTACTGAGTGTTCTTGGTTCTGCTGCTGATGACTGAGCAGTATTCTATACCATGATCCATGCAGGTCCTTTGCATAACAAACATAATGCCAAAAAAAAAAAAAAAAGGACGCATTAAGCATATCGACGTGCACAACAACAGCATAAAGCTTGTATATGAGCAAACCATTTCCCTTTCCACTCATCTAAGGTGACAAATCTAGTGTTTCAGGGAATGTTACCCTCTTGTTCAGCTTGCCAAACCTCCCAGTTCGAAATCGTTTCAGTGCAATTGTAAGACTAATAAGAGCCTGATGGACAGTAAGTCGTTTCAATCCCTTTCACCATCTTCAAGCACTCCAGTGGTATCCAACACACCTGCAAAACAATAGATCAGAAAAGAAAATTCATAAACAGCCGAGTGCAGAACAGAAAAATTAACTCAGGAAAAAAACGCAAATAGCAGAAAAACGTCAAACTTTACACGCTCGATTTGCCCAAATGGTAGCGAATTTCAAAAAAATAAAACATGGGTTTTGTTGCCAAGTGGGTTAATTAGATAACCCAGAAACCGATTTGGAAAATTCGTGGTGGTCTGGGAGAAATGTTCGGTTCTTTGGAGCCCGTTTTTGACTGCCGCGCGTGAAAATTGGGTTATTAACTGGTTGTTTGAATAACTCCGCGTGCCTGAGGGAAAGAGTTCTAATGAGGATCAATTACATGCTGGCATAAACAATAAATTACATGACTTTACACCTGTTTAGAGACGTGTTTCAATTAAACACGACTCTCTGTCATTAATCGCTGCCGGTTAAATGTTGGGAAGAAATGGAACTAAGGTGGAGCAATTTAGGCAAATGTATGGTTTTCACTCAAACAAAGCGAGATGCGGATAGTCTGTCGGTAGCATTGGGTCGGGTACTTCCATGTGAACCTCTTCATGGTGATATTTCACAGAATCAGCGAGAGAAGACTCTTGCTGGATTTCATGAGAGCCCTTTTAATGTGCTGATTGCTACCGATGTAGCTGCACGCGGTCTTGATATTCCTAAAGTGGATCTGGTTATTCATTATGAGCTCCCAACAACTTCAGAGATTTTTGTGCATAGATCTGGGCGAACAGGGCGTGCTGGTAGGACGGGCAATGCTATCCTTATCCATACTGACCAACAGATTAGAAAAGTTAAGATGATTGAAAGTGATATAGGTTCCAAGTTTAAAGAGCTGAAAAAGGAAATAGACGATAGATTTGGTGGTTTCGGTGATTCTGGATCCCGCCGTTTTAGTGACTATGGGGAGTCTTCTAGTTCTCAGACAGGTTCCAGTAGCAGGTTTGGAGACTATGGAGACCGCTCTTAGTGACTAGATGAGACATTAAAATATTTGAAGGAGTTTAGTAGCATAAATTTAATCTTTTTGATCAGCGATTGAAACTCCTAGGTATGAAATTGGTTTTCATGTTTCAAACTCGACAGTTCCATTTTTCAGCCGAAGCTTGAGATGGAGAAACTGCTTAGTTCGCACACAGCCACTCCATTTCACTGCACTTTCTACACTCTGCAATCCTGCAGCCATTTAGCGATCCCGTAGCCATTTAGTGATCCCGCAGCTGTTTTGTTAAACTCTAGGTTGTAGGTGTCATCAGGGAAAACAGGTCACATGGGTAGCTAGGGAAATTTCAGTACATGGATGGTGTCCTATCCATTCGGTCAAATTTGCTGAAAAAGACCCCGGTCAAAGGGAAGTCAAATTGGGTGTTATCACAAAGTCGCCACACTAAATCGCTGCATGTCAAGAAAAAAACAATAATTTTGAATCAATGAAATGAACAAGTTTTTTTCTCACTTTTCTGAAGGTATTGATTAATTTTGGACTGATAATGAAAATTGAATGGCTAACTTTTTATTCAAGATTTTTAGCTACAGAGCTGTTCCTCAATTCCGCAGCCAGAAAAACCTCATTGTTCAAATCAGCCTATCTTTCTCATACAAAATCAGATTTTGATGATTTAAGTACCATTGGAAAGATCTCAACAAGATCTATACAATGAGAAATATATCATTAGAGTTTGAAATGGCAAATAATGAAATAAATTGCTGAAAAGAAGCAACATCAACTTGAGGCACTAATTCCAAAGCAGATATAAATTCTTTTGATTTTTCCTTTGAGAACTTGTTTCATTAATACAAATTCTTAGTTTTGTGTGTAAATATCATAACTAGAGAGATTGATCACCTCTCTCCTTTGATAATCTTACATTCCATTGCGGAAGAAGTATTAGTTTTTTTTGCAGGTTCCAGGAGGAAGGACAAATGACTACAAGGGAATGATGTCTCTCTAAGAGACCAATTTGTTTCATAAGAGGATGATTAAGCAACAAAGAGGAAATATGCTGATGCAAAATCAGATCCAAACACTTGAAAAACTTTCAGATACTATTGTCTCCATCACATCCATCCATCACATCCATACTTCATAATAAACCATTCACCTCATTCCACTCCATATTTTCCATTTTCATTCACATACACTTTCCATCTATTTTTGTCCATTCATAACCCACCAATAAAAGCAAAAGGCTCATTCACATGCTTATTGCCCATTGTCATTTCTGTTCTCCATTGCCATTTTCCATTTTCACTTTCCATTCCTTGTCATTTTCATTCCGCAAATAAGCCCTGCTTCAATGCAAATTATTGAGTCCATAGTCCTTTGAGTCTAAGTTCTTTGTAAAAACACCTTGAGACTTGCATGCCTTAATGGCAAGTCCTCATGCTGACAAACAATGGGAATACATTAATGTCCCTTGTTCGTTAGATCTTCTAGGTGACTCGACATCAGCAAATTCATTCGTACCTAGCAAGATGTGTTTGGGCATCTTGACTCTCATTGTCATCAATGGTGAGAGTTCTCGTGTTGACTAGTGGCATCCATTAATGGCCACTAAGCCAACAATTTCCTACTATGTTCGACATCAGAACATCTTTTCACATAGTAGGAATTGTGCCAATGAGTTTTGAAGACATGAAGACTATTATTTTCAGCATTTTGGAGCAGATTCAGCAAGTTTTAGTAGAAGCAATAAAAAGCCATCTTATCTCTCTATCCATGACTCCTCTTGTTCATTCACTTGAAGAAGAATATGATCAGAAGTTTTCAGCCACCACACACATACAACTCATCCATTCCAAAGGGTAAGTGAAGGTACGGCATTTTCTAACTTTTAACCATAGAATTCCATAAAAAGCTAGAATGATACTTGTTGGAAAAACATTTCTCTTCCTCATTTCATAAAATTGCCAATACCATCAGTTGGGGGGGGGAATACATTCATATTCATATCTTTCCATGTCCATAACATATTCAAGAGCTCACATACTTCCAACATATATTAATTATTACATTGCTATTATGAGCATACAATGGCTTTTGAAAAAGTGCTTAAAGGATAAATTGGATACAAACAAAATCATGGTTGTCACACAAGAACCAACCATCATGCAATCCAATAAAGATATACTTTGCAACAATAATCAAAATATCATTATGCAAAGTTCAAAGATCAAAATAGAAGGCAACAAAAAAAAAATGGTTGTAACACAAGAACCAACCATGTTGCAATTCAAGTAAAACACTTTGCAGAAATATGAAGTTATCAAATGATATCATGCAAAGTTAAGCCAAAGCTCAAGGATCAAAAGAGTCAATGTAATATATGTTGCATGAGGACATGCAATAGCTTCAGTTGGGGGGTATGTTGAGTCTTGAAAATGTCATTCATTTCCATTACACTTTCACTATTATGTCCATTATATCACCTCCATTTCACTACTATGTCACCACATTCATCCCACTTTCATTATCATTGGGCTACCTTTATGTTTTTCCAATATTTATTATTTCTAAGCCTTTTAAGTGAATTTGTGGTTAAACATTAGAAAATAATGTGCATATGCTTATACCTAACAAATGGGTTGAGTTTGTTGACATGTGTAGGTTGAAAGGAGACTTCTAGAAGACCCTTATGTGGCACTCTAAGGCCAAATTCGAATTTGGTTGGAAAGAATCATGGGATCATGAGGATATGTGTCACATCTCCTAATTGTATTGTAACTCTCAAAAGACATGTGTCTTATCAGTTCCTATTTTGATTAGGACTCTAGAGGTAGAGGGAGAGATTCATGGATTATCATTAATGAGAAGGCTCTCATCTTTTTGTATAAATAGGAGATCTCTCTCCTTCATTAGTTAGTCTCTCTTTAGTCTTTCCTTTAGTCTTTTCTTAGTCTTTTTAGTCTTTTTAGTCTCTCTTTGGAGAGCTTTGTTGTACTTTGCACTTTTGAAGAAATTGAATAAAGCTTTGATGTTCTCAACATGGAAGGAGATGTGAAGTAGATGTCATGGAGCATATTAGGATGTAAGTAGATTAGATTTCATTTTGTAAATATTGCTTTGTAGAATGTAAGGTAGATTAGATTTTCATTCATGCAATTTTAAGTATGCTTTGATTTCATAGGTAGAAGGGGGCCCCTGCCTTGTACAGTTTGAATTATTGCATTTTATTTTCTCCCGGGATTTGTTTTTATGTTTATGTATTTGCTTTACAAACTAATGGTATTTGAAGTTGACAGGTTCAAGCTGCTGCCTTTGTTTTTATAGCTGATTTTTAATTTTATTTCTCAAAGAGCTGCTAACACATAAATGATCTTCATCATAAATTGTTATATTTTAAGATCAAAATATCACTAACTTGCAGCTGGCTTTGAGTGCTTTTCAGACTGTTCTTTCACTACTTTCTAACCATACTTTGCATAGTACATATGGCTGAAGTAGAGAGTTAGAAAGAGCAAAATATTATTACTAGTCTTTAAAGTAGATTTTTGGTTTTAAGTGCTTCTTAGACTAATCTTTCACTACTTTCTAATCATACTTTGCATAGTACATATGGCTGAAGTAGAGAATTAGAAAGAGCAAAATATTATCATTAGTCTTTAAAGCAGATTTTTCTCACTTTTCTAATTCAACTTAAGCTACTTTCTATCCGTGCTTTACACAGTACATGTGCTTAGAAGCATCGAGTTAGAGAGAGATAATCTTTATCTTTGGTTTTAAAAGTGACTTTCTTTTCTTTTATTTGCAGCAGCATGAATGGTGTCTAGTGCCATTGGAAGTGGTCATTTACTTTCAAGTCATTTCAAGTTCTTTGCTTTCAGTTTCATTTCAAGTTATTTCTTTCAAGCTCTTTCTTTGCAAGTTTAAAAGTTTGATTACTTTCTAGACTTATTTCTAACTACTTCCTAATCGTGCTTTACACAGCACATGTGTTTGAAGCAGAGTTTTAGGAAGAGTTGAACATTATAACTGGTCTTTAAAGTGGTTTTTCTTACTTGTCACCTTAGAGCTTGACTACTTTTTGGACTTATTTCTGACTACTTCTTAATCGTGCTTTACACAGCACATGTGTTTGAAGCAGAGTTTTAGGAAGAGTTGAACATAAACTATAAAACAACGAAGTAAGAGAAAGGTTAACTAAGCACATATAGTGCACCACACTTCATCAGTTTACGATACCCGGATTGATAATTTATGTAGAGCAATTTAAGACATTAAATTGACTAAACACCTACTACAATGCATATTCTAGATCCTCCACATTCACCACGTGTGAAACTTATTATTGCTAATAGTCTCCCTCTTGGTCTCATTAGCATCGAAGAACTTGTTTCAGACAAAGAGGAAGAACCAATAGTTTCTACCAGTGAACCGTCAGATATTTCAGATCTTTTGTTTAGATATCTTCACCCTGACCCTTGGTATTTCACACCCTTGAACTTTTTAGGACAAGGGATTCAATGATACATGACTCCTTACTCTACTGTACCAAGTTTTGACTGGTCTATGATGGCTTATAGAAGTATCTCATTGAACACATCTATGTTTTCTACTTCTCCAGAGTCAACATTATATGGTGGTTTTCTACCACTTGGATATCACTCTCGTGCTGGAGCTTATCCATGAGCTTCTTCCTCAAATTCATCTTCAAACATGTTAACTGGTGTAATTAATCCTACCAATGAAGGTTTGACATCTGAACAATTTATTACTATGATTTCCGGTAATGTTGGTAATCCTCAAATCAACCCAACATGTGGTTATTAGCCACCTGGGGGGAAACCATTGTATCCTCCACGTGGAGGACAACCTTTAGGTGGATCTTACTCTATTGCTGGGGGGCAATCCCCTGCCGGAAATTATCTTAATTATGCTCAAATGCCTCAAACCGGTTTTGGTCAACCTGTTGTGCCTCAACCTTCCATTGGAATGCCTTACCCTGGAATGAATACAATCTGGAACCCTTCTTTAAGCCAACAACCAATTCCAGTTGCTTCTCAAGTGCCCGTGTATCAACCTGTTCAACCTATTGGACAATCTACATAACAATTACCTTTTCAAGGTATGCCTTTTCAAGTCTAACCAACTATCCAGGTTAATCCATTGACGCCTACCCAGCAACCACTCCAACATCTTGTCTCGAGTACTCATCAAACCTTTGTTCAGTCTGCTGTACCAACAATTGTTCAGAATGTAGGTTTAAGTTCGCCTCAAACTCCCATTCCAAGATTAGCGCAGGTAACTGTCCCGACTACATCACAAGTAATGGTGCAATCCCTTGTTTAGTATATCCCTCAAGTATCTGGTCTTCAATCTATTCCTACAATTTCGTCCATGCCCCAAATACCCATCGTACAACCTAGTGTCCCATATCTGCAAGTGTCATTTCAAGGGAAACCTTTCCAAGGTCAACCCCATAGTCAGTTTGTTCAAGGTCCACCTTTTCAAATTCAATTTCTCCAAGGTCAACCTTTGCAAAATCAACCCTTTCAAGGATAGTTAATTCAAGGTCAAATGGGTTAGAGTCTTCTGTTTTAGAATCAACCATACCCAGGTCATACATCTCAAGTACCTATGCAACCATAATACGATATGGCTCATCCTAGATATCCAGGAGTTATGCATATTCCAACTGCTCAGGCTATTCCAGGATATCCTGTGTATCCTTCGCCCAGTACAGGACTCGTCCCTCAAGGTTATCAATATCCATCTCAGGATCCTAACCACCAGTGGCCTTTCATTCCAACTTTAGATTTTTATGACCTCTCCCGGTTAACTAATGATCCTCTTCTTTATTTACCATTTTGGCTAGCCATTCCTACTAAGTTTCCTAGTGACATCCCTAAGTTTTAAGGTAAGTCGGGCGAAGACCCATCAAACCATGTTATGACCTATCATCTTTGGTGCACGTCCAACTCATTAATCGATGATTCTATTAGATTATGACTTTTTCAACTAACCTTAACTGGTTCAACAGCCAAATGGTATGTAGAATTGTCACGAGCTTCCTTCAATACATTTAACGCCCTTGCTACAACTTTTTTGACCCATTTCTAGTTGCCCATTCGATATGATAATGGAACTGAAATTTTAACCTCTTTAAAATAGTCAATGTCAACCCATATCTCAAATCACATTCATGAATGGAGATGAAGACGTCGTTTGGTTAAATTTTACATTGCAGACCAGATTTTGGCCGAATGGTTCATAAAATCTCTTTGACCAGTAATAATTGAAGATGTTGCAAAAGGAGGTGTTGTAACTAAAGAGCAAGTAATTTCTCGTGCTCAATACCTTGATCTTGCATATAATCAGTATGGTACTTTGTATGAAAAGATCCCAGATTTACCCTACCTTGGTCAAACTAATCCAACCCTTACCGGATCACATGTCGCTAATGGTATTCTTGGTTATGTGAGGCAAAAATCTAAGAGTAAAAAGAAAAATTATAAGAAAACTCATATTTCGGCTCTATCTAATTCAACTGAAGAAGATCCCTCTCCCGAAATTACTTCAAAAATTAACATCGTAGAATCATCTACTGACAAAGATAAGCAATTCGGAAATAAGGAAAAGGGAAACCTAAACAAGACACTTGTTCTAAGGAGAAATCAAACAAGAACGAACTATCTGATGAAAAGAAGAAGCCTCATTATCCTTGCTTAATTTGTGATGAAGATCATTACACTAAGGAGTGCCCACATCTTGCTAAAGTTTCTAAATTTGTCAAAAGCTCACCCACTCCTGTTGTTTTGAAGGACCCCTTTCCTCCCCAAGACAACAAAATGGTCTCTCATGACCAATCCTCCTCATTCGCATCGACAAATATCATGATGATGTCTTCCAAAGTTATGGTAACAAAGAGATCCAAAGATTACACATCAAAGAGTCTTGTTGAAGATGGAGATGACTCCAGTCTAGCTGGTCGAACTTCCACATCTACTCCTCCTTCTTCTGAACCATTACATACTGTAAAACCAAACCTTGATATGATAGTTTGTCTGCCCCCTAAGGGTATTCTTTGAAAGTCAACCTTTAATCCTCATGCTAGGGCTGCTTAGAACTATAACATCACTGAAGATTTGGCTACATCACCTTCGACAATGTCGGCTCTTGAAGTGTTGTAGACTTGTCCAACACAAAGGAAGTTATTATTATCAGCCATTGGAGTAGTATATCCTCATGACTCCAATTCGATTGTTTTCGATATCGAAAATCATGTCCCGCGTCTCTTGCACCAATTGGCTTTTCAGATACTAGTTCATGTCAAAACTCGATGAGTTATTTGAATAGTGATTGACAAAGGAGAAATGACATGTATTATGTCCATTTCTTGTTGGAAATTTAGGTTCTCCAAAAATCAATCAATCTCCCAAAACTTTGAAAGCCTTTAATGGAATAGGTTTTCATCCTTATGTTATTTTAAATGATTTGCCAATCGAATTAGTGGGTAAAATAGTTTAAATAGACGTTGAGGTTGTTGATGCTCAACTTGAATATAACCTTTTACTTGGTCAGAGCTGAACTTATGCCATATCGACAGTAGTCTCGTCATATTTTACGATGATCATGTTTCTTCTCAAAGGAAGAATTGTGAAGGTAGACCAATTATCCTACTATACCTCAGACCCTAATTCCACTGGTAGTGTGCCTTTTGTTGGAAAATCAACGACTCCATATGAAGAAGTTGGTGTTGGTCTTCTCAAAGACTCATCTTTGATGGGAACTTCCGCATTCCCTCCACCCAATTTCCCTCATAATGATGCCCAAATTAACATGATTACATCAAGTACTTTCGAATCGGGAGATCTGTGGAAAGTACCTTCAGAGTCAGAAATAATCTTATATGGTAGTGAGATTCCTCGTAGCCCTTTTGCGTTGGATTATGAGGCAATTCATTCCTTTTCCGTCTTATCAAAATCTAAAAACGATCGAATGAATATGATTTTTGATGAATATTTTCATTTGTCACACTTGGAACCAATCTCTATGCCTGATCTTTTTAACAAAAATTTCTTAACTGATGAAGGGATCATGGAAGTTATGACCTTGGACGAAATGCCATGGAACGATACTCATCATCGTTCAACCTTCTTGCCATCCTTTGACAAAATTTGTAAGGACCAATTCTATACTATATATATATATATATATATTTTTTTTTTTTTTTAAAACGATTCACAATAAAATACAACCAGAAGAGAAAAACATTGGGAATTCAAATTAATTCAACGAATGTCTACCACATTCCTAATTTCATTTCACCGTACATATCATAAAATTGACATATATTTAACTAAGGCCATAAAGAAATCATACAAAATAATAATGCAACACACATGTACCGTTCACCAGAAGACGAGACTCCACTTTATTTGCCGTTACTTGTCTTTCCTTGTTGTCGGTCACCTTCGAGCATGAATGACGTCGTACTTGATCCAAATGCGATGACCCACCGGTTAACCTCCTAGCCTACTCCTTGGGTACTTTTCTTCCCTGCGGACCCCCGAGCTGCAATGGGGTTGTACAATGGAGGAACGCAATAGCTGGTAGAGGGGAGCACTCCTTGGCTCAAGAGTCCCCTCTCTAAAATCCTCTACCTCACCAAACTCACTATAGTTTCGTAATCACTGCTCTGACATAGACTCATCCATCCAACCATAGGGTTCCAAAAAGTCCCTTCTCCCATGGATTGCTCCTTCTTTTATAGGAGTCCTCATAGGTGACACTTGGCATGTCATGCATAATTAATTATTTTTTTATAATTCAATAGTTTGATTATTCACCCGCCCATGTGTCACTCTCTCATCAAGGGTCTCCCAAAATTATTTACTTAAATTTTAATTTAAAACTAATAGTTTTCTCACCTCAACAAAATTCCTATTTCTTCTCCTAGTTGCCTCTTGATCCCCCTTTTTATTCCTTAATTTGTGTTCATTACTAAAGTCAATTAAAGAGTCAATATTTGATCCCCTATCTACTCCCTAATTTAACTCAAGTTATCTCTTAGGTGGATATTCTTATGTTGGTTGTTGCCACATGGAGGTTCTCTGCATTTCTCTAAATTTAATTTATTATTATTATTTTAATTCACCTTCCTCTTCTCTTAATTAGGTTTAACTAGTTTAGGATTAATCTTTATCCTTACAATTATGTCCCTCTTTCCCTTTTTACCTAATTAAACTACATAATATACCTAATATTTTCTAACATGGGAAGTATAGAGTTTTTAAGGTAATCTATTTTATTTCTTCCTATGATCCTCTTAACCCAAGTGTTATTTTTGATTTAATTACCTTGGTTTCTAACATCATTTACCCTTGATGTAAATTTACCTAGTTTTCATTTCTTGATTATATTTATCAATTAATTTATTTTTAATGATTCCAAGGGTGCCAAGTTTGGTCGTGCCCTTCAAGAACTTCCCTTGTAGCTCCAGGGGTGCCACGCCTAATAGTTTATTTGTGATGCCAAGGGTGCCAAGTTGGTCATGCCCTTCAAGAAATTCCTTTGAAGTTCCAAGGGTGCCACACCACATGCCCTTCAAGCATTCAGTGACTACGAGGGGAAATTATAGGTGCAACGTCATAGACCACTATCATCTCTTCTGTTGCCTGCTATGATGAGACTAATGGTGTCGGGGATCAAGGAATCCACCTTGATTCGCGCCCCCCAGTAAAATCCTCATGAGCGACCCAACTTTGGGACCTTCCCTCATGGCATCGTGATCTTCAAGGCGAAGGTGTTTCAACCTTTCCAGCCCAAGTCATGGTGGGAGTGCTAGTGGGTGAGATCAAGGACACTGTCCCACCCCTCCCATGTAGTTCCATCCACTTGTACAACCCCATCACGCACATGTGAGTCATTCGGCCAAGCAACTAATCTGTGCCTGCAACCACTAACACCTCATCAGAATATAGGTAAACATATATAGCAGGTTTCAAAATCGACTTAGAATTTACCTTACCTTGGTCAAACTAATCCAACCCTTACCGGATCACATGTCGCTAATGGTATTCTTGGTTACGTGAGGCAAAAATCTAAGAGTAAAAAGAAAAATTATAAGAAAACTCATATTTCGGCTCTATCTAATTCAACTGAAGAAGATCCCTCTCCCGAAATTACTTCAAAAATTAACATCGTAGAATCATCTACTGACAAAGATAAGCAATTCGGAAATAAGGAAAAGGGAAACCTAAACAAGACACTTGTTCTAAGGAGAAATCAAACAAGAACGAACTATCTGATGAAAAGAAGAAGCCTCATTATCCTTGCTTAATTTGTGATGAAGATCATTACACTAAGGAGTGCCCACATCTTGCTAAAGTTTCTAAATTTGTCAAAAGCTCACCCACTCCTGTTGTTTTGAAGGACCCCTTTCCTCCCCAAGACAACAAAATGGTCTCTCATGACCAATCCTCCTCATCCGCATCGACAAATATCATGATGATGTCTTCCAAAGTTATGGTAATAAAGAGATCCAAAGATTACACATCAAAGAGTCTTGTTGAAGATGGAGATGACTCCAGTCTAGCTGGTCAAACTTCCACATCTACTCCTCCTTCTTCTGAACCATTACATACTGTAAAACCAAACCTTGATATGATAGTTTGTCTGCCCCCTAAGGGTATGCTTTGAAAGTCAACCTTTAATCCTCATGCTAGGGCTGCTTAGAACTATAACATCACTGAAGATTTGGCTACATCACCTTCGACAATGTCGGCTCTTGAAGTGTTGTAGACTTGTCCAACACAAAGGAAGTTATTATTATCAGCCATTGGAGTAGTATATCCTCATGACTCCAATTCGATTGTTTTCGATATCGAAAATCATGTCCCGCTTCTCTTGCACCAATTGGCTTTTCAGATACTAGTTCATGTCAAAACTCGATGAGTTATTTGAATAGTGATTGACAAAGGAGAAATGACATGTATTATGTCCATTTCTTGTTGGAAATTTAGGTTCTCCAAAAATCAATCAATCTCCCAAAACTTTGAAAGCCTTTAATGGAATAGGTTTTCATCCTTATGGTATTTTAAATGATTTACCAATCGAATTAGAGGGTAAAATAGTTTAAATAGACGTTGAGGTTGTTGATGCTCAACTTGAATATAACCTTTTTCTTGGTCAGAGCTGGACTTATGCCATGTCGACAGTAGTCTCGTCATATTTTAGGATGATCATGTTTCTTCACAAAGGAAGAATTGTGAAGGTAGACCAATTATCCTACTATACCTCAGACCCTAATTCCACTGGTAGTGTGCCTTTTGTTGGAAAATCAACGACTCCATATGAAGAAGTTGGTGTTGGTCTTCTCAAAGACTCATCTTTGATGGGAACTTTCGCATTCCCTCCACCCAATTTCCCTCATAATGATGCCCAAATTAACATGATTACATCAAGTACTTTCGAATCGGGAGATCTGTGGAAAGTACCTTCAGAGTCAGAAATAGTCTTATATGGTAGTGAGATGCCTCGTAGCCCTTTTGAGTTGGATTATGAGGCAATTCAGTCCTTTTCCAACTTATCAAAATCTAAAAACAATCGAATGAATATGATTTTTGATGAATATTTTCATTTGTCACACTTGGAACCAATCTCTATGCCTGATCTTTTTAACAAAAATTTCTTAACTGATGAAGGGATCATGGAAGTTATGACCTTGGACGAAATGCCATGGAACGATACTCATCATCGTTCAACCTTCTTGCCATCCTTTGACAAAATTTGTAAGGACCAGTTCTATACTATATATTTTTTTAATTTTTATTTTTATTTTTAAAACAATTCACAATAAAATACAACCAGAAGAGAAAAACATTGGGAATTCAAATTAATTCAACGAATGTCTAACACATTCCTAATTTCATTTCACCGTACATATCATAAAATTGACATATATTTAACTAAGGCCATAAAGAAATCATACAAAATAATAATGCAACACACATGTACCGTTCACCAGAAGACGAGACTCCACTTTATTTGCCGTTACTTGTCTTTTCTTGTTGTCGGTCACCTTCGAGCATGAATGACGTCGTACTTGATCCAAATGCGATCACCCACCGGTTAACCTCCCAGCCTACTCCTTGGGTACTTTTCTTCCCCGCGGACCCCCGAGCTGCAATGGGGTTGTACAATGGTGGAACGCAATAGCTGGTAGAGGAGAGCACTCCTTGGCTCAAGAGTCCCCTCTCTAAAATCCTCTACCTCACCAAACTCACTATAGTTTCGTAATCACTGCTCTGACATAGACTCATCCATCCAACCATAGGGTTCCAAAAAGTCCCTTCTCCCATGGATTTCTCCTTCTTTTATAGGAGTCCTCATAGGTGACACTTGGCATGTCGTGCATAATTAATTATTTTTTTATAATTCAATAGTTTGATTATTCACCCGCCCATGTGTCACTCTCTCATCAAGGGTCTCCCAAAATTATTTACTTAAATTTTAATTTAAAACTAATAGTTTTCTCACCTCAACAAAATTCCTATTTCTTCTCCTAGTTGCCTCTTGATCCCCCTTTTTATTCCTTAATTTGTGTTCATTACTAAAGTCAATTAAAGAGTCAATATTTGATCCCCTATCTACTCCCTAATTTAACTCAAGTTATCTCTTAGGTGGATATTCTTATGTTGGTTGTTGCCACATGGAGGTTCTCTACATTTCTCTAAATTTAATTTATTATTCTTATTTTAATTCACCTTCCTCTTCTCTTAATTAGGTTTAACTAGTTTAGGATTAATCTTTATCCTTACAATTATGTCCCTCTTTCCCTTTTTACCTAATTAAACTACATAATCTACCTAATATTTTCTAACATGGGAAGTATAGAGTTTTTAAGGTAATCTATTTTATTTCTTCCTATGATCCTCTTAACCCAAGTTTTATTTTTGATTTAATTACCTTGGTTTCTAACATCATTTACCCTTGATGTAAATTTACCTAGTTTTCATTTCTTGATTATATTTATCAATTAATTTATTTTTAATGATTCCAAGGGTGCCAAGTTTGGTCGTGCCCTTCAAGAACTTCCCTTGTAGCTCCAAGGGTGCCACGCCTAATAGTTTATTTGTGATGCCAAGGGTGCCAAGTTGGTCGTGCCCTTCAAGAAATTCCTTTGAAGTTCCAAGGGTGCCACACCACATGCCCTTCAAGCATTCAGTGACTACGAGGGGAAATTATAGGTGCAACGTCATAGACCACTATCATCTCTTCTGTTGCCTGCTATGATGAGACTAATGGTGTCGGGGATCAAGGAATCCACCTTGATTCGCGCCCCCCAGTAAAATCCTCATGAGCGACCCAACTTTGGGACCTGCCCTCATGGCATCGTGATCTTCAAGGCGAAGGTGTTTCAACCTTTCCAGCCCAAGTCATGGTGGGAGTGCTAGTGGGTGAGATCAAGGACACTGTCCCACCCCTCCCATGTAGTTCCATCCACTTGTACAACCCCATCACGCACATGTGAGTCATTCGGCCAAGCAACTAATCTGTGCCTGCAACCACTAACACCTCATCGGAATATAGGTAAACATATATAGCAGGTTTCAAAATCGACTTAGAATTTACCTTACCTTGGTCAAACTAATCCAACCCTTACCGGATCACATGTCGCTAATGGTATTCTTGGTTACGTGAGGCAAAAATCTAAGAGTAAAAAGAAAAATTATAAGAAAACTCATATTTCGGCTCTATCTAATTCAACTGAAGAAGATCCCTCTCCCGAAATTACTTCAAAAATTAACATCGTAGAATCATCTACTGACAAAGATAAGCAATTCGGAAATAAGGAAAAGGGAAACCTAAACAAGACACTTGTTCTAAGGAGAAATCAAACAAGAACGAACTATCTGATGAAAAGAAGAAGCCTCATTATCCTTGCTTAATTTGTGATGAAGATCATTACACTAAGGAGTGCCCACATCTTGCTAAAGTTTCTAAATTTGTCAAAAGCTCACCCACTCCTGTTGTTTTGAAGGACCCCTTTCCTCCCCAAGACAACAAAATGGTCTCTCATGACCAATCCTCCTCATCCACATCGACAAATATCATGATGATGTCTTCCAAAGTTATGGTAACAAAGAGATCCAAAGATTACACATCAAAGAGTCTTGTTGAAGATGGAGATGACTCCAGTCTAGCTGGTCAAACTTCCACATCTACTCCTTCTTCTGAACCATTACATACTGTAAAACCAAACCTTGATATGATAGTTTGTCTGCCCCCTAAGGGTATGCTTTGAAAGTCAACCTTTAATCCTCATGCTAGGGCTGCTTAGAACTATAACATCACTAAAGATTTCTCTAAATTTAATTTATTATTCTTATTTTAATTCACCTTCCTCTTCTATTAATTAGGTTTAACTAGTTTAGGATTAATCTTTATCCTTACAATTATGTCCCTCTTTCCCTTTTTACCTAATTAAACTACATAATATACCTAATATTTTCTAACATGGGAAGTATAGAGTTTTTAAGGTAATCTATTTTATTTCTTCCTATGATCCTCTTAACCCAAGTGTTATTTTTGATTTAATTACCTTGGTTTCTAACATCATTTACCCTTGATGTAAATTTACCTAGTTTTCATTTCTTGATTATATTTATCAATTAATTTATTTTTAATGATTCCAAGGGTGCCAAGTTTGGTCGTGCCCTTCAAGAACTTCCCTTGTAGCTCCAAGGGTGCCACGCCTAATAGTTTATTTGTGATGCCAAGGGTGCCAAATTGGTCGTGCCCTTCAAGAAATTCCTTTGAAGTTCCAAGGGTGCCACACCACATGCCCTTCAAGCATTCAGTGACTACGAGGGGAAATTATAGGTGCAACGTCATAGACCACTATCATCTCTTCTGTTGCCTGCTATGATGAGACTAATGGTGTCGGGGATCAAGGAATCCACCTTGATGCGCGCCCCCCAGTAAAATCCTCATGAGCGACCCAACTTTGGGACCTGCCCTCATGGCATCGTGATCTTCAAGGCGAAGGTGTTTCAACCTTTCCAGCCCAAGTCATGGTGGGAGTGCTAGTGGGTGAGATCAAGGACACTGTCCCACCCCTCCCATGTAGTTCCATCCACTTGTACAACCCCATCACGCACATGTGAGTCATTCGGCCAAGCAACTAATCTGTGCCTGCAACCACTAACACCTCATCAGAATATAGGTAAACATATATAGCAGGTTTCAAAATCGACTTAGAATTTCAAAGATAAAATAATATAATTTTTCATCAAACCAAGTGTCGTCAACTCGTCATGTGCGAGTGCCTCTGGTGGTTTCCTGCCATACTCAATAATAATCAGTAACAAGGTTTCTCAATGTTAGTCATTTTCATAATAGCATCATTACCATCACCTGGTCATTCACATCATTGCTCATTGTGAACCAGAACTACTGCAAGTAGGTAACATAGGAGACACATCCATTATGGCTATCATCATCATAACATTAATGGAAGCATACATATCCATCAAAGCTATCAACATCATAACATCAAATAGATAACAAACATAACCATTCATGCCACAATCATCATAAAATGAATAGAGAACATGCATAACCATTAATGCTATCTTCATCATAATATCAATGGAGATCATACATAACATCACAACCACTAATATCACAACCAATAATAATAGAGTCATGTGTTCGGATCCTCAACCTGAGATCCTCAAATAATAAAGTGTGGGCCTTAGGGCTAAATCAATGTTAATCTCATATCGCTGTCAGTCAACTAGAGCAGGGCACTACAAAATTGAGAATAATTTCTCATCTGTGTTCTCATCTAAGACTCTCAGTGATCCTCAATGTCCCATATCTACCCTTTCTTCCAATTCTGAATATTATTTAGGGAACATATCGACAATGATACCCATAGACATCTCAGTGAAACACGAGATAACTGAAAATATTCATATAGGAGCTTCTTGTTCTTCAGAAGAGATTCAAACTTATAAAGCCCTATTTCAGGAATTCTGCGACATCTTTGCCTAGTCATACAAAGAAATGTCAGGAAGCGATCCTTTTATAGTTGTACATGAAATAAAAACTTATCTGGATACTAAACTTATTAGACAACAATTACATCCTATACATCCACGAAAAGTTTCCGCTATCAAAACTGAGGTTGAAATTTTTTTGAAAACAGGATCCATTTACCCTGTTCCCTTGACTGATTAGGTATCAAACATTGTATTCGTTAATAAAAAACAAGGAACTATTCCAGTATGTGTTGATTACAGAGATATTAATGAAGCTTGTCCCAAGGACAATTATCTAACTTCGTATATCGACCAAATTGTTGACGACTGTACCGAGAATGAAATTTTTCATTGATGGATGGATTTTCTGGCTACAATCAGATAAACATACTCCCCATTGATCAATAAAAAATCACATTTATATGCCCATCGGGGACTTTTTCTTATCGCAAACTCCCATTTGGCCTGAAAAATGTTGGCGCAACTTTTTAGTGAGAAATGTCTTGTGCATTCCATGATATCAAGGATATTGTTCAGCCGTATTTAAATGACCTGCCGATTCATTCAATGAAAAGGTAGGATCACCCATTGCACTTAAAAGCAATTTTCATTAGGTGCAGACATTACAATATTCACTTGAATCCACACAAATGTGTATTTTGTGTACAATCAGGTCAGATTCTAGGTTTCATCATTTCGAAAGAGGGCATTCGTGTTGACCCCCTCAAGGTGGAGGCAATTCTAAATTTTCTTTCTCCTTCTAGCCTTACACAACTCCAAAGTTTGCAAGGGAAAGAAAACTTTTTGCGTAGATTCATCCACAATTATGCCGAACTAACCCAGGGTTTTACTCGACTGTTGAAAAATGCCATTCCTTTTTTCTGGGTTGAGCTTGCCGATTAAGCTTTTGATTCATTAAAACATGCACTGACCAATGCACCATTACTACATCTACCTGATTCCCATTGACCTTAGTTGCGTCCGATGCCACTATTAGCATGGTGTTAGTCCAAGAGGATGATTATAACAACAAACATGTGATTTATTATTTGAGTAGAAATCTCACTAAAACTGAGATTAAATACACACATGTGGAAAAGTTTACCTTGGCATCTGTTCAAGATGTTCAACGATTCCGTCACTATATACTTCTCCGAAAAAAAAGTGTCATTTCAGATTGCTACCTGTTGGGTGAAACTATGTTCGTTTAATCCCGTTGTAGTACTTACCTAACTATTTACAAAATGTCCATTTTTTTAATTATTTTCCGAAATAACTCTAATTGTGGATGAAAAAGGTGTCGCATCGTAATGTTGAGCTTTCTGCATAAGCTTCTCGTTGTCCTACACATAACACCAATCTCATTTCACTTGTTAGTATATGCATCCTAACTTTTGCCGACAAATTCACTAAAAATCCAACATACTTTTATTTCCCCTCAACTAAAATTATTGCATGTCCCCATGCAACGTTCTCATTGATTGTGCAATACTTTTTCAAAATGTTTTTATTGGTTTGCAGGAAAATTGATTTAAAACATTTGAAAAGGCTTTTGTATTTTTTTTTTGGGGAAATAGTTGGTGTTATGAATGAGGGCAAAATTTTTTTATTTTTATTTTTTAAACAACAAATTTTTATTGTTATGTTTTAACAAAATTAAAATGAAAAATTTATTTTATCATGTATGTTTGGGGTTGAATTAAACAACAAATTAAAAACAAAATTTATTTATTTCTTATTTTTATTTTTTTTAATCATTTTTTGAATAAATAACAAATTAAAAGAAACAAAAGTTTTTAAGTTATTATTGATGTCGATTTTTTTTTTTTTTTTTTTTAAATTCAAAACAAAACTGTACATTTCAACGCTTACCATAAATCTTCTGATACACGTATTTTGAAAACGCAGATGCGTATTACCTGTGGGTTCCATCTATCCAGGCACCAAATGTGCATGTCCAAAAGCGTGCCAAGGTAGTCGGAATGGTGTTGCTGAATCGGCAATCTCGGGCCTGCAAGAGGCAGTACGTTGTGGTCTCTCCGGCCTACAACCAGATTTGCAAACGCATGAAATTCTTCCCGAGTTCAAGATTGCACAAGCTTATCTTCGGAAATGAAACTCGACCATGTTAAATGATCCCAAACTCTGCTTGGAGAAAACAATCAAATCTGGAATAATGAATTTAGGAACTGGTTGAGCGAAGACTCTGGCAGTACAAAGACGGTTTTTGGTCGTTCAATAAAAACAATCTTTCCATAAAATTTACAACTCGGTCCTCCTGTCACAAGAGATGTCAGCCTTCACTGTTTTGATGCATAAACTAATTCGGCTCCCTTAATAAATTCTCTGAATTCATCCTTGGTATTGGCACTTCTTGGCACCATAAAATTTCTGGAAATGCAAGCGCGAATGCCTCCTGAATCAAATGCAATATTCATAAAACTCAAACAGGTATTATTTAAGATGAACAATTCAGGATACAATTCAGGATCTTTACGCTTTAAACATTCTTCTATAAGGAGTGCAAAAGTCATATACATTCGGCTCCCTACATGAGCTCCCGTCCCATAAGAACTCACATTAAAACCATGTTTTTTTAGCAGAGCATGTGCTTCCATGCTGCGGTTTTGGTTTGATGCACATACCATTGCATGTCGGAGTTTCATTTTTCTGCCTGAGTGATCTCTAAGAGGCACCGTAGTAACTATAGTTTAGATCATACGTTTGACTGCATGAATTAAAAGATTCAGGCTTCTCCGTTGTCTGATGTGTAGTTTCTTTTTAAATTTTAGTTTTTAATTGATTAAAAAATAATAATAAAAAAAAAATTCACAATAAAACACAAATATTAAAACAACAAATAAGAACAGTCGACAGTGTACAGAAGGAATTTGTGAAAGGTTCAAGATAGAACATTCAAGGCTGCATCGACAGTGACCAAGAACCGTAGATTCTTCCTCTGTGCATTGCCGCATCGATGATTTGTGAAAGGCGCTAGATCACGATTAGACTGCTCCAGAAACGCAAAATTAATTCGGCTTCTAACACCCACTCAATTGATGAAAAGGAACTAGGCCAAATTCAATAACCTGATCAGTGGAAACCTCTATATCTTGCTGGATAATTCTAACTGCACCGAAAGACCAATCAAAACATCTTGTTATGTAAACCTGCATATTACCCAAAAGGAGATTAGTTCATACTCAGTAGGCCTATGAATCAGTCAATTTCCTCAGTTTAGAATCGTCCATGTCGATAGTAAGTTCTGAGTGAATCTTTATGTATATTTGGAGCTCCTAATAGCTCCATCCATCTCTGGCTCCTAATCAGTTGAAACCTCTATGTCTCGCCGAATGGTTCCAGCTCCAAACTTCATGTTCTGTAAACCTGTATATCACCAAACTGAGATAGCTTCATACTCAGTAAGCCTATGAATTAGTGAAGATCCTCGGTTCAGAAGCGTCCATGTCCATGTCCTTCCATGCCATAAATCTGCAACTCTCTTGTCTCTGTCTATTCATTTATCGCTGAGCCGTAGCGTAGCGATGCATCACCATGGAAGAATATTCTTGTCCAGGTGGGAATGAAATCGATGGTGGTTTGACTCCAAAAAAATAACTGTACTCCTGATACTCTGGCTTTACACGTTGAACTGGCACTGTTACAGAATAGACAGTTCCAAGATCTGGGTCGGTTGAAACATTTAACTGTACTTTATCCTCCGAGTCAATCTCCACAAAATCTGAGAGTGCACCCACAATATTGTTGACGATTTTTCGTTTTGCATCATCAGTTACAGCACATCTGTCAGAAAAGAGGATCATTTTCAGTCTCTGCTTTGCTATCTCCGCATTTGAAGTTCTCTTGAGTTTTCTGGGAAACAATATGTTCCATGCCCAATTTATTCGTTCAAAAAAAACTCATATTTACAGCTTTACGGATAAAGTCATCAATGTCCTGTGTTATAGAAACGCTGGAGAGACCATCCTCCCATCATGCACCAGTATCCACCCATTTCTCCGCCCATTGTTCATAAACCTGCGATCCGCAACAACAAACCAAAACCAAAACGATAAGCAACCAATAAATGAAAGCGCAATTCTTATTTCTTTGTTTACATATTTCGAAAGCTGGGATTCTCTTCCATCATTAATTCTCATACCTAATTAGGGATCACTCAGCAAATTGCAGCAACGTATTTTCCATGAACTCTAACGGCTGATGCTAATTTAAAATTGACGGGATTGCTTCGTATTGACACACCCAGATTGTTTCTTTCCATGGCAGAGCAACAGGATGTGGTTGTAATCACAGGATGCACAATTGGAGGCATCGGCCACGCGTTGGCTCTTGCGGTTGCTCAACGGAATTACCGAGTCGTGGCCACGGCTCGATCCCTGGCATCCATGGGAGGGCTCGACAAGCATCCTGGTTTGCACCTATTGGAAGTCGATGTGCGCTCAGACCAGGGAGTAGCTAACGCAGTGCAGGCAGTGGTTGACAAGTATGGGCGCATAGACATCCTCGCCGACATGCCTCTTGCCGAACTCCGGACCGTGGGCTGGTGCTTACGCCGCTTCCAAAGCAACTGTTCATTCTTTATCCGACACTCTGAGAGTTGAATTGAAGACTTTTGGGATAGATGTTATCACAGTGGCTCCAGGGGCAATCAAATCCAATATTGGGGCTAATTCTTCAGTTGTTTACAAGAACAATCCAAAGTGGAGGTTCTACAAACCTTTTGCAAAGGCAATCTATGAACAGATTGAATTCTCTCAACAGCCTGGCAACACTCCAACAGTCGTTTTTGCAGAGAAAACTGTGGATGCCATTTAGAAAACAAAACCACCCGCTTGGTTTTCTTACGGTCGATACTCCACTCTTTTTGCGATCTTGTATTATTTACCAGTCCGGCTTAGAGATCTAATAATGAGGAAACTATATAAAATGTCAAATATTGAAAATGCCAAGGAGAAGTAGCACTAGTAGGCTTCTCATCATATTAATCTGGTAGTATAGTAATCAAACATTCCATTGGTTTGGTAGCAGTCCACCATTTGTATTGAACTATCCAGCCTCCTTATTTGTATATTTAAATTTTCCATTGTTTAATTTTTCTCTTAAAAAAAAAAAAACCATGAAAATTGCAAATGGACTTTTTAATAAATTCTTGAAAACAATACGAATGCATGTTTTTACGCTTAACACTAATTTGTTTTCTTGAAGTCACTTTGACAGCCGTTGATGATGAAACCAGCGCGGGCGACAGGTTTTGGAAATGATAGCATTTTGCTGCTGAAGTGATTTTCAAAGATCACAGAACTTTTTGAGAAACATGCTTTGATAAATAGCTTGAAGGAGTTGTAACTCGTGATAAACATCATGACCTTTGCTGTTATCCAGAAACTATTTGCGCCTCTTGATGTTTGCTGTTACACAACGACCATACTGATACACCAACATTTCCACTTTTTCCATTATCCATGTTGTGACACTGTAACATTTCTCCTTCAAAGCTGATCAACCATCCTCGATCTCTTGTTCTAATGATTGTTCGCCATCAGATACGCAGGATTCTTCAGATGTTGATATTTCTTGGGGAGTAGTTGAACTTTCAATTTTTGTCAAGATCTCCTTTTCCAGGGAAGAGGAGATTCCAACTTCTGCAAGGATCTGAGTGAGTAGTTCCAAGCTGACACTCATTATAAAACCATGTTGAAAGAGAAAAGCAAATAAAAAATCAGCACGCTAACAATTGAATTAAAAACAAAAGGACCACAAAAATAATCTTGAATTTAATACTCAATTAAACCCTCTTACAAGGACTGCTCATTAATTGAGTAATCGAATGCTTCAATTATAACCATGAATTCATCAAACATTCTTCACAGTTGCGAAAATCAAACACACTTGCAGAAATTAAAATTCACACTTGCATAAATGTAAACACACCCTACATGCCCTGATCCATAAGAGGTCGAGCCCGTTACGGTATCTTGAATGCGATGCGTAGGTTGTTCCCCACGTCTTAACGCCTTAACACCTCGGAGTTAGGAACATGTCTAAACACACTTGCATAAAAATCAAACTAAACTTCAATCCATCGTGCCTCCTCAGCAACGGCGCCAAAATGTTGGGTGAAACTATGTTCGTTTAATCTCGTTGTAGTACTTACCCAACTATTTAATTTGTCAATCCGAGGTCCGTAGACTTACGAGACACATGCACTATATATGCAGGACTGAAGTGGAACTAATCTAATCTAATCTAATCTAAATTACTGAAATCAAATTGATCTAAGAAGGCATTGAAACATTAACTATGAAAGCAGGAAGTTGCATAAAAGAAAAGCAATACAACACATTGTGAAGAAGTGAATGGCAAACAACAGATGTGAGCTCACAACAATAAAACTATGTCAAATTATATTACAATAACTAAATTACAAATCATGAAAGCATAACAATAAAAGAATCAAAGTTAATCTCCATTCTCTATTATTCATTGTTCATCCTTATGAAGAGAGAGCACTCTCTTATATACATGAAGAAGATAACCTTTCCATAATTACATATCTAATATTCTCTCAAGCACTCTCAACTAGTTTCCCGTTATTACAAGATATCATTGCACAAATCTCTCAAACATAATCCCACAAATTTCTCACATATCTTGGATAAGATATGTCTCCATGATTTTCTCCTTAGGATAAGATATGCCTCCATGATTTTCTCCTTAGGATAAGATATGCCTCCACGATTTTCTCCTTAGAAAAAGACTTGCATAATTTTCTCCTTGATATGGTGGAGGAGATATTAATTCTTCACATATTTCCTACACATCACAAAACTCACATATTCTTGAGATATATAAAAAATATGTACATTTTCTAATAATTAATCATAAATTCACTTATAATACAAAATGAATAAAATGGAAAATAAGAAGGTGAAACCCAAATGTATGTATGAAAGTGATATGATAACAGGTTAATGGGATGATGAAATGTAAGGAATAGTGAAGAAAAAAGTGGATCAAAATATGACATTTCTGAGTCCCAACACTACCGTATGATGTATATTCTCACTAAGAAATTGCTAGGGGGTAAATAGTCCAAATGGATAATTATATTACAAGAGTTTGATCTAGAATTTGAAAAATCTAAATCAAATAAATCTTTGGTTTTCGCCGAACTATTGTGTGACTTTCCTCATACTGATATAGAAACTGTAGTAGAAGATTCCTTTGATGATGAATCTCTCTTTCTTATTAGTACATCAGATTCATGGTATGGATATATCATTATACATCTCCAAACACACACTTTTAGGCCTGAGTTATCTAAAACTGATTGTCGTTGGATCCCATACCAATCCCAATAATACAATATTATTGGTGACACTCTTTACCATCACGGTACCAATTCTATATTTTCGACGTTGTTCGTCTCTCCAAGAGGCCAAAAAAACATTAAATGACTTCCATTTTTGGAGCATGTGGTGGTCATATGTCTTGGTATGCTACTGCCCAAAAGGTATTAAGTGTCAGTTATTTTTTGCCTTCAATGTTTAAAGATTGCATTACTGCAGTCGCCAATGCCATAATTGCCAAATATACGATCGCAAAATGCGATCACCTCCAGCTCCTCTTCACCCTATCATAAATGTCAGTCCTTTTGCCAAATGGGGCATTGATTTTTTCACCTATAACCCCCACTCAGCTGGGGGGCATGGGTATATTATCCTTGCAGAGAATTACTTTACAAAATGGGCCGAGGAGATGCCTAGATATAGAGATGACGTCGAAACTGCAACAATTTTCATTTTCAATCATGTGATTGCTTGGTTTGGTGTCCCACAAGTTATTGTTACGGACCATGGTAGTCATTTTCGTAACTTTATGATGGTTTAACTATCCGCATAACTCGACCTATGCCATGATAGCTCTACTCCTTACTATCCACAAGCTAATGGTTAGGTCAAAGTCTTCAATAAAGTCTTAACCAATATGATTAAACATATAGTTGGTATTCATAAAGGAAATTGGCATTCCATGCTCTTTTCAGCGCTGTGGGCTTACCGTACTACTACAAAAACGTTGATATGTTTTACTCCTTTCCAACTTATTTATGGTTTGGAAGCAGTGTTACCCTAAAACTAGCTATTGAATTACTCCCTTTTACCTATACAGACAAAGAACGTTTCATACATTTAGCATGTTTTTATGAAAATCGTTGTGATTCCACACTAGCTAGTGAAGTTCACGAAAAAACGCCAAAGCTTAATTTGATCAAAATGTCAATCCTCATTCATATTCAAAAGGTGACCTAGTCTTGGTTTATGATCAAGCTCATGACAAGTTAGGCGCAAGAAAGTTCAAACCCATGTGGCATGGCCCTTACATCATAAAACACGTATTAGCTAAAGGATCCTATGAGCTGGTTGATTACTATGGTATTCCTTTAGGAAAGCCCATAAATGGTCTCTACCTAAATAAATACTATGCATAAAATTTTGGTGGAGATTTGTACATTATTTACCATTTTTTAGGTATGTGTGATAGTTAATGTTTTTCACATTTTATACTACTTCTCCTGCTTATCTTGTTTTGCACTTGATTTGCAGATGTCGATGTTCCCTCAGACTTACATTGGATTTGCTGATGGTGCTAGTCATAGTACTCAGAATTTATCTTCCGCAACCTGGGTTATCTATTCACCCAGTGATGAGATAGTCTCTATTCATGGAATATGCCTCAATCAAACAACAAATAACATAACAAAATATAGCATAGTCATTGAGCTATTATTTGATGCCATCACATTTGGTATTCGACGTTTGATCGTTAGGTTAGATTCGCAGCTTGTAGTATTACATTTAAACAATGTCTATATGGTAAGGAGTCCAACAATGTTAAGAATGTTTTTACGGGTCCATCTTTTGGAAATGCAATTTGATTATATCGAATATCAACACATTCCAAGAAATTTAAACGCACTGATAGATGCATTTCCTAATCATGTGTTAAATAGACACTTGTGACATTTATAAATTAAAAACAATATTCATCCATACAATGATTAAGATAAATTGTAGGCAAAAGTAGTATTTTTTCATTAAAATAGAGTTTGCAAATAATGTGTCTACAAAATATGTCATGCTCACACCAAAAATCAAAATGTGGTCTTATAAACTAGAACAACTAAGCATGATGATGTTCATGATAGCAAATGACAACACGAGCAATAAGACAAAATAATTGTCTAATTGGCCGTGGAACCCCAAATACATGTCTCTGATAAGGGTGAGGAATGTAATCCATCCCTGTCTCTGGGATATCCAAATTCAACCTCTCTAGATTGTGTTCCAGCTCTGTCAGAATCTCTACTGCTTCCAGGTTAGCTGTTGCAGCTGCTATAGGCTGCTTGCCTCGTCTATCAAATCACCTCAGCCCTACTGGTCGGTTTGAGCCCACATCTGCACATGAATTTCAGATAATTATCCTTTGAATACAAAAACACATAAACATTTTAAAAATTGAAAACATGTCAAAATGAGAAAATCTCACCTAGATCACTGTTGAGCCTTGAAACTACATCTCTCCTACACATTTTCCTAGACTTTTTCCCCTCACCAGTACCTCATAAGCTATCAAAGATCATTGCATATTGATTCTAAAAGAGAATTTAAGTGGTTTTCTAACTATGTTTTTGTGTTTGCTATTTGAATTAGATTTTGCTCATTAGCTGCGGAATACAGCCACTTTCCGCAGCTGATTCGACTTTCCGCAACTATTTTTGTTGATCTCTAGGTTACAGGTGTCATCAAGCAAAACAAGGCACGTGGGCAGTTCAGGAATGATCTGGACATGGATCAGGTCCTATTGGTTCAGCCAAATTCGCAAAGGAAGCCCTTGGTCAAACGGTGGTCAAACGAAGAGTTCTACGGCAAACAGGTCTCTGTTTTCAAACACGTGAAGGGTCCGAGACCGTTCCTAGATCCATGGGTTCATTTTGACAGCTGTAGACTGCTTCCACGATGCAAATCCAATAGCCATATTTTGATAGATTGAATGATCTTGGCAACCATCATGCTAAACTCACGGATGCTATCTTTTTACGTGTCCTCTATTGAAGGTGTTTCATAAGAAAACAATTATGTAATTTCCCTTATAAATAACGCGTTTGCAAATGCATGTAGAGTTAGTTTTTGATGTCGTTTTGCTGTTAGTCATTGTACTGTGCCGTGAACTGGTCCTGCTGTTGTAACGAGAGGAGTCTTCCTTTGTTTTGCAATACAATAAAACTCTGTTTTATATGACTGTGTGAGCGTAATTCCAGACTGATAGCGTGTTGACCAAGGCCGTGCAGAGGGCCCCTGCTGGCTGAGGTTTTGTTTTGTTTTCTGTAAAGTTTTTATGTGTTGTTTCCTTATTTCCATTGCACATATTTCATAATTTGTTCACCTATTTATATTTCATAAGTTAGTTATGATGTTAATGTTACATTCCTGTACATGATTTTTCAAGCATTGTATATTGTTGCTAACACTGATCAGTGTGTGTTTCAGGATAGGCTAGGCCCGGGCATTTTCATACAATTTTTACAATAACTAGTGACATGAGATTAGCCTCTCTGCTAACTTTTCTTTTCTTAGCTTTTCAATTTCAGTTATGCTTTGATTTCAATTTTATTCATTTGCTTTGTTAGTTAGTTTAGATATCAAATTCCTCATATCATTGACGTTATCTCCAAAGCCATAGCTTAACCCCAAAAAGACTACTTGGCGAGCTATCAGACTATGGATGATGTGATTTGATTTTAGTTTTATTTTTCTGCAATTAGATATCAATTCCTCATGTCATTGACGTTATCTCTAGAGCCATAGCTTAACCACGAAAAGACTACTTGGCGAGCTATCAGACTATGAATGATGTGATTTGATTTTAGTTTTATTTTTCTGCAATTAGATATCAATTCCTAATATTATTGACATTATCTCTAGAGCCATAGCTTAAACCCAAAAAGACTACTTGGCGAGCTATCGGACTATAAATGAAGTGAATTGATTTTACTTTTATTAGTTTGCAGTTTTTGATTTGTTTGAGTGCAATAGCTTAACTTTTATTTCTGTATTTAGATGAGCAGCAGAGATAGAGATTTCATGATCAGTAGTTCATCATTTGTTTGATTCAAGTAGCTGCACATTTACATTCTTTTTTAGAGTATTAATTTCATCACTAGACTGTTTTGAGATCTTCTGAAGTGTTAAGTTCTGGAAGTCATCATAAAGGACATAATTGCCTTAAAATCTATACCCAAACTTGCCTTCTAAAGTATTCTTAAAACTTAGGAATAGGATTTCCATTTGCATTAGGAGACAAACCAAGATAAAACCCCCAAAACAAAATAAAAATTGAAAACAATAAAAAGTAAGAAAGAGGTTGTCTTGCACATATAGTGTGCCACACTTCATCAGTTTACGACTCCCGGATTGATAATTAATGTAGCAATTTAGGACATACTAAATTGACTAAACAATCACCCCACTTAGTTTCGTTTGGAAGTGGCATATCAGGATCACCTCTGTAATCCATCCTAGTATATGCGAAGTCCTTGACTGAAACGATTTGATAACCTAACCAGTAAAAAAACTCAGGAGTATACCTAACTACTGGTCCATCGCCTCCATGACATGCCATTAGTTCAACCCACCTCATCATGCGTAGATCCCTAGGTTCACCTTCATCTTATAGAATTTGTTGTGGCTGGAGAAGAGGAATCCTCTCTAGGGCGAAAGCAATAAGAATGGAACCATAACCAAAATTATTTAGTTTCCCGTTCTTGCATATAATCAGTTGTCCCTTCATGTTTACCACCATTGCCTCACACTAGTTGAACACCATGGATTCCCAACATTCCACAGAAGTCTACATTTGTGCCCATGCGGCTAAATGAAGGGAAACGATGCCACATAACTTGCTAACAGTGAAATTAATGGTCCTTAGGGGAAAAATCTCGTGGTCTGAATATCAATTCTACCATCCTTAGTTGGTGCACCCCTACAAAAGTGTCGTAGATACCCATCAGTAGTATCTCCTCCCATCCTCTGTCCAAATAATGAAATGTCGACTCCCCGACGAGACAACCCAGTCAAGAAATAGATGTCATCAGCATCAATGGTAATGAGATGATCTCCGATCACAAAATATTGTTCCTGGACATTCCAAGTTCTTACTAGCCATGTCCTCAGATCTACCCGAGCTTTCATCTTAGGAATGAGCAAGTGTTTCAGGAGGCCACAAGTTCTTAGAGCCTGCATGGTAGTTGGATATGCCAAAGCTTCCAAATCATTGGATTCATGGTCTCTTTCCCTCCATGCCATTTTGAACAATCAATTAGCCTGAAATGCCCATTTTAAAAAGGTTGGCTTCATGGTCTCTTTCCCTCCACGCCATTTTAAACAATCAATTAGCTTGAAATGACCATTTTAAAAAGGTTAGAATCATTTTTTAAAACAATCTCATGTTTTTTGGGGCCCAAATATTTCAAAAAAATAAACCCTCTCCACCAGCGTTGTTGCCGTTTTGCAGACAGGGCACAACTGCGCGGATTTTTCCAGAAAAAATCCATGTAGGCTGTGATTTTCCATGTGGAAAATTTTACCCGCTTGCGCGGGCCCTACTGAAGGAAATCAGTGCAGGGCTGAGGCTGCGTTTTTTGAAATAACCTTGCCCCAAAAAATTAACTAAAAGATTAAAATGGAATTTTGAATGGATGAAAAGCTAAGGTAAGGAGATATATCCTACCTGGAAGAAGCAGTTTGAGATTTCATCCACTGGTTAGCTCAGAATTAGTCCTGGAAGTCTAGTGGTAAAAACTTGTTAAACACACATGGACAGCAAGAGAAATATGAAAGATAAATCATGACAATACAATTTTTATTAACAACTGATATACATTTATAGTACATTGTTTGACCATTGGGTTCCACATCCCAAGGTCTCTTGGACTCCTTTTGTCCATTCGGCTTCCACACTAACCCATTGAGGATTAGGTGTCCAACATTCCCCCCTTAATCCGAAGGGTTATGTATGAGTCCAAGAAGAGAGCTGTAATACAAAATGTGCAAAAATGCATGGCAGCACTAGGCTAAATGTGCTCTATGAAATGTTGGTATACGGTGGTTTAAGGATGACCACCAACACTGGAACGCTTAGCGCAGTTCTCAGAACTCTTCCAAAACTGGCAAGAAACTGAAGTCTTCTGCTAGAGGAAGTGCTCCTATTGTTTTAAAGAGGGAAACCTTCAACCATGAAAGGGAGGTCTCACCCCGCATAAAAGGGAGAACTTCAACCTGAAAAGGGAAGTCTCAACCTGTGATGGTTTAAGGATGACCAACAACTCTGGAATTCTTAATGCAATTCCTAGAACTCTTCTAAAACTGGCAAGAAGCTGGAGTCTTTTGCTAGAGGAAGTGTTCTTAATTTTGTTCCTGGAATTCTTCAGACACTAGCAAGAAGCTGAAGTCTTCTGCTAGAGGAAGTGTCCCAAATTTCCAACTGAGGGCATGTTCATGGGCATCTTTGTTTCTAGCTACAACTCTGAAACTGGTGTGGCAGGTTGTGGCTCAGGCTCGCTTGATGTGACATTGAAGCTTGTAGATGACCATCATTACCCCCCCTGTCAGATACAAGGTGAGATGATGGAGAAAGCTCAACTGCAAGACTGTTCAATACTTTGGAACAAGTTCAGACATGCGTTTGGAATATCTTCTTGGATGTTGATGCCCATTGCCAAGAAGCGATCCATCCAAGATGAATCTTTGTTCTTGGAGGACATTTATTTCTGAAGCATCTGTGTGAAGAATGAGTGGTTTTATGACAGTGCTTACATGGATGAAGATCAAAACAGTGATCTTTCAGATGGCCAACTCGGTCACAGTGTTGGCATTTCATAATCTATTGTTGTTGTTGTGGAAGAGGAGCAAAGTCTGGAACAGTTGGAGGTGAACTGTCATGAGGAGCAGGTGAACTATCATGAATGAATCTAGCACTTTGAAACTGAATGGGCTTTAAGTAGTCTGGAATATGAAAGGACAAGTCCTTGTCATATCCAAGACCAGTTCTGTGCTTGTTGTGGACAAGCTGTTCCCAAGGTCTGATGATGGGCTTGGGAAGTGCAGACTGAGTTTCTGCATCTGCATGTACAACTGCTGCTTTATTTGAATGAACAGTAACATTATTGACTTGCTGCTGATGGGTGGTTGTCTCAATGTTATGAACAAAAACAGGTTCAGAATGATGTCTATTTTGATGTAGCTCTTCTTGCTGTAGCTGTGATTCAAGCTACAAAAAATCGATCTTTTCCTGTGCATTACGTAGGCAGCTCTGAATGTCACAGAGAGTGTCTTTGTTGATGTTGACTATGTTTTCGACACTAGAATGTATTAGTGTGTTCAGTAACTCTAATACTCCATAAAGTCTTCCCATTTTATCAACAAATCAAACTCTGTTAAATACACTTATTTTAACCTTTTTTTCAAAGATATTAGAAGTTGCTCCTCTTTCGATTTGTACCAAGTTTTGGCTGAATGGTAAAATCATACAACTTTTGGAATAAGGTGATAACTTCTATATACTTTAATACTCTATGGGAACTTCAATACTGAACACAAAAACCATAATGAGTTTTAAATTCAATGCCACAACTGGAACAACAACAAATGCGAATAATAATCCCCAGCGCTATATTACAGAAATACGCTGCCTGTTAAATAGAGGATATATATGCCTTTGGTATAAGGAAAACACGCCCAGAACTGATGTCACACTTCGACCATTTCAGAAAAAACCTTCATGAGCTAATAAATGTGTAGTAACTCGGTGCAGGACAGTGCTATCATAATAAATTCGAGCCACAAGGAAAAAATTTTTGCTTTTATAAGTCCAGGCACACACCAACTGGAGATATTTTGGCTAGCTAGACAATATTAATTCACCCCTCCAAGAAATAAACTCAGTCAGCAATATTAGAAAGGGAAAACTCTTTATTTTCATCAAAGAACTCGTCCTTGGATACTTCAGCGAACAATGGCATTTTTAATAAGTTGATATTCGACCTCTGAGCTCAATATTTCTCTTATGTCTTATTATACAATATCACAATGGGCACGCCGCTGCAGCAATTCGGAGACAACAATATTGCTGATATAATATTATGGTTACTGTCATCAGAATAAAAGGCAGGGGCTGAGATTTACCTGCCCGGTCAGCAACAATTCATTTTCTCACTGCCATTTTTACGAGCATTGCAAATAATCGATACAAATTTTCAAATGAATGGGGCTTACAGCACATCAAGAAGTCATCTAGAGCTCACATTTTCGATACGCAAATGAAAGCTATACTTCCGAGTGTCATACAAACAGTTGAAACAACCCCGGAAAAATGTCATCCCACTTCACCAACCAAAGAATGATGGAGGATGCGGATTGTCTGAACGTTCCTCCTAATCTACCTACGACCTATAAAAACGGATGAATAGATTTGACAGATCTGTTCATCACATGCAGTGAACTTCACTGTCAAAATTCTTCTCCATGAACCAGGATTTATGTCTCACGCCTTGATCTCCTTTGGCAGGGGGCTACACCTTCTCCTTCTGTTTCATTTTCATCTCCAGATATTTCCTTCTTTGCTGCACCATCTGAACCTTCTTTATTACTCTCAGAAGTAGAACCGTCCTGATCAGCCTGGCTTTTTGACTCCACCTTTTGAACAGGTTGTTTCTTACGACCAAAAAGAATCCTGAAAATCGATGTCAGTGGAACTACCAAAATAGCCACCAAAATGCCGATTGTCAAATTTGGTTTCTTTTTACCTTTCTCAATTAAATCAACAATCTTCAACTTGTATGCATCCAAGAACGGGATGTTTGCTATCGCATAGAGGAAATCAAAAATTTTCTTCTGGAAACCAGAGTGCTCTCCTGGCAGAGAATACGGCCAATACAGCTGCGGAGAGTCCCTACAGATGCCAGTATGAATCTTTTCCCATTGTCACCCAAGTGACTTTTCATTTAAAACTATCAAATATAGCTTTGTGCAAAATTATCCTCACTGAACTTTTCAACTATGCGTACCCGACTTTCTTGAAACCAGCGGTTCTTTTGTTTTGGACGCTCTCGGCTTCGGCTGACTTTGACAGGCTTTCTGCTAATCAAACTGGCACGCAGCGTATAATATTGTTTCAATACAACCCACAGACAGCGTATGCAGTAAACATTAAGATGAGATAAAAGGATATGGAACTTTCGAGAGTGCTCCCACAAATCTGCAGCAGAGACCAGCAGCAGAACGACTGCTATGGTGATGACAGACCAGCGTAAAACCTCACACAACAGCGTGTCCCCTTCCCTTGTGTGTAATCACAAAGGCAAATATCACCAGAGCCAATAGCGCATATATCACTAAGTCCCATTCTGTACTCACCTCATCCGTTTAATTGACGTCCACCAGCGTTCATACCACAGCGTTCATAGCATTCAGTTAAAAAATGCATCTGACAGAGGGTGCAGTCTAGACAGAAGGTGCAGACTTGTCAGAGAAACACATATATGACACCCAACAAAACAGTTTGGACACTGACGTACTGAGACAACGTTTGTAGTGGAGACAATGTTTGTAGTGGAGTATAGGATACCAAATGTTTGCAGTGGAGATAGCGTTTTAAAATTCTATACTTCGATACCCATATTTGGTCAGAGATTCCAAACCCCTACCTGTCGCGCCAACTGTTAGTAGTGAAGAGAAAATGTAGTCAGGAAATTATGTACAGCCTAGTGAGCGCAGAGTGCAGACAATGATTAAAAATGCCGTATGGTAGAAAGTTGCAGCAAACAGTTGCCTTCTGGCAAACAGAGAGCACACGTTTATGAACACCAACGTTTATGGACAGACGGGCTAGCCAGAGACCAAAAATAGAGACCTGCGAATTTCAGAGGTCAGGAATGTCGGGGATGGCAGAGCCAACTCGCCAGGGCTTTTAACGCACACATTGTGGTATTCATTCAATGCACCAAAAATTATACATATGCCAGCACAAATATATATACAACGAATTCAACACCAGTGCAGGAATTAATCAACCAGCAATATCACCGAGAGTTCACGACCCACATAACATTAATGGTCAATGCATAGGTCTGGTGAGAGAAACACAACAAAAGGCCACAAGCAAACAGTGACTCAAATATGAGCAGGGCCAGAATTCGCCTGCTCTGATACCATGTTAAACACACATGGACAACAAGAGACATATGAAAGATAAATCATGACAATACAATTTTTATTAACAACTGATACATTTATAGTACATTGTTTGACCATTGGGTTCCACATCCCAAGGTCTCTTGGACTCCTTTTGTCCATTCGACTTCCACACTAACCCATTGAGGATTAGGTGTCCAACAAAACTCATTTCTCTTCTCTCAAATGGTAAAAATGAAAATGGTGAAAAAAATTTACTTTTCCCACTTTTATAGGGTTTTTGAGCTAAAAAAATATTATTTTTATATTTAAAACCTTTTAGGAGGGAAAATCTTATATTTTTGAAGTAGTTATAATGATTTATTGAGTTTAAATGTGCAGGATAGGTTACAAAGTGAGGATAAATCATTTTGACTATTTAACAGACTTTTATCACTTTTCGTACTCTTAAAAATTATGAAAAATGAAAATAATGGAGTCCTCTTTTAAGCCCTTTTCAAACTCCTTTAAAAATGAAAATATTGCCGAGTACTTGCTTGTTCAAACTCGTAAAAGTAAATGAACAACCGTCCACTCAGTATAAGTTTACCCCTTTTATAGACTGAGTTAGGACTATTTATGAAAAAGGTATACATTGACCAAACATGGTCAATAGAGTTCTCTCTTGTATTATTTTATCCTTTTTCGGACCCGAGGGACTAAAACTTACGAAAAATACCATGATGGAGTCTACTTATGTTTTTCTTCTGACTCTCTAAAACTGAAAAACACCAAGCTTTACTTTCTCTAGGCTCGTTAAAATTTTACGGTAAAAGAACTAAATGAGTTTCCTTTTTGTGTCTTTTTCAAACTCTTTAAAAGAAAATGACATCGAGTTACTCCTTTACTGGAATCGTAAAAACTAAATAGTATAGGACCCGTTAAGCATAATGGGACCAAACCATTCCTTCTTAGGGTTCGTTAAAAATACTTCGATGGACTCATCTGAAGGATGAGCTTACAATCCAAGCATATGTTATCCTCCTCAAGCTTGTAAAAAATAAAGAGGTACTTGCTAGTAATGGTGGGGGGGAATTTGGAAAAGGTGTCCATTTTACATTTTCATTTCTAAAGGTAGCATGTCGCTCTTGAACACGACACTCTGTCACACTCATGTCCAGGTTGGGAAATCCATTTGTCTTACAATTAATCGAACCTCATTGAAAGTCTTCATGGTTTTTGGTATTATGGTTGAGACAAATGCTTCCAAGTCAATTTTCGTGTCGTTATGTGTTCAAGAGAAGTTCAACCTCAGTTCAAAGTTCCTTTGCAAATTCTAGCCTTCAATCGCATCGACCATCCTTGAGTCAGTCCTTGCAAACTATTTTCAAAACTTGACATTGTGTTTTATGTCATAGGTTTTCCTACGATGGGTAGCTTCCTATTGACTTCAACTCATTATCTAGGAATTTGATCTAGATACCTTCAGTACCTTGAGGCCTGCATGCCTTAATGGCAGGTTTCTTGCATTCGATGCCAGGTTCTCATCATTGGCCTTCGATTGAATGATTCTATGAGTATTCGAATTCAAATCACCTATTCACACTTCATAGATTGTACTGGAAGTACCTTGAGAACCATTCTCATTATTGGTGGTTTCTCTCGCACTTGTTAACGGTTCACATCATTGACCGATAATCAAGTGGTTTCTTCCATGTTCGACTTCGAAACATTCACTCGCATGGTTAGATTTGTACTGTGGATTGAGAGATGGAGATCAAGACCCTAGATCTAGTTTCATCAATCTAGGTTGCGAGTAGATTTTATATTCATTATTATGTAGACCCATTTATAACAATGGTCACGTCCATGTTGTGTCTAATATCTATATGATTTTGGTTTTTCCATGCTTGTTCATTGAGTTTACTTTACTCTAAGTATGGGAATGCCTACCTCAATGATAATTATTGATATACATTTGCATTGTAATCCTTGAATTTTCCCTGTAGGTTTCCGTCCATTGTCTTTGATCCAATCCTTGGAATGATAAAGTGCTTCAATCTTGTAAACTTATTTTACAGACTTCACACTTTAGGGGGAAATATGTTACATGTCAATTTGTCGCCATGACACTTAATAAGTTTATGGATCCTTTTACCATCTATGAACATGTTTGAATGAACTCCCTTAGAAGTCAAACAACCCAAAATATCTTGAATTAGATGAGAGATTTGGGGAAAATAACTATCACACCTTGTTAAGTTTCACCTGCGCTGATTTTTCTAGATTTTCCCGTGCATTCGCTGCAATTAACTCTGAGAACAGCACATAGTTGTGCTCTATCTGCCACTATAAACGCGCACAGGTGAATTCAAGAAAGTAAAAATAAAAAGTACATTCTAGAAACATAGTTGGTCGAATATTTCCCAATTGAAATCTTCCAGGTGATGACTATTCCAACTATAACCCTTAGATGATGCATCTTAATCCCTTTTCTCAGGGGAACCTAATCCTTTAATTAAGGAGTCCCATCCTCCTTTTTTTGATATGAAACTTGTTCCTCTTGGCCTATTAAATGACTAGAGGGTAGGGGGATTGAGGAGATTGAAGGCTATTGGGAGGGACCTCACGACATCAAGGTGAAGGTTGTAAGGCTTCTCTTTATTTTGATCAATATAAATGAACACTTTTTCCCATTGATTTGTCTTATTAGAATGATGACTGATTTATAATTGTTTATAATGTTTATTAAGGCAAATTTAGTTCCTAATTTCCTTGATCATTAGGTTAAGTTTTGTTTGGATTATTATATCGCATGTGCTTTTAATCCTTTTATGGTCTATGATTGCAAGTCTTGTCAAGAATTGCGGATTTACATCAAATCAAAATAAGGGATCTTCATTGAGAATTTCGTGAAATAGGTAAGAGGCTCATCCATTAGCCTTAATTCTTATATTTCAAAGAAGTCTAGCTTAGGGAAAGAGTTAGTTTAATTGTCTTGATTGTTTCTAGTTTCCGTCAAGGATCTAGGTAGATCGCTCTTGTCCGCAAGTGGGATTTGTCTGACATAACACCATGAACAAACACGGTACTTGAACAACTCTATCGCTAATGGCAGCGAGTTGCTCTTGAACACGACACTCTTCCACTTCATCTCCATGGCTATCAGGTTGGGTAATCTGCTTATCTTTTGGTTATCATATCATTTTCAGACCCTCCACTTCAGTTTTGGGTCAATTCTTCCAACTCCAACTAGTGTCGCTGATGTGTTCAAGAGAAGTCATTCAGTTGATCTCCACTACAATACTCTTAAGCCTTCATTTCATGTTTGCCTTTACTGATCCAGTTCCATATCAACATCATTCTGTCTCAATCATGATACCCGTTTCATGTCGTTGATGGGGGATACATCAAGGCCCTTCTGCGATGGGTTGCTTCCTGTTGACATCAACACATCATGCAGGAAGTTGACTTAGAAACACCCCTTGGTACCTTGGTGCTTTCATACATAAATGGAAAGTTTCCTCGCTCTTGGTGATAAGTTTACATCAATAGCCTTCGAACGAAATATTATGTGTGGTGTTCGACATCAACTCATTCATTCTCACCATACAGGTTTTACTATAGTACCTTGAGATTCATTAACATCATCAGTGGTTTCTCTTGCGTCCGTTAAAGGCTTATATCATTGGCCAGTAATCAGATGGTGTCTACCATGTTCGACTCCAACTCATTGATTCACATGGTTAGACTCGTACATTGGTTGGTCATGTGAATGAGATAGAAGACCCCAGATCTAGTTTCATCCATCCAGGCTGCAATTTCAGGAGCTATACACATATCATAATGTATGATGGCCATGATCATATTGACAATCATCCAGTCATGGTTCCACTAGTTGCATCTATGGGCACATCTTTTAATCATTATACATGTTATGTTAGCTTATGAGATGGGTATGTGTATGCCTCCCTCAAAAAACAAATATGTCATGTTGTAAATGTATTGTAACAAATGAAGCTCACCATGTTTCCTTGATCCCTACTTGTCACAAGGTAAAGCACTTCTGTCATTAGTCATCATCTCCGACTTTGCACTTTAAGGGGGATTCCATTATAGGCCATTTTGTCACATTTGATCAATGAGCCTCCTAATGGGATCAATCAACATCTTATTCCTCCTTGTCACCATTTTGCACAAATCCTTAAGCATGTACCTTTCATTTCCCATAATTTCAGCCCTAAAATGTATCATCTAAGCCAGTTTGAGGACTAACACTCCCTGTAAGCCTACTAGGGTGTGTTCACTAGTAGGTTGCTCCACTGTGGCCTGCGTTGGTCACTAGTAGGTTGCTCCATTTTCACTTGTGTTGGTTCTAGAAATCTAGGAGAATGATCACGATTCCAGAAGCTTCCCGTTCTAGGAGTTTCCATAAGTTGTTACAACTACTTACCTTGTAAAAAACATCTGGATCTTATCCTTCCCTACTTTGGAGTTTTCACCACTTATACTTTGATCCTATCCCTCCATCAAAGGTGGATGTCTTATCCTAGATTGGTAATTGGATAAGAACTGCCAAATTACCCTACTTCTGTATATATTCCCATCCTTCTATGTGGTTGGGGGTTGGATTTTGGAGAGTGATTCTTCCCTTATGTTGTTGTAGTGAGTGGTCATCATCTCATGCATTTAGGGTGATTTGAGGTGCATATTGTGACAAGGAAAGGACAAGTCAACAACTTGGAGGAGCTCTTCTATAAGATCAACTGCTACTTATGGTTGTAATCTCCTTCTATTTATAGTAATGAAAAGAATTCATTGTTTTCCTATAAGTGATGTTGCTATTTAAATTATTTCAATACCATGTTGATCTGTTGAATGAAGTACTTAGATGATACTGCACAGATCTCGTAGTTTTTTGGCTTGTGTTATCTGATTGTGCAGGTTCTAATTTTGGCATTCGGATATGGAATTGGAGCTTCCAAGCTAAAGAAGGAGTGAAGTATTGTTGTTGGGAAAAGTATCCAATATGGAATGACCCTATCCCACTCTAAGGGTGATAGTTCCTTAGCAACAATCAAAGCAAAGCTATCTGAGATTACTTCTTTATGAGATGTAAAAGAGGGGAGAAAGAGATCCACTAACCGATGTCTTTCGCTAATGATTGATCCAATCTTCTCTCCTTGCTGCTTGCCCCCAGCTCCTTGCTCTTTCACTAGCCCAGCTACACCATGATCCTGCAAAATGGCAAGAGAGGGAAACTACAAGAAGCATACATTCATAATTGATTCAAGGATTAGAATAAATCAAATACACAAGTATAACAACGCACCATTGAGACACATGCATATAGAAGAACCTCAAATGCTTTATTAATGGAAGAAGTAAGGTTCAGGAAGTGATACAACCATAAAAGGCCCAATCCAGCATCACCTTCCCAGCAGAAAGAAATCTCTTCTTTACCTCCTTCAAAGCAAATCACCCAATAGTTCTAAACTCAAACCAACAGCAATTCTTTACATTCACAAGATTCCAGCCTCTGGATCTCATGGGAGAGAGATCCATATATAGGAGTTTGGAGAGAGGATGAGTCAGCCTGAGATGTGACTAGTGTTCTCTCCCACTCCAGTTCTTCTTCAGTTCTTGAGTCCACTTGGAGGTTCTTGCTTCCACTTGGAGATCTAGAACCTCTTACTCATCACCAGTCGAATTCCCTGATCCAAGTGTCATTTTGGAAGCTTCCTGGGCATTGACACCTTGAGGAATGACTGTGCCACATGTCCAAACTCGCCCAGCGCAGGTAGCCTTCTTTGCAGTTGACATTCAATGCAGGTAGACAGTGGAGCAGTTGACATTTAGCGCAGATGCTCAGTGGAGCAGTCGACATGATCCAGAATTGCCTTGTTTTTGAGTGTTTTCAGGTGGAGAACTTTTATTAAGTGCTGTGGTTTGCTGGCCTTGTTCCTCTAGGGGTATGAACAACATGTTTAGGGACTTTGGATCCCTTAGATTATGGAAATTTCATGCTTCATGCTGTAAGGCACAAAAATGTCTATAACAGTTGCCCCCTAAAGTATGAGGTCGTTTATCGGGTGAAATGCTTTATCAGGAGGATCCGAAGTTCATTCAATCGCTGAGAGGTGACCTGTAATAAGATATAATACAATACATTATTTTTCATACTGCTTTCATGATCTAGCTGAGGCGGGCATTCCCATGCTCAGCTTTATAAATACATTTTTCTGTACATAGAACAGACAATCGTCTGATGGTAGACTGATAATTCTCTGTTGAAATTATCATCCTTTGAGTAGGATGATCATCTGCTGCACATGTCAATGTCTTTATTTCCTGAATATATATCGCAGCCCGGATGGATGAAACTAGATCCGGGGTCTTCAAACTCGTCCGATCTTCACTCTGAGTACAAGTCGATCCATGTGAGAATTTCTTGGAGTCGAACATGGAAAGACATCGCTTGATTACCAGTCAGTGATGTAAACTGTTAACAAGCGCGAGAGGAATCACCGATAATGATGATGACCCTCAAGGTACGACAGTACAATCCACGTGGTGTAAATAAAGGACTTGGCGTCGAACACCACGCAAAATCTTTCGGTCGAAGGTCATTGATGTATACCTGTCGCCGGAAGTGAGAAACTTGCCATTGAGGCATGCAAGCTTCAAAGTACTGAGGGGGTTGTTCCTAGATCAACTTCTTGGATAATGAGCTGAAGTCGACAAGAAGTGATCCGTCAAAGGAGGGCCTTAATGAATCCCACATCAGTGACACGGAACGGAGCTAATGATTGTGATGAAGGTGAAAACGATCTGTGAAATATGATTCAGGGTGGCGGTCATGAAAGGATGAAAGATGATGTATTGTAGTGGATGGGACACGGTTGACTCTTTCTGAACAACATCTCTTGAACATATAACAACACTGATGCGATGGATCGGTAGCATTACCCCAAATGTGGATGGTTTGGCGAGACCATGGTGATGAGACCGGTGAATGAAACAACCCAACCCGATGTGGTACAGAGGAAAAGTGTCATGTTCAAGAGCGACTTGCTACCATTAAAGCTTTGAGGTTCTCCCAATTTTTCCCCAGTCATTTCTGACCAGTACCTCTTAATTTTTGTCAAGCTTGAGGAGGATAACATATGCTTGTTCTATAACCTGCCCTTCGGGCAAGCCCATCGCTATGTTTTAACGAGCCTAGCGATAGGGAAACTCGTTCTCGTCTAAAGACAAGTTTGTCGCTATTTAATACATTTTAACGAGTCTAGCGATAAAGACAACTCGGTCCTTTTCATTTTTAGAGAGTCTGAAAAGGTACATAAAGTTAACTCCAAAATTCCTTTTTCGTCATCTAATCCCTTAAGTCCGAAAAAGTATAAAACAATACAGAAGGGATGAGTTTTCGATAACTTTAACGAGCCGAATAAAACAAGCGCTCGACCTTTTTGTGCAATAATCCCTCAGGTCCAAAAAGATTAAAATCTAGAGGAGGGATAGCTCTTCCGGTCCTTTAACGAGCTGGAAGGCCAAAACTCGGCAATCTTTTCATATTTTACGAGTCAGTTGAAAAGAGCTTAAAGAAGACTCGTCTTTTGAGGAACGAGTGATAAACAGGGATAGCAACTGATTCCAGGTACAGGTTGGAATTTTCCAATCACGGCAGTGTCACAAGGATGGCTAGGTGAAATCACTCTTCGCAGCTGTTCCTCAAAATGGGTAAACAATCATATGGAGGTGAACGATCGACCAAATGAAAGTGGAGGTGGCAGGTGCAAACACGACCAAGGCTTTTTATGGCTGATAAATTTACGATCACAGCGGTTATTTACCGGGATAGGTTCATTTTTTATTTAAAAATGAGCTTAAACTCTGGAGGAAACATTGCTCACTGCTTATATTTATTTTTTAACGAGCATGAAGACCGCGTTAAAACTGCTCGGTTGTGCATTTATTTTTTAACGAGCATGAACTTTGCTAAAACTGCTCGTTGATAAGTTTGCATGCCCCCAGCATAATAACGCAAATCGAGGTGCATGCCCCCCAAGCTTCATTGCATTCAACTCGGTGGTTGGAATGAAGTTTTACCTTTGAGATTTGGAAAGGGGGTTTGTTTCATTTTTTAATGAGGTTGACACAGTAAAAGAATTATCCCCATGACTCCTTGTTTCATTTTTTAACGAGGTTGACACGAGATAAGAACCGTCCTCGGAGCCGACTGTATTTATAGTATTTCTATTAGGGCGATGATCCATGCCGACAAAATATTTAGGAATCTTCCGAATCCATTAGATACAGAAGATTTCATTTTGTAGGTTTCCACCGTGGCCACTCCCGCCAGATTACTTGGAGGCGGTAGGGCGAAAGTACCCATTAAGGCAGGGTCTTTTTAGGAGGCCTACCCCAATATTTTGAAGCGAATGATCGCTTCCATGGATCATTGGAATGCTTCCCGTAACTTGTGAACTGTCGGGGAGGAAAGTTTGTTGGTCAACGACTGTAATTCTTCCTTGAAAGGGAAATGCAATCTTGCTGAAGTAGGTCGACACAACTGCGGCCATGGCATATATCCAGGACCTTCCCAGTAGGATGTTGTAATCGAGGTTTCCATCAATTACTTCAACATCAATTCCTACTGTTTTGCCCCCCAGTTCAACTTGCAAGTTACTTAAAATCCCGTATGGAGTGTATGATCGTCCATCAAATGCTTTTAACGTAGTTGATGATTTTGACAAGGGTGGTGAGCCTAAATTTTTCCAGCAACTCATCGACATAAGACATGTAGATGCCCCCTCATCAATAATTGTTCGATGAACAGTTTTGTTGAGGGCTTTCACTTGAATAAGGAAAGCTAGTTGAGCTGGTAACTGAGGGTCATATCCTTTATGATCAAAGGCCACAAGATTGGAATCCATTGGGCCAATCCCACCTATTGCTGATGATAAAGCTTGCTCTTGGGAGGGGTAATTTTGCGGCACCTCAAGTGTCGACATAGCGGACGACGATTTAGCCAGGTCCTCTATTATATTATAATTCTGTGCTATTTTGGCACGAGGATTAAATGTCGATTTGTGTACTACTCCCTTTGGCGACTTTATCATTGGTTTAGGAATGTTGGGTGGCACAACTTTGGTTAAAGTTGTCGTCGAACTACTAGGTTGTTTATTAGCCTTTTTATTCGACAGCCGTGGATTCCCGTAATCTGTATTCCTTGTCAAAGCATCATTTTGCTGCTTCGAGACAGACAACATAAGCACTTGGGATCGGGAAGCAATTTGATTAGCAACCAGATTTTGACCTGGGTTGGGAAACAGATCAGTCAATACTGCTGGGGTTTTTGAACTCTTAAAGAGTTTCTTAACTTCAGCTATATGTGGACAATCTTTCGTCTAATGATCCTCATCGCATATATGACACCCTGCCGGGGGTTTCCTTTTTCTCCCTTTCTTTTTCTTCTTGCCCTCTGGTTGCTTCAGTCGTTTGCCCTTGTCGATCGACATGGCATTTACTTATGAGGCAAGAAGTTCTTCATTTGCATTTTGACTAGAAATTTTGTGTTTTCTAATCACGCCATCGCCGGCGTGAGAGTCATTGTTTGATTTAGGAGGAGGAGGAATTGAGAATTCCGGTCTAGGGGTGTCAGGTATTTTGTCATAGAGCGTGCCGGACTAAGTATAGACCAAGTCCAGATATTGCGCACGAGCGATAACCTGCTCTTCCGTTATGACTCCCCCCTTTGCCACATCTTCCGTGATGGCAGGAAGTAATGACTTGATAAACCATTCAGCTAATAGCTGATAGGGAACGTACGTTTTTACCATTCTACGACGACGTCGCCACTCATGTATATGATCATATATGTGGGTGGCAGTCATCTGTTTGAAGTTGGTAAGGAGTTCTGTTCCCGTTTCATACCTTATTGGTAATTAAAAATGGGTTAAAAAGGTTGTGGCTAAGGTACTGAAGTTGTCGAACGAAGCTCTAGGCAATTCAATGTACCATTTTGCCGCTGGACCCATTAACGTCCTCTGAAAGAGGCGAAGTCTTATCGAATAATCATTCAGGGTGTTCGATGAACACCATAGAGGGAATGTCATCACATGATTCGACGGGTCTTCACCCGGATTTCCATTAAATTTAGGAATATCTGACGAAAGTTTATGTGGAATCGCCGGCCACCAAGGGGCATAAGCAATTGGATCATTCGTCAACCGGTTTAGATCTGGTAATTCTAGAGTTGCTACAAAGGGCAACTGTTGATTCAGGTTAGGCGAAGCATACCCAGGATAAGATGGGATCGCCTGAGCAATGGGTCTTTGCAAACCAGCATAATGCTGGCAACTTTGACAAGGTTGATGGGCATAACCATTATAGTATGGTTGCCCATTACTTACAAAGACTTGTTGCTCAGGTCCTTGATATGATTGCTGGAATGGCGGTTGTTGAGATTGAACCTGCTATGGTTGTTGGACCATTTGTTGTTGACCAATACTAGATGATTGACCAGGATGAGGAGTCACAGTACTTGTTTGAGCCTGAGTCGCTCCAGATAAGGAGGCACTACCCTGAGATTGTGATTGAGTCGTTGAGACAAGAGGTTGTTGTATTGCAACCTGAGAAACTTGGGGTTGACATACAACAGGTGGAGCTTGTACTTGCGACACATTCACTATAGCAGGTATGGTGGGAATATTCGACACAGGGTGTACTGGTTGCATTGAATATACAACCCCTGGTTGTTGAGGCAGTATTGGTACCCAACCGCTGGATGTAATTCCAGTTTGACCTGAACTTTGTTGTAAACTCCCATATGGTTGTTCTCTGGGAGGGAACAATGAAAGAGCATACTGCCCTCCATATGGTGGAAATCCAGTACTTAAAGGGTAAATTGGCCTTTGAAGACACATTGGATCAATTTGTTGAGTTTCAACATAAGAAATACCAGATGATAATCCGGATGAAGAAATAGGAACTAACCATGTTGTTGTCCCTGATTGGACTCCGACTTGTTGTTGACAATTTGCCGGGACAGATGGTATACTAGCGAACATCGTTGGAGTAGCAGCAGGAGGCTCTGCTGCTGCTGTGTCAGACGACACAGTCCTAGATGTCGATGGTTGTTCAGACATATCTAGTCTATCCAAAAGATTTCTTAGCGATTCTACAAGAACTTACGATGCCAAAAGACTAACTTCGAAGATCAACGAGGGAATGGTGATGATTATCCCGTTTAAAATAAATTTTAACGACGCTTAGACACAACTTGCTTTTTCACTTTTAAAGAGTCGATAAAAAGCTAAAGATGACTCTAGTCTCCTTCGATGTTTTAACGAGCCCGAAGTGACAAATGCTCGGATGGACTTTTTCTGTTATAGAGTCTGAAAAAGGCCAAAAGAAACTGCTCTGGAGTTCTAGGCAAAGGGTGTGCCAAACTTTTCGCAAAACCACAGAATACGTTTTACGGTACGGGTGGTCGATCTTCGTGAATGCTGTGTTCACTGCATTGCGATCAGTAGGGCGGCCGACACGGCTTCCTATGGATAAAGGCTTTATTCCTATAGGGGTCTCCCAATATATACGCGACGGTACGTGGGAGCACAAGTCCGTATTGATACTTATCGCTTCACCGTGGAGGAATCACCCAACCACTCAACGGTAAGATATCACGTTTAACGACGCCGAAACACGTCTCTAGCTTAGACCTCTATGTGTTTGCGTTATGTTTCAAAGCGTTGTTATGTTCATTCAATTTATTTTAGGTTGATCTTGTTTAGCAGTTTGCCTTTATGGATCACCACGAGATGTATGGTACAACTCCTAAATGCAATCTAAAGATGATAAGCAAGCTTTTTCAATCTTTTCAACATATGAAAATCTTAACTACTGAGGGAAAAGAAAAACATCATCTTTTCACACAGATCATAGAGCACACACTAATGCAATTTTTCCTAGATCAACATGCAAGCTGTCAAAATGCAAATGCACAATGCAGGTATTTCTTTTCTCTTTCTTAGTATTGATGCTTATATAAAGAAAGCTGTTGTATAACTTCTAATTCGATTTCAAGTGAAAACAAACAAGCTTTTGTCCAAAATCAAAAGACACCTTAAGATTTATTTGTTTCGACACTAGAAATACATAAATTCAAACCACATGACGAAAGCAAAAGCTCAATCAGCTGTGAACAGCAAACAAACTAACTCCTAAGATCAAAACGACACTTATGACAGGTCTAGATCTAAGAGGTCACAGCAAGACTAGTTCACTTTCGTTATGGGAAACTGCAAATGATGTAAGAAATACACAAAGAAAAAATACAGTTTCTTTATACAACCGAGGTGGAATAGTGGCAAAGAAAGATGGTTTCAGATAGGTACATTGACTGATAATAGGCTGCAAAAACAGGGATGAAAACAGGGCAACAGAAAGCAGAGAACCCCAACTGCACAAGGCCACACTGGTTCAGCGCAGGTAGAACACTGTCAGTTTGAAATTCAACGCAGGTAGCCCCTTCGGGACCTGTGATGAAATGCAGACTGCCTTCACAGTGCCTGCAATGAAGAGAGAAACTCTCGTTTCTCTCGGGTTCTGGGTCACAAATTGCTCAAAAATCAACAGTTTTTGGCCAAATCAAAGCTACCAATCAAGTACACACTAAAGGATGATTCAAAGGAGGATGAAAAGCTATCACTAAGAGCTGTTCAGAGTCCTTGTGGATTAGTTCTTCAAATCATAAACATGCCCAGAAACTGAGCTAGAGTAGCTGCCCTCTACTTTGCATTTGAAAGATCCAAATGCAGTTCGATTCGGTACTCCCTGTGTTTAGGAAATGAATAGCAAAAACACAAACAACCAACAAGATACGATCCCCAGCGGAGTCGCCAATTTGTTGTTGGGAAAAGTATCCAATATGGAATGACCCTATCCCACTCTAAGGGTGATAGTTCCTTAGCAACAATCAAAGCAAAGCTATCTGAGATTACTTCTTTATGAGATGTAAAAGAGGGGAGAAAGAGATCCACTAACCGATGTCTTTCGCTAATGATTGATCCAATCTTCTCTCCTTGCTGCTTGCCCCCAGCTCCTTGCTCTTTCACTGGCCCAGCTACACCAAGATCCTGCAAAATGGCAAGAGAGGGAAACTACAAGAAGCATACATTCATAATTGATTCAAGGATTAGAATAAATCAAATACACAAGTATAACAACGCACCATTGAGACACATGCATATAGAAGAACCTCAAATGCTTTATTAATGGAAGAAGTAAGGTTCAGGAAGTGATACAACCATAAAAGGCCCAATCCAGCATCACCTTCCCAGCATAAAGAAATCTCCTCTTCACCTTTTTCAAAGCAAATCACCCAATAGTTCTAAACTCAAACCAACAACAATTCTTTACATTCACAAGATTCCAGCCTCTGGATCTCATGGGAGAGAGATCCATATATAGGAGTTTGGAGAGAGGATGAGTCAGCCTGAGATGTGACTAGTGTCCTCTCCCACTCCAGTTCTTCTTCAGTTCTTGAGTCCACTTGGAGCTTCTTGCTTCCACTTGGAGATCTAGAACCTCTTACTCATCACCAGTCGAATTCCCTGATCCAAGTGTCATTTTGGAAGCTTCCTGGGCATTGACAGCTTGAGGAATGACTGTGCCACATGTCCAAACTCGCCCAACGCAGGTAGCCTTCTTTGCAGTTGACATTCAACGCAGGTAGACAGTGGAGCAGTTGACATTCAGCGCAGATGCTCAGTGGAGTAGTCGACATGATCCAGAATTGCCTTGTTTTTGAGTGTTTTCAGGTGGAGAACTTTTATTAAGTGCTGTGGTTTGCTGGCCTTGTTCCTCTAGGGGTAGGAACAACATGTTTAGGGACTTTGGATCCCTTAGATTATGGACATTTCATGCTTCATGCTGTAAGGCACAAAAATGTCTATAACAAGTATGTGAAGGATTCTAGGTAGGCCTCACTCCATCATCTATTTACTTTAGGGAAAAGAATTGAGTTCCTTGTCTCTATGTTGTTCTAGGTTAGCCACTGACCTAGGGGAGATAATTTTGTCCGAAATCCTGAATCCATATAATATTGTCCCATCACATTGTACAACACATACACATACACAATGCACAACACAACACATACACCTAGACCTGGTGCACAACACAACACATACACCAACACCCGGTGTACACCACAACACATACACCTACACTCGGTGTACAACATGACACATACATCTATGCCCAGTGTACAACACCACACATACACCTACACCCAATGTACAACACAACACATGCACCTACACCTAGTGTACAACACAATACATATATGTACAAACCATACAATATAACAAATACACATGTTGTGACACAATGAATACACAATATTCGTAACACAATACCACATATAGACATCACAACATGTACGACAAGTACACAATACCACATGTACAACATGTACGCAACACCACATGAAAACAACACCTTATGTACAACATGCAGACAACACGACATGTACATAACATAACTTGCATAATGTGTACACAACACCACATGTACAAAACACCATCTACACAATGTGTACACAACACCACATCTACAAAATGTACAAACACCACATTTATACAACACCAATACCGCACATCCGGAGACCACACTATCTCTATCAAGCAACCTCACTCCTAATGTCTTTCCACTATCCATGATTGCCCCAACATGCAAAAACTCATACTGCTTTCATTCCGCTGGTGTATCCCTCAACATTACCTACCATGGCATAAACATAGGTATAGTATAAACACATAGTATCAATTCATATCCACACGATACTAACCTCATATATTTTTCAGGGTTACTCTGCCCACTTGGTTCCTCATAAACCAAGAACCTCTTCATGCCATTCACCTGCATAAGAAATCATTCCTCCACAAGGATGATCCCTGAAGATCCTGTCAAACAACGACATACATACATACATATATACATATACACATTATCATAAAGCAATAATGATCCATGGTGACCTTATTAGACATCGACATACATACATACATCCGTATATATATAAACATCAACATAATCATAATCACAACACAATTATCAGCTATCATAAGATCAAGGATAAGGGAAATCCCTTTATTCATGCACAACATTGAGAAAAATAGTTCCAAAATATCCAAGGTATCTGACTCCTCAAATCCATTTTCTTTACCTTTCCTGTAATATGTTTCTCATTACTATCCTCCTACCATCCATTTATACCAATGAACCTAACCAATCCAACTGATTGTCATATTCTTGCCTTTAGTAGCTCTTTACTCATGCATCAAGCTTCATTCGGGTCTTGCATTACCTGTTGGGTTTCATTCAACTACCCCACAAGCTCCACTATCTTTCCTCTTTCCCCCAACCAATTCCCAAGATACTCAAAACATAAAAGGCGAGAACAAAATGCAATAAGAAGAAAAACATGGAAAATCAACAATAATACAACACCATAAACAAAGTGTCATGGTGATGCACCAAACACAATAAAAATCGCAAATCAAGCACAAAAAAATCACAAAGAATAGAAAGAACCAAAACTTTCAACATACACCATGACTCAATCCCCATGGGTTCCCAATGCTTCCAAGGGAAAGCTCCACCTGAGCCTTCTTCAAGATTTCAATGCAGTCTCTTTTTCCATGCAATCCCCTACATCATACTGCCATAAACACAACTATCAATGCATAAATATACATAACAATATACTGGTTACCTTACCTTGTTGTACCTAGCATACTGACCTATCGCTAAACACGTACATATATCATCTCTCAAGGTACTCCAATTCCTTGACAATTATAGCCATAACTGAAAACCAATTGTTATACCTTTCAAATACATGTTCATGAATATAACACATATCGACTTGATTAAGACAAAATCAAGGTTAAGAAGATTTCATGTATTCAAAACACCTATTCATTTGGAATTGCGGTTTCCAAAGATAGCCAAAGGAATTCTCACCCAATTCTTTTTTAATTTTACCTTTTTCTTGTTGTAATTGAGTCTTATTATGTGCTATCACATCACCCAACTGTTAGTTGTATAAACATATTAACTATTACCTTATCACACTAAAACCAAGCATGGTACCTTGCAACTGCTCACACATGCCAGTCACATGTTCCAAGGATCAAGACATCATGTCTATCAATTTGAAATCAACCTTTACCAAGACTAACAACCATGTCATAATTTGACAACATGCCACATAATCATGCCACTTTCCATTCCGTAGATTTCATATCAGGCCTGTAAGGGAAGTCATGTGAACCTTAGTCCATTACTTTGCTCTTCATCCCTGATATTCTATTTCCTGCAAATATATCATGTTATATAAACCAAATAGACGACATAAACAAAATCATACCTCAATATATCTCAAGGGAGGATATCACATTTGCAAAAGTCAGTCCAGATTAGTTTAACGGAATATCACAATTATATCGACTCATACCTTAATATCACAACCATAAACATCTGCATAGAGCAATCCAGATTAGCATAATACATAATAACATCAGGATCCTAACTGTAATGACCATACTCATCATGCATATGATTGCAATGCATACAAAAACAAGTTACTACTATTCATGACTATCTGACGCATGTGCATATGACCACACTGATTAACTAACATCTTGAGTATGATGTTGTATCAAAATCATTCCACATTAGTCATTTTTGCATCGACGTTTCAAGTCTATAACAAGAATAATCCATGGGCTTTTGTCCTGACAATGAGTCTTGTTATAGACTTGAAACATCGATGCAAAAATGACTATCGTGGAACAAATTCTGATACAACGTTGTACTCAAAATGTTCACCAAAGAAATCTTCAAACACTTAACTAACATATATTAGGAATGTAACCATAGCACCAATAGAATGAAAGACATGTACATAACCATAATGATTATAACAACCATTAACTAACATACATGCATGCCCAACATACAAACTTGTATGATGATCTGCTCTTACCTCAAGCTTCAGTGCTTCAACCTTGCTGTGAAGATCTGCATCTCCTGCTTTGTCTCCACCATCATGTCAGCCTCATAATAACATACCAACAACATCATGATGACACAAACTGCATAATTTCCACCATGATGCATGTTTGACCTACTATGCATGCATAACCATATACATTTAGTTAGGTGGGCTAAATGGGATAACCATAACCATATCTAGTCCAAGTGTTTGAACCATGCTCAGATACCACCATGTAACCACCTCGTCCTACATTTATCTAATTTCACTGGCCTTCCAGGGTAAAAATGAGATAAAGAGTTACTAGGACATGACTCGACCTCCAAGCTTCAGTTAAGGAAGTGGGGTCGACAACCAACAACTTACAGACATCCCTCAAGGCTTATAGGACACTCATGGGTCAAAGAACCACCCTAGGTGACCAAACCCTAAGTTGGATTGTGTTTTCACTGACATGGGCCCACAACCGCATGCATTACAAGGCAAGGGTGCGGTTATAACCCTCCAACTGCACGCACGAGCCTCTTTCCTTGCAGTTATAGCACAAAATTGCAAGTTCTGAGGATCTGGTCCTAAGATCCGAGCCACTTTTCTAGGCTAGCCTCCACACCACTGCCCATAACTTCCCGTAACTTCTCAAAGTGATAAATGACATAATGACAATGTTATTCATACAAAACTTGAACAAGAACTTGACATAACAGGGCTTAATCATGATAGTCATTTTGTCAAACATGTGGTAAACATGCGAGTTATAGGTCATGGATCATAAGAGTTTGAAACTTACTTGAGAATCACAAAGAATTTCTAATTCCCTCTCATAATAACTAAAATAACACTTTTTAGCCCATACATTCATTAACAATGAAATACTTATCAAATCCTGAACAAGTCATAGCTAGAACACATTACAAATCCATGCTTATAACCAACATATAACCATATTATTAACCAAGATATAAAAACCATCAAATCTCCATAATAAAAAGTACAAGTGTTCATAGATTACAATAGGAAAATATCTCTTATTAACTTATGCAAAAGCCAACCAAGTCAGGGACTTCCACGTACCACATGACCATAGGTTGGGCAGAACCAAATCTTTCTTTCAGCCAATCATCCCCATGCCATATTCCAAGCATGAATGTGGGATCTGAAGACATAAACAACCAAGGCTTCCTAGAGATTAAACTACCTCCACCCTTAGTCTACCGTAATCTTTCCAAAACTGGTAAAGATATCATGAACTCCATCATGCTTGGATTCATTAGAGTTTCTTCATCATTACCTTAAGGATTTCTCCTGCCTCCACCCACTTATCGAGGTATTTCTAAAGATTAAACAACCTCCACCCCCAACACTTGGGAATTTTCTTGAGACCACCTGACCTGGTTCCAAAACCTTCCGACAATCCAAAGCTCAACCAAGGCAAGAATCCCATCAGGCCATGGATATCCAGGAAATGGCAAGGCAAGCCTAAAACCATCGTCAATCCAACCAAAACCCATGTGAATAACAACAATTGAACCAAATGAACAAATGCATGTACCATGCATTCAATCCTCAACTAGGAAATCACACATGAAACCTGTTACTTGAAAAATCCTCCTACTGAAGTTGCTTGATCCAACCTCCTTTATTTTCCTTTACTTTCCTTGTCTTTGCTTTTCTTTCCTTTTCCTTCCTTTGCCTTCCTTGTCCAAGTGATTATTCTCTCTCCTTTGCTACACCTGCTCTAAAACTTGGCAAAAGCTATCAATTGATTCTCAGGTTCCTTTTTATTATCAATCTCTCTATTTTCTTCATTTTCCTTCACTTTCCCTCTCATGAAAATATGTGTCTCTTCAACTTCCTTTCTCCTTTTTTTTTCATTAAAAAATGTCAATTAATGCCTCTTTGCCAATTTCCTTATCCGTTCAGAAACTGAAAGTGGCACCCACTAGGATGTTTAGCCTGACATTCAACTTGGAATATCCGCCCCATGACCTTGGTGTTGTTTTTCCTTTATTATTCTTTATTACATGAACTTTTAACCTATGGTTGTTACAAACCCTTCCCCGTTAAGGGAACACCATCCTCGGTGTTCTACGACTCCTATGACCAACAAACCACTGAAAAGAAAACATACTTCCCATGAAGATTTACAACCCAACTTTTTGTAGTATTTACAATTACATTCTATTAAAAGAATGAAAATCATACTGTTTAATGGAGCTTTATAACACAACTCAATATGGTATTTACAATAACAACCACATTACTTATGCACATTTTCTTCAACAAACAAGTAAACATCCTGTCTACGGATATTTATAAAATAGCTCAATACAATATTTACAATAGTATACACATATACACATATGCACATTTTCTCTAACCAACAAATAAAAGGATATGATGACTGCATCCGCAAAAAGGGAATCCAGAGGCTCACACCTCCACCCTCAAAGTAATACCAGGATTCACTTCCTTCCCAGGAAGTTCATAATCCACTAAAAAATTCAAACTTACATCCAATGTCTAATGCTATGATCCTTGTGCTACCTGTTCCCTCAGTGAACAATTACCAATTCATTGTTCCTAGAAGCACTCCCAATGTGCTTCTGATTCCATCTGACAATGTTAATGACCAAAACAAATTCATTCCCCAGGCTTCCCTTCTCTGTGACACAATCCCTAGGGAAATTTGGTCACCATCTTCCATGTAGTCACTCACCTTCCAAGTTCCTAGACATACCCTTCTATGCTACACAGTCCCTCGGGTGATCCATCCCCTGGCAAGGTTTCCTCGCATCAGAAGGTCCAAAAACCAAGGCATATCCCTACCTCAAAACCATCCTACCGGTCATCACATGCTCATGGAAATCAATCGATACTATTGGGTGCTAATTTCCCACGATGGGTTTGCTCCTGAATGCTTTAAGAATATAATACTGCCTATTCCAATTCCTTTTTGTTGTTCCTATTAATTCTTGTAGTCAGTTTCAACTACCCAAACCAGGAATTTCCTGCTTTCCTATACCACGCGCATAATTGCCATTAGACTAAAAAGGAATTAAAATAAATTCAAATCATACTTCATTGGCGGCCCATAAATAAGGTACACTTGCAATTTTGTTTACTTCATGTGACAATAGCTCTCTGATCAAATCACCATGTTGAAACATATTACATCCGGTTAGATCAAAATACAACTATCATAAATCAGAATCATAAATCACATGGAACCATCATAAATCACATGCAACCATCACTAATTAAAATAATAGATCACATGGATAATTAAAACTGAAACAAAATATTGATACTTATATTTCAAATGGTTCTTTTGCTTCTTCCTTTGTTCTTTGTCCTTTTCGTACACACTGAATTGGTTGTAAAACTTGACAAGCACCTAATGCCTTCTCTTCTCTTAAATCGCGTACACACAATGGATCAGTTTCCAAACCCGACAAGCACCTAGTGCCTTCTCTTCTCTTCAATATTGTACACATACTGGATCAGTTTCCAAACTCGACAAGCACCCAATGCCTTATATTTTCTTTAATCTTGTACACACACTTTATCAGTTGCCAAACCTAGCAAGCACCCAATGCATTCTCTTCAAATTAACAAGGGAATCCAGAGACTAAACGCCTCCTCCCGTAACATCAACAACAAGGGTATCTCGAGACTTAACCATATCAACCCTTAATATAAAAAACAAGGGCATCCAAAGACTAAATCACCTCAACCATCAATATAAGCAACACGAGCATCTAGAGGCTAAACCATATCAACACTCAATATTAGTAGCAAGGGCATCCAAAGACTAAACCGTCTCAACCCTAAATATCAACAACAAGGGAATCTAGAGACTAAACCTCCTCAACCGTCAATATCAACAACAAGGGCCCAGACAATCCAATACTTACCTGTCCCATCACATTGTACCACACATACACATACATAGTGTACAACACGACACATACACCTACACCCCATGTACAACATGATACATACACCTACACTTGATGTACAACATGACATATACACCTAAATCCAGTGTAAAACTCGACACATACACTTACACTCAGCATACAACACGACAAATACATTTGCACCTTACATACAACACCACACATACACCTACACCTAGTGTACAACACAACACATACACCTACACCATAATACATATACATACACATCATACAATATAACGAACACACATGTTGTGACACAACAACTGCACAATACCACATGTACACAACACAACATGTATGACATGTACATAACACCACCTGCACAATGTGTACACAACACCACTTGCACAACGTGTACACAACACCACGTGAACAATGTGTACACAACACCACCTACATGTACACAACACCACTTGCACGATGTGTACACAACACTATATGCACACAACACCACATGTACAACATGTACACAACACCACATGCATATAACACCACATGTACAACATGCATACAACATGATATGTACATAGCACCACTTGCACAATGCATACACAACACCAAATGTACACAACACTACCTGCACAATGTGTACACAACACCATGTGTACAACATGTACACGACACGACATGTACACAACACCAATACAGTACATCCGCAGACCACACTGTCTCTACCAAGGAACCTTGCTTCTAGTGTATTTCCACTATCCATGCTTGTCCCAACATGCTACAAATCATATTGCTTTCATTATGCCGGTGTATCCCTCAACATTACCTGCCATGGCATAAACATAGGCATACTATAAACACATAGTATCAATTCATATCCACACGATACTAACCTCATAGATCTGTCAGGGCCTAATATGCCTATTGGATTCCTCGTAAACAAAGAATCTCTTCATGCCGTTCACCTACGTAAGTAATCATTCCTCCACAAGCATGATCCCTGGTGATCCTATTAGACAATGACATACACACATACATCTATACATATAAACATTAGCATAAAGCAATCATGATCCTAGATGATCCCGTCAGACATCGACATACATACATACATATATACATATATACATATATAAACATCAACATAATCATAATCACAACACAATTACCAAATATCATAAGGTCAAGATTAAGAGAACTCCCTTTATTCGTGCATAACATGTACAACATTGAGAACAACAATTCCCAACATAACCAAGGTATTTAATGCCTCAAATCCATTTTCTTTACCTTTCCTATTATCTTTCCCATGAATTTTCTGCCACCATCCATTTATCATAATGGATCCAACCAATCCAACTGGATGCCATATTCTTGCCTTCAGTTGCCTTACTCATGCATTGGGCTTCATTCGGGTTTTACATTACCTGTTGGGTTTCATTAAGCTCCCCCCAAGCTCCATTAACTTTCCTCTTTCCCCCAACTAATTCCCACGATCCTCAAAACATAAAAGGAAAGAAAAAAATGCAATAAGAAGAAAACCGTGGAAAACCAACAATAATACAACACCATAAACAAAGTGGCATGGCCATGCACCAGACACAATCAAAACCGAAAATCAAGCGCAAACAAATTACAAAGTGCCTAAAGAACCAAAACTTTCAATATACACTGTGACTCAATCCCCAGGGTTCCCAGTGCATCCAAGGGAAAGCTTAACCTGAGCCTTCTTCAAGATTTCATGGTAGTCTCTTTTAACATGAAATCCCCCACATCATACTAACATAAACACATAAATGTATGCGCATAAATAAATATAACAATATATCGGTTACCTTACCTTGTTGTATCCAACATGCTGACCTATAACTGAACACATACACATATCATCTCTCAAGGGACTCTAATTCCTTAACGAATCTAGCCATAACTGAAAACCAATTGTTATACCTATCAAATACATATTCATGAATAAACACATATCCACAAATGTCAGAGAAAATCAAGGTTAAGAACACTTCATGTATGCAAAGAACTCATTCATTTGGAATTGTGGTTTCTAAACATAGCCAAATAAATTCTCATCCAATTCTTTTCTTTTACCTTTTCATTGCTTCATTTGGGTCTTACTATGTGCTATCACATCACCCAACTATTAGTTATATAAACAAATCAATTGTTACATTTTCATGCTAATACCAAGCATGTTACCTTGAAACTACTCACACATGCTAGTAACATGTTCCAAATATCAAGAAATCATGTCTATTTATTTTAAATCAGCCTTTACCAAGACTAACAACCATGTCATAATATGATAGCATGCCACATAATCATGCTACTTTCCATTATGTAGATTTCACATCAGGCCTGTAAGGAAAGTCATGTGAATTGTAGTCCACCATTCTTCTCTTTATCCCTGATCTTATATTCCTACAAACATATCATGTTAGATAAACCAAATATATGACATGATCAAACTCATACCTCAATATATCCAGGGGAGGATATCACATCTGCACAAGTCAGTCCAGACTAGTATGACACAATATCACAAGTATATCGTCTCATACCTTAATATCATAACCATAACCATATGTATAAGGCAATCCAAATTAGCGTGATACATAATGACGTTAGGATCCTAACTGCAATGACCATACTCGTCATGCATACAACAACAAGTTACTACCATTCATGACTATCTGACGCATGTGCATATGACCACATTGATTAACTAACATCTATTAGGCATGTAACCATTACACTAGTAGAATGATAGGCATGTACTTAACCATAATGCTTAAAACAACCAATAACCAACATACCTACATGCCCAACATAAAAGCATGTATGACGATCTGCTCCTACCTCGAGGTCCAGTGCTTCAACCTCGCTTTGATGATGTGCATCTCCTGCTCAATCTTGGCCAACATATCAACCTCACAACATAGCAACAACATCATGATGACACAAACTGCATAATGACCACCATGATGCATTTCTGACTTACTATGCATGAATAACCATATACATTTATCTAGATGGGTAAAATAGGCTAACCATAACCATATCTAGTCCAAGCGTTTGAACCATGCGCTGATACCACCCTGTAACCACCTCGTCCCACATTTACCCAATTTCACTTACCTACTAGGGTAAACATGAGACAAAGAGTTACTATGACATGACCCAACCTGTGAGCTTCAATTAAGGAAGTGGGGTCGACAACTAACAACTTACAAACATCCCTTAAGGCTTACAGGACACTCAGGGGCCAAAGAACCACCCCAATTGACCAAACCCAAAGTTGGATTGCTTTTTCACTGAACTGGGCCCACAACTGCGTGCATGACAAGGAAAGGGTGCCGTTATAGTCCTCCAACCGCACTCATAAGCCTATTTCCCTATGGTTATAACCTAAAATTACCATTTCAAAGGATGCGGTCCCGAGATTTGAGCCACTTTTCCAGGCCAGCCTCCAGATCACTGCCCATAAATGCTTGTAACTTCTCAAATTTATAAATGGCATAATGAAAATGCTATTCATACAAAACTTGAACAAGAACTTTACCTGACCAAGCATAATCATGACAGTCATTTCGTGAAACATATGGTAAACATGTGAGTTATAGGTCATGAATGGATATCTGATCATAGGATTATGAAAATTACCTGAGAAACACCCATAAGGTTTAATGCCCTCTCATAATAGTTGAAATAAGACTTGTTAGCCCATGCATTCATTAGCCATCAAATACTTATCAAAAATTGAACAAGTCATAGCTAGAACACATTACAAATCCGCACTTGTAACCATATTATTAACCATGACAGAACAACAATCAAATCACCATAATAACAAGTATAAGTTCTCATAGATTACAATAAGAAAATAACTCTTATTAACTTATGCAAAATCCAACCGAGTCAAGGACTTCCACGTACCACCCAACCATAGATTGGGTTGAACCAAATATTTCTTTCAACCAGTTCCCCCCGTGCCATATTCCGAGTGTGAATGTGGGATCTCAAGACATAAACTACTAGGGATTCCGAGAGATTAAACCACCTCCACCCTCAGGCTACCCTGATCTCACCAAAACTGGTCAAGAGATCATGAAGCCACTCAAGATATGCTTTCCCATAAGATATTGCTTCCACTTCTTTACAACTTGCACCAGGGCATAGAGCTCCTTGTCATAGGTAGGGTAGGTAGGGTAGTTTACAACTGCCCAATGAAATACTTCAAAATGTTAACATATAGGTCTTCCTCCCTAGATCACGACCCCTCCCATAACATACCCACTCGCATATGTCTCCACTTGAAAGGTCTACTGCAAGTTTGGTAATGCTAGAACTAGTGCTTAACTAATCTTCTTCTTTAGCTCCTTAAAATCCCTTTATTGTCCCTTTCCCCACTACAAAATCTTACCACTTGCTATTATGGCATGGATCATTGTTGTTATCACTGAAAATGAGGCTATGAATTTCCTCAGGTACTATGTTGCACCCCTGAAATTCTCGACCTCAGAAACATTAGTACACCAACCATTTCATGATGGCCTCCATCATGGCATGATATATCTTTAGCTCTCCTCCACCTATAACATGCCCCATATACACCAAATATTGTTGTACAAACTCACACTTCTTGAGAATTGATAACATTTAGTGCTTCTTTAATGTTTTCAACACCTACATCAAATGTGAGAAGTGCTCCTCCCAGGTAGCATTGTATACCAGTATGTCATCCAAATAGACAATGAAAAATGAATCTATAAAAGGGTATGGTACATCATTCATTAATCTCATAAACGTAGATGGCGCATTGCATAAGCCAAATGGCATGCCTTACCACTCATACAAACCTTTCCTAGTTTTGAAGGCAGTCTTCCTACCTTCTTCTATAACTCGAACCTGGTGATATCCAAACTTTAATTCTAGCTTGATGAAATATTTTTCTTGCTACAACTGATTCATCAAATCATCTATCTTGGGTAGGGAGTACCTATTCTTAAGTGTGATTTTTTTTCAACAAACTGTAATATATACACATCCACCAAGTCTCATCCTCCTTTTTGGCATAATGTTGATGGGTGGCCCACATGGTGATGTACTCGGTCGAATGAAACCATTTTCTAATAGCTGCTACAATGGTTTCTTCGCCTCACTTTATTCTATAATAGACTACCTATACAACCCAATGTTTGGTAATGGGGAGTCGGATAAGTTGGATCTCGTGCCCCAATTCCCTCTTAGGTGGTAACTCTTTAGGCTCTCGAAACACATCCTTGTATGCCTATAACAACTCTTCTAGTTGTTGTTTTTGTTTAATAGTAAACCCCTCCAGGGTTGCCTTGCCTCTTATTGGCTCTTCTACAGACTGAATTTCTCTTAAAAACAACAAAACATACTTCTTGCTAGATCTGATCAATTTCTTGGCTTGGTTGGCACTCACTAGCAAATTTTTTGACTTTTCTTTATGTGCGTTGATGGTGAACGATTTTCCATCCTTGATGAGCCGATATGGGTTGGCTTTCTACATTGATATTACATCTCACATGTACATGTAGGGACTTCTAATCACGACTCCACATACATCAAGGGGAGCCACATCTAGTTTTACTTTGTCAATAAAATCAACACTAATAAAAAAACTAACTTTGCACAGTTTTATTACAAGGAAACACATTTGATCATGTCAATTTAGGCACTTTGAGTGAATGAAGTGACGATTAACCTTTTCAAATGTGCTTAAAGTAAATATTAAAATTTTCTTTGGGCTTCTTAATTAACAATCATCTTTCCTATATAAATAAGTATCATTATCACTATATACAGAAGAAGAAGAGAAAAATGGAAAAGAAGAAAAAGTAACTTTACAAATTGTATTAATGAAGCTTGCCTCACCTCTCTATGTCTACATTGTATTAATAGTCAAAGCTCTTCTTACAACTCTAACAATGATTAGTAATCATATAGACCTTTTGCACTAACAATAGACAATATAAATTCATCTAAACATGTTGTCACACACTTAACATGTTAAGTAAAATGTTTACATTCTTTTTGGTTTAAATGATTATCTATTGCACTTAATTAAATCAATATGTATTTTTCTTAACTCTAAATTTATTCAACGCTTAGAGGAATCAAATAAAATTGAGAAACAAATGGTTAATTAAGATGGATATATGCCGGTGTATATAAGAATAAATTAACTTGGATAATATCAGCACTTGAATACAACATGTTCATTTTATAATTTCCTCTAACAATATATAATATTTTTTATATTTTATAATTTTTACTTGACATGCTCAATGTTCAAATATTTATTTTTTATGTTATTTTTAATAAGTGTCAATTCAATATTAAGCATAGACATTACACCCCTCACTCACACTAGATTGTAGAATGCACCTCTCAAATGCAATAAAGTAGTTATCTTATATATTAAACTCCAAAATTTTTGAATACTTTTTCCATATAATAATAGTATACTATATATAGATATAGTCTATATAGATTGTTAACAACAAATAATATCTTCCTCACACTTAGACTCTCTTTTCCACTTATGGATTTATTATTTTTAGCTACTTTAATGTTTACATACTTAAAATATATTAATATATTGTATATTTGACCAATCACATAGCCTCCATCTTGTAGACCTCCCTCTTCAGCTTGATCATTAGTATTAGAGCTCATATAACATGTTTAACTCCTTGTTGGAGGTAGTTACCGTATGGTGACATAGATCCTTTAATAAGAACGATAACATGTGCTTGTTGGATGCCCACTTGGATGAGATTAAAGTGCAAGAAGTAGATGTTGATCCCACTCCTATGCTAAACCTTTTATCACGTTCACAACCATCCCTAATGGAAATCAACACCAATTCTAACTCATTAATTGGATTTAAAAATCTTGAATTTGTCACGAAATTATTAAAGACAAACTCCAAATATCATGCAAGGAGATGGACCATTATCTTACAGTCTTAAAAAAGTTCAACCTTAAACTTTGCCTTTTACATCCACCTACCATCAGTCAATGTCATTTGATGACCACAATCCCTTTAATGTTTATATGAACAATGAGATGTTTCTTTGTAGGGAAAGATTGATATTAAATCCTTTGGTGATTAAATGTAGAAATTAAAATCAATTTTTGAGATAAAAACATTATTGATTTTGGTGATTAAATGTAGAAATTAAAATCAATTTTTGAGATCAACAACATTATTGATGTAGATAAGATCAAGTTTGCTTAAGTTGACATCAAACACATTTAATGTATGGGACTCTCATAACTTGGAGAAATTTCATGGAATCAATGTCTATCAACTATTATCCTCTAAAGTGCTACTAGGTAATACAATGGATGCCAACAATTACACCACATTAAGATTAATCTATAGTAATGTGATGCATGATACATAACCTAATTTAGACCAAGCTGCTTTGAAAATCCTTTTTTAACCTAAAATGGATTGTAACAAACCCTATAAAAATATGTGTCTTCCAAATTTTCCTATGTTCTCTGTAAATCATTTATAAGAAATTTCATGAGATATTTACTTATTAAATTAATTACAAATTTCCTTATGCAACAAGACATGAAAAAATATATGTCTTCACCAAAATCCCATGAAACCATGAAAAAATAGGTACAAAAATGTGTAAACTACTATATAAAGAAAAACATACATAACTAGCAATTGTTCCAAAATGTATAAAGGTATGTTGATGGAATGGGAAGTGTAACATTAATGTTAGCATCATGAGTTTATATGCAAATAAGAGAGTGGTATTTGTTGACATGTTAATTCACAAAATAAAATCCTAAATATGCATGAGGCATGCTTCCAAAGGGTAACATAATGGTAATTATATTTTTTAAAGTCGTTTAGAGTTGTCCTTCCATTAAGTTGCTCAAGCTCAGAAATGTTTGATGGGTTTTGAATAATGTGTTTTTTTTTTCAATTGATGTAAGTCGTAACTTATCAAGTTATTTAGTGATCAAATCATTTTGTTGTAAATTAATGTTTGCATTGAAAATTTCAAATAATTACAGTTGATTTGTGTTTTTTACTATCTCTGGCCTGCCACTCAAGAAACCAAACTAGAGACAAAAGAGTAGAGAGTCCAAGGCAACATAATTGAACCACAATTTACAACTTGAGACATGAAAGTTTATCATGAAATTTCTAAATAGGTTTGGCCTTCATAATGGCATGTATTTATGATTTTATGTAATGAGATGTAAAGAAGAAAAATGAAATTATTATATTGACTTGCTTCATGGGTTTCATGAGCAGGGGATTTTGTTTTTGAGTCAAGACTCCCATTGAGAGTCTTTAGGAATTATTTGTCATCTAGTCATAAAATTTTAGTCATTGTCATGTAATGAAGTCATGTTACACTTTGTAAAAGGTCAAACTTGTCTATGTAAAGTATCCTCCAAGACCTTGTCACTTATCCTCTTCAAGTTTGCCTACAACGATGGAAGAACATGCTAGAAGAAGTCGGCCTAACCCTTGAGAACATGTCAGCCTAAAGGACATGAGAAGAAGTGTGTATATAGCCTAACTCGACTTCACTTGAAGACAAGAAACTCAACTTGAATTTGATCAAGCAGAAGTAGGAAGAAGTGCTGAAGGAGTGCAAAGAAGGGCCTACAAAAAGAAGTGCGAAGATGGGATAAGAGGGATTCTTCTGGGCATAACAAAGGAGGTTTCTTCCTGATCTACGAAAAGGAAATTATTCTAGGACAACGAAGAAGAGCTCTTATGGATCAACAAAGGAGGGATTCTTCTAGGGCAACGAAAAAGGGTTCTTCTAGATCAACGAAGGAGGTATTCCTCTGGGGCATCGAAGAACGTATTATTCTAGGCAAGCAAAGGAAAGTCTTTTCTAGGGTACTTATTTTGGCGACCGAGATAGAGATCTAGAGATCGAGATTCTCTAGAGGAAGCCAGTGAGATGATAGAGACCCAGTTTCTCTAGTGGAATTCGAGAAGAAGTAGTGTGAAGGATAGAGACTGAGTTTCTATAGAAGGAGTCGAGGAGAGAAATTCGAGATTAAGGAGAAAGTCGAGAAAGGGAAGAGGCAGAGAATCAAGGTTTGTGACAAGGTTCTTGGAAGGATACTAGAGTCAAGGTTCTGTATCATGGTCTTGGTACTCATCAATTGAAGATCTAGAAGAATAATTTTGATCAGGTTTTCCTCTCAAGAGGTGAGAGGTTTTGGCCCTGGATGACAAGCCTACATACTATGTCACTTGTCTTTTATTGTGCATATTGGTAATTGTATTGATGAATATAACACAATAATAACATAACAAAGGAAAGACTATAATCAATGTAGTAAAGGTATATCATAAGAAATTATCAAGCAGATAAATCTTTTAACTATCCATGCCCTATATTTCTCAACATGGTATCAAATCTTAGGTGTTGAAGTCAAGAAAAGTGGCATTCCAAGCAAGTTGACACACGAGAATTGAGCTTCATAGAAAGATCAAAGCAAGTCGAAGAAATACAAGCCCTATGATTAAGAAGACATCAAGCATCGAAGAAGGATCATAGCAAATTCAAGGGCTACCAAGGACAAAATCTTCAAAACCATAGATCAAAGAAATCTACACCAACAAGAGCCTTGAAACATCTTCAAGAAAGAAGGAAGACTAAATCATTCAAGGAGGATCATGTATCAAGCTCTCTCTCAACAATCTCTCAAGAAGAAAATCCTATACCAACATCAAGATTAAGGAGGAAGAACACATCAATCTCTCAAGTAAGTCTATGACTATATATGATAACAACAAAATGTTTTTTTGCAAGAAAAACAATAAATTGGTTGGGGCTACAAATTTCCTTGCATGGAAGAAAGGACAGACCTAAATCTTATTGAGAATTAGGTCATGGATCACATCAAGGGATTAATAACTGAGCCTCCAAAGGAAGATACTCAAGCACATGCTAGATTCATGAAGGGAGAAGTGAGAGCCCAGAGGATTATTTTAGAATCTATAAAAGACTCTCTAATCCTTTATGTATCTAAGTTGGATTTATTTATTTATTTTTGTTATTTTTTTTTTGTTTTTGTATTTTATTTATTTATTTAATTTAATTATTTAATTTATTTTAATTTTTAATTTTTTAATTTTTAATTTTAATTATTATTATTATTATTTTTTCCCTTTTTTGTTTTTTTTTGTTTTTTGTTTTGTTTTTCGTAAGTATTGCAGGAGAAGTAATGTCATTAAGGCAAGAAATCTACAAACTAAAGATATCCAAGGAAGATGGAATAGCCTCATACTTTATGAGGATATCAGAAATTCGAGATTAACTACAAGAGCTGGGAGAAGTCATGTCTAATAGAGAGATGACCATAGCGGTACTAAATGCACTACCAGAAGAATGGGGTAACTTCACTTCAAGTTTATATGGAAAGAAAGAGACTACTCAATTTCAAGATCTATGTTCACTCTGTAAGATAGAAGAAACAAGACTGAAGGAAAAGGTTGATGTTGGACCAAATGAGCAAATTCAAGCATACGTTGCTATGGCAAGAAGGAAAGGGAAATTTGGAAAGTTCGGTCCTCAAAATAAAGGAAGAACATGGATAAGGTAAGATGCTATGGATGTCAAGAACTTGGCACTATAGAAGATATTTTCCTAAACGTAGTAAGGACAAAATGAATAGGGAAGAATTCCACATTACTGAAGAAGAGAAAGAGCTTGAGTCAAAGAAGTGTAAGAATGAAGAAGTAAAAGATCTCTACTATGACTGAGATGATCTTCTTCACTAGATCATCAAAGTTGATGTTGGTGGCCACCCTCCTATTCCACTTTAACACCACCACTGTCTCTTTCAGTTTTTCAGTTTCCTTAATTGTAGCACAATTTACTATTTTTGGCAATTTTTTGGGTCCTAAACTTCCGGAGTTGTTTTGAGGCCCTAAACAATTTTTTTTGGAAAATCAGGGCTAGTAGGGGGCCTCGACCTATGTTCACCACTTGAAAGTTGTATTCCTTGGATAGATCTTTCTATCAAGGTATTGTGGGTGTCAAACAAAGGTCGTATGCCAAAGTTACGACCCCGGGAAGTTGATGTACCAATTTACCCAAACAGGGCCCATAATTTTGGCGCTTCATCTCCTAGGGTTAGGTTTTTGGATGTTTAAGGTTTTCCATTGTTTCTCAATAATAAATAGGTTTCCGAGCCTCATTGTAACATAGTTTAGAGGCATGTAGCCAGCACATATCTTCTCATAGATAAGCTACCATCAACTGAGCTAGTCTTATTTCCATTATGTTTGTAAGCATATTTCAGTATTGGATATTAATGAAATGAAGTGTTATTTCTACAACATCTTTGTATTTATGGTTATATCTATAATTTGTGGCATTCCTGTTTAAGTTCGGATCAGTGGTATCAGAGTAGTATGTTCTTTCCTTGATTTTATTTGCATGTCCCCAACGAGGTCGAGATATAAGGAGTTAGGGATCGAATTGGTCGAACCTTTACAAGACTAGCCTTGCAAATCCTAGAGACCTCCCATGGTGGAAGAGAAGAAAGACGAGAGGGCAGAGTATCCTTTCAAAATCTTGCTTGAAGAATCCCTTGAGTGATAGAGGAACGCTATGATGGACAACTTTTCCCAGATCCTTCAACGGTTACCCAAGGGAATCACATCTCCTTACAATAGCTACTCTGGGAGCGCCACACCCTTTAAGGTACAAGTTAACTTTGACATCCCCATATTTGAGTGTTAGATAAATGCAGACACCATAGATAAATGGTTAAATATGCTAGAAGGATATTTTTTTGTTCATGATTTTTCCAGCTGGGAAAATATTAGTTTTGCACTTCTCAAAGCTGCCTCCCACATCAAGGAATGGTGGGAAACTTACTGTGATAAGAAGGATGAAAGTACACACTCACTATTTCTAGGAGCACCCATTTGGAATTCGTTGCGGGATGCCATAAAGGAGCAATACTAGGCTGTCGGGAGCTATGAGGATAAATACATAAAGTGGACCACAATGCATCAGGGAAGGGACCAAGACGTGCCTAAGTTTACCAATTTTTTTCATACCCTTCGTAGAAAGTTGGGTATCAAGGATTATGAGAAAAATTTGGTACGCAAGTACCGCGGTTGGCTACATAGGTACATCCAGGATGAGATGGAGTTCATGTACATCTCCTCACTCGGTACAACATGTCGATACATTGTCAAGATTGAGCAGAAGTTTAAAATGAAAAAGTGAGACTTTGGATCTGGGAATCCAAATAAAGGGGAAGGCGCCCCCAAACCGCAGAGCAAAGGGAAAATCCAAGGCGGGGTGACCCAGGATAACCTGCCGAAATTGCAAGAAAATAACAACACCACGAAGTCAAAGAAGGACACATGAAAGTGGTGTGAGTACCATCAGAGCTCCACTCACAACACTAGTGAGTGTCAGGCCAAGCAGTCACTGGTGGTCAAGCTGAAGGCTTCCGAGTTAGACGCATGTTCCAACTGTGAGTCAGAACTTGACAAGGGGAATGAAAAAAAGAAGCAAATCATTGACACAGATCCCAGTGCCACTATGGCCACCACCGAGATCTAGAAGATTGAGCCTAAAGATCCAAAGGAGGGGGAACGCCTATTTCACTCATATATGTGGATGTTCATTATCAAAAGTGGGAGCCAAAAGAACCTCATTTCAATAGAGGTTGTGAAGCGGTTATGCCTATCGACTACAACACATCCGCGACTACAGACCATCGGGTGGCTTCACCAAGGACGAGATCTCTGTGTCAACCTGCAGTGCTGCCTTCCCTAGAACATCAAGGCCTTCACGGATGAGGTACTGTGTGATGTTTCTCCTCTTTAAGTTTGTGATGTATTATTAGGACAACCATACTTGTGGAAGAGACATGATGTATATAGTTTAGACCCCACTATGTTATTATTTCTTTAGGTATTAAGTTATACAAGATACCGGAGGTAGCCCCACCTACTGCCATCTCTTTGATATATACTAAGTAATGCAGTAAGATCATCTCCCAGAGTGGGAAATTTGTTTTCTTTCTGATTCACTCTCAAAGTAAAGGGAAGATCGTAGCCACATCCATGGCCCATGGGAAGGGTTCCTCCAAGTAGTAGAAGCAGGTGGACACGGTCGTGGAAGAATACAAGGACATCTTCTCCTCACCCACAGGGGTACCCTTGCACTGCCATGTCAAGCATTCGATTGATCTGACTCCCGAAGCACCTCTACCCAACAGGCTGATATATCGTCGCTTCATTATGGAAAATGAAGAGATCAAGCGACAAATCCAAGATTTACTACAAAAAGGGAACATCCGACCAAGTTCCTCACCTTGTGGGAGTCTGATTGTACTTGTATAGAAGAAGGATGGGACCTAGAGTCTCTACATTGATTATTAGGCACTAAAAAAAATCACTGTCAGGAACATGTATCCAATCCCACAGATTGATGACCTTCTGGACCAACTCAAGGGGGCCAAGTATTTTAGCAAGATCAATCTGAAGTTTGGCTATCACCCAATTCCAATATAGCCCACAGATGTATGGAAGACCTCCTTCAAATCTAAAGAAGGCCTTTTTAAATGGTTGGTTACGCCCTTTGGGTTGACAAATGCCTCTTCTACTTCTATGAGGCTAATGGATGACATCTTGCAGCCCTTCAACAACTCATTCGTGGTTTTTTATCTGGATGACATCCTCATCTTCAACAAGAGTTGGGAATAACACTTGTAGCACATTCGTCACATCCTTCAAACCCTTTAGTAGCACAAACTATGTGCCAACTTGGAGAAATGCACCTTTGGCACGAGTTAGGTCCAATATTTGGGTTACATCGTAGATGAGCATTGCTAAAAGTAGCAGTTTGGGATAGATTCCTAGTTTAGTTAGTCCCTGAATTAAATAGTGAAGTAAAATTCGAATTTGATCTTAGCAGCTGTTTGTAAATTAATTAATTAATTCATCTTGAGTTAATTAGTTGTAGAAAATCAAACATGAAGTCTATGTGGGGATATGCAACAGTTTCTCCATTGATTGAGGAATTTATCCATCAGTTAAAGAGATAAGGATGAGTTGTAATTAGTTGGCTCAGTTAATTGAGTCAGGTCCAGTTAGATTAATTCAAACAATTTGTTGAATTAATTGTGAATTCAGTTAGTTAATTCTTGCATGCATGTAACTGCTGCTCTCCAGATACTGAATATTCTCTCATAAATAACTCATGCAAGTCAGTTCAGTCAGAGACCCAACTGAGATCAGAGGAGGGATAGTGTACTATCAGTTGGATGAATTTTTCCTATAAAGGAAACTCATCCATGCTAAATGATTTATCTCCTTTAGGGTTGCGCAGTTAGATTAGAGGTTAGTGAGTGTGTGAAGAGGCCAATTCACACAGGTGGCAACACTAGACCCCAAGGAAAATTGCACAAGGAAATAGGAGGCTTGGAGGGTAGAGGAGAAGGTTGTGAGAGCCTTTGACTGTCTATGAGCAGTATTGTTTGATTGCAGAGAGAGCAGTATAGCTTGAGAGTTGATTATTTTTGTAACTTGAACAAGATTTCCACTTGTATGATAATACAAAGATTGGGGTTTTAGGCTGAGGCTTTCCCCGGGTTATTTCTTCTATGTTATGTGTGATTGATTTCTCATTCTCAGTTATATGTGTTCTCTTGATATTTCTCAATTTGATTAAGCTTCCGCAAAGTGTTGTGAAGTAGATCTTGTATTTTGCTTTAGTCTATTGCATAATCTGTTGATCTACAATGGGAATTTCTACAGGTCATTTAGGATTGGCCAGCCCTGACCACTCTAATGGAGCTTTGCAACTTTTGGGCCTTGCAAATTTTTATTAGGAGTTTCGTGTTGGGATTCTCCCATAACACTTGGCCTTTGGGTCAAATTACTAAGGGTGGGGCGAAAGAAAAGTTTTCCTTGGCTGAGTCCCAACAAAAGGCGTTTGTTGAGTTGAAGCACTGACTCTACCCTGCACTGGTACTCATACTGCCATACCTGCAACAATGATTTGAAATCGAGACAGATGCCTAAGACTATGCTATTGGTGCAGTCCTCACTCAACACAAGCATCCAGTGGCCTATCATAGTGAGACACTTTTCGATACAAGTTGGAAGTACCACACCTATGATAAAGAAATGTATTCCATTGTGAAAGCTTGCCGATAATGGAAGCATTACATTTTGGGGAAGGAGACGGTCATCCACACCAATCACTGACCTTTTCAGTTTATACAGACACAAAGGAAGTTGCAGAACAATCTCCATCAATAGTGGTCTGCATATCTGTAAAAATTTCACTTGAAAATTAAATACAAAAAGGGTAGCACCAATAATGTTGCAGACTACCTCAACCGACCCCCAGTTGCAACACTAAATACTGTTCTCATCTCTTGTGACCACGAGACCTCTGGATGGTTGGAACTATACAAAGATGATCCAGAGTTCGCCTCCACATACCAGATGCTAGTACATGGAAAGCAAGTTCCTGATTTCCACCTCCAGGATGCATTATTATGCTACCTGGGCCACCTTTGTGTTCCTTCAATCGAGCGTGCCAAGCTTATTTCGGACGCGCACTACAGTAAGCTCGCAGGACACTCTGGTGTGGAGAAAACTATGGCTGTACTACAAAAGTACTTTTATTGGCCTAAACTCTGACAAGATGTTGGAAAATATATCAGATCCTGTACTGCCTGCGGCATCGCCATGCCAACCATCAAGAAGCAAGGCCTGTACACTCCTCTTCCTACTCCTAACCATTCATGGGAATCCATATCCATGGACTATATGTTTGGTCTCCCTTCTACCAAGCATGATAATGACTATATTTGTGGTTGTGGAATTTTTTTCTAAGATGGCTATATTGGCGGCCTACAAGAAGAGTATCATAATAGAGGAAACTGCCAAAATCTTCTTTGAACGAGTATGGGTACATTTTGGGATCCCGTATACCATTATATCAGATTGGGATAGAAGGTTCTTGAGCACATTCTGGTTAAGCCTCTGGACACTATTGGACACCAATCTCACTAAGTCGACTATCTCCCGTCCCCAAATTGATGGCCAGATAGAGGTTGTCAATAGGATGATAGTGCACATACTCTGCATGTACAACTCCAAGAATCCATGAACCTAGGATGAGAGTCTTCCTATGTCCATCACAATTATAATAAAGCTCTACATAGATCAACTGGTCGCAGTCCCTTTCAACTTGGTCTAGGATTTCAACCATTGTGTCTGATTGATGTTGTCATGCCTCATGCGAGTACACACAAATAATCCCTACATGTATTTTCCAAGGCTGATAAAGCGAACAAATTTATTGAATGCATCCAACACATCCTCTAGCAAGTTCACGGCACCTTGGAGAAGTCAAATCCCAAGTACAAGCAATGACATGATCAACATCGGGTGCCACACAAGTTTCAGGTGGGCAACAAAGTTTGGTTGCATTTAAGAACGCCTTACTAGAGCCCATCAGAATCTCAAACCACTCTTGTTGGGTTGTGTTATATTCTTTCCACAACTAGCAGGGGGGTCACAAGGGGGGTGGCAACCCCTCTGCCAGGGGGTATGCAGGGGTCTCCCTATGGTTTTGTGCATGGATTTCGCACATGGTTTTGGGCGCGATGGTTTTTGGTCCATGGTATTATGTAGATCCGGTCAAGGGAGTTACGATTATGTTCTAGTCAAGGGTTAATGGATTAGGGTTTATGGATGCTCCTACATGTATACATATGTATTGTAAAATTGAAAGGAACATAATGAAAAATCAATCTGGTAGTCCCAGTTTTGGGATCCAAGGGAAAATATCTGTGTATATTTGTTTGATGTGTTATGCTCTTGCCTTTATTTATTTTCTGTTATTAGAATTCGTATGCAGGTAATTTCTGTACAGGGTTAAAACCTTCAACTCTGATATGGTCCTTACACCATTACCAAGGCTGCGGGAGACAATGCTTTTGAGCTCAACATTCCCCCATTCCTTGGCCTGCACCCAGTGTTCAATGTGGACTGCCTTTGACCATACTTCCCACCATTATTGGACACATAAGACATTACAGAATAACTCACACCAACATAGTTAAACCTAGACTACATGGAACATGCCACAACTGATCAGATTACGGAAACACAAGTCAAGAACACTTGCCAGCAAAAGATCCAACTATATCAGGTTGTCAAAGCTGGCCAACTCCTGCACCAAGGCAAGTGGTTCACCAGGGACCAAGTTCAGCAGAAGTTTCCCCATCTCATGGAGGCACTCAACACAATGAGGACCATTGCTTCCTAAGGGGGGAGGACTAGTATTGGTGGATGTTGGTGGCCAACCACCTATTCCACTTAGACCCCCACCACTATTTATTTTAGTTTTTCAGTTTCCTTAATTGTAGCACAATTTTACTATTTTTTTACAGTTTTCAGGTCCTGAACTTCTGGAGCCGTTTTGAGGCCCTAAACGACGTTTTTTGGGAAAACTGGAGCCAACATGGGGCTTTGCCAAGTTGTGGCCACTCGGAAGTTGTAGTCTTTGGATATATATTTTTATTGAGGTATTGTGCATGTCAAACAAAGATCGTATGCCAAAGTTATGACCCTGGGAAGTTGATGTACCAATTTACCCAAACAGGGCCCATAGTTTTGGTGCTTCATCTCCCAGGGTTAGGTTTTTTGATGTTTATGGTTTTTCATTGTTTCTCAATAATAAATAGGCCTCTGAGCCACATTGTAACACATTTCAGAGGCATGTAGCCACCATATCTCTTCTTAGAGATAAGCTACCATCGCTCGAGCTAGTCTTATTTCCATTATGTTTGTAAGCATATTTCAGTGTTGGATATTAATGAAATGAAGTGTTATTTCTGCTACATCTCTGAATTTATGGTTATATCTTTAATTTTTGGCGTTCTTGTTTAAGTTCAGATCACGAGAAGGTACTTTCTACTTGTAATTTATAGATAGGAAGTAATGTAAATAAGATAGGATGCATCAACTTAGAAAATAACATTGTGATAGAAGCATTGGAAGTAAGAGTTCTTAACATGGGAAGCATAAAGGATGTTTGGAACAAGTTCTATTACTAAAAAAGAATGGGAGCTCTTGGAAACCTCATTGAAATCTCAAGGGATACTTATAGAAAGAAGTAGAAGTCATCATTGACTAATATCATCATATAATAGTCAACGAAACATCCGCTGGGTGAGGATATGAAAGATCCTCAAGTTTCTCTGATAGAATCCTCATAAAATGATTCACTGATTTATAAAGGAAGTAAGAGTTTCATCAATAATTCCAACTCATGGGATTCAAGGGATGATGGTATGATGACATTACTGGAAAGAAGGTCTAAAGGATAAAGTTCTTTCAGTCAAATGAAGCTGCTACAAGAAGTCTGGATGATCGAAAAGAAAAATGAGGTTTGTATGCTTACATAGGATATTATGAAAAGTCATGTGAGATGGTTGTAGATAATATGGATCACTATTTCCATCTTGGGAAACATGATTAACAGAAGAATGGATCTCCTCCTACAAAAGATTTCAAAAAATCATAAGTCGCACTAGATGAAATCAACATAATATGTTCTCATATGAATCATGAGGAAAGTTGGCTACAATTGAGGAACTCTGTTTAGAAGCTCCTGGGAATGAAGTTTTTTAAATAAAGGAAGAGATCGTAAAATATGCAACAATGATAGAAGGCATTCAACATCGGAAGTCCAAGAATATTTGACTAGAATATCTCCTAGAAAGATATGAAGACTCTGATGAAAGTAGGAACAAGATAGAGACTCTTGACAATGGATATCTGTGAGAGATGTATCAATCTGCATGTAGGTGCTGATACGTACAAGAAGATGTCATGAAGAAAGACCATGACAAAGGTAATTTCGATTTGAGTGTTCATTTCTCATTTTTGAACTAATACCTGGATGGGCCTATGTAAGACTGCCACAGGGAAGATCTGTGGATGACTTCCAAGAGGACCATATTGAAGGATGTAAGATTCTTCTGGAAAATATGGCATGAAGGCAGAATGACATAAAGGAAAGGTCAGATGGAAAACTAATGGATCACTTTCTAATGAGATGAGGACATGACTAATTCATGGATGAAAGTGATGGATGGTCTATGCCATATGAATAAGTCCTTGAAGGATGAAGACTCCATGACAAAATAATTGATGACATCGAAGAAGAGAGGATTTCTTCAGGCATTTTTTTTTTCACAGGAGGAGCTCTTGTAGATCCCTATTTAAGAGGGAGCCTAAAAAGAAGTTTCTTACTTGGAAGAAACTTGGAAATTCCTAAGCCGAGAGGGTGCTTAGGTACATTCCTTTTATAGGAATGAGTACATTCCTTATTTGATTATGGCCTCCCTATTTGAAAGGGAGAGATAGACATGTCATTCTGGGCTTCACCTAGGAAGACATAATGGACAACTGGGTAACCATTTGGCATCTGATACTCTTTGGGGATGAGATAGGGCATCCAATGGAAGAGTAGTCATGGAGGACTGATATTCTTTGAGGACTGGGGAGTCCAAGATAAGAATATTCCTGGTGGAACACACCCTGAGTACCCGAGCAAGGATGTTCCAAGAGAGACAATGATGAGGGTGTCTATCAATCATTGGTTTCACCAGCATTGAGCTCAAATCTTGTGGATATAATGACTTTTTAGTCAAGGCCTTGCTATGTAACAATGTTGGTTGATATGATGCTATGAAAATGAATTACCAATATGAATTCTTCTTATGAGAAAGATTGAGAAAGTCCAAGTACCGTTATGAATACCTCCCTAGTTAATAGGGAGTGTTGAAAATGTAACTAGGTTCATTCTTCATAATGACATGTAATTTTGATTTTATATTATATTATATTGACTTGCTTCATGGGTTTCATGAGCAAGGGAATTTTTTTTAGTCAAGACTCCCATTGAGAGTCTTTAGGAATTATTTTTCATCTAGTCATAAAATTTTAGAGTCATTGTCATGTAATGAAGTCATGTTACACTTTGTAAAAGGTCAAACTTGTCTATGTAAAGTATCCTATAATACCTTGTCACTTATCCTCTTCAAGTCGACCTATAATGATGGAAGACATGCTAGAAGAAGTCAACCTAACCCTTGAGAACATGTCAGCCTAAAGGACATGAGAAGAAGTGTATATATAGCCTAACTCGGCCTCACTTGAAGACAAGCAACTCAACTTGAATTCGATCAAGCAGAAGTACGAAGAAGAGCTGGAGAAGGAGTGAAAACAAGGGGTTACATAGAGAAGTTCAAAGATAGGATAAGAGGGATTCTTCTAGGCATAACAAATGAGGTTTCTTCTAGATCAACGAAAAGGAGATTCTTATGGGATAGCGAAGAAGGGTTCTTCTGGATTAGTGAAGGAGGGATTCTTCTAGGGCAGTGAAGAAGGTTTCTTTTGAATCAACGAAGGAGGTATTCTTTTGGGGAATCGAAGAAGGTATTCTTCTTGGCAAGCGGAGGAAAGTATCTCTTGGGGTACTTATTTTGGGTGACTGAGATAGAGATCTATAGACCGAGATTCTCTAGAGGAATCCAGTGATATCATAGAGACCGAGTTTCTCTAGTGGAAGTCGAGAAGAAGCAGTGTGAAGGATAGAGAATGAATTTCTCTAGAAAGAGTCGAGGAGAGCAGTTCAATATCAAGAAGAAAGTCGAGAAAGGGAAGAGGTAGAGAATCAAGGCTTGTGACAAGGTTCTTGGGAGGATACTATAATCAAGGCTTTGTGTCATGGTCTTGGTACTCATCAATTGAATATCTAGAAGAAGAATTTTGATCGGGTTTTCCTCTCGAGAGGTGAGAGGTTTTGGCCTTGGTTAATAAGCCTACATGCTTTCTCACTTGTCTTTTATTGTGCATATTGGTTATTTTATTGATGAATAGAACATAATAATAACATAACAAAGGAAAGACTATAAACAAAGAAGTAAAAGTGCATCACAAGCAATTATCAAGAAAAGAAATATTTTAACTATCCATGCCCTAGATTTCTCAACATACCCCACCATGGGGTAAACCAACAATTAAAATCAAAAGCTACATCGTTGGGATTCCGCATTCTAAGAGAAAAAACTAATAAAATTAAACAAAAACTTAGCAAAAAAGGTACCAACAACCATGATAGACAAACATCGAGATCTAAAAATTAAAACCATAATATATAAGGAAACAGAGCTTCATGAGGATAAAGAGGTGTCTATATTGATAGGTTGTTCCTCAACCTTGCATTATAGAGGAATTAGAGAGTTGGGAGGTGACCCCATCTATAACCTAGCCAACCATCCTTCCATGTCCAACATGAGGTCCCCAAACTTGTCCAGATGGTGAATGAGATTCAACTCAGTCTACCTTCTATCCACAAGAATCTTGCCCAACAACAAATTAGCATGCCAGTAGAGGTCCATAGTGTGAAGGTAATGGTTATATCTTCCTCATGAGTTGCACGTATCAGTAACCCATCTAAAGTCTAAGAGTTGTAGAGTGAGGAATAAAGGGTAGAAGTTGGAAGCTATGTGCTATACCTTGTTTCTATAAAGACATAGATCTGTCAAAGCTCGAGTCTGGGATTGCGAATGGTATTAGAGCCACACTTTGTCAGTATCTCCAAATTTTTGTAATCAAGTAAGAATTTTGTTGCTACTTATATAATGAAATGATTTCTTATTGTTCATCTGCTTTCATAATAACTTTGTGGTTTTATAATTGGTAGAGTAGCAGAGTGTGTTTAATAGTGGGACGTGGGGCAAAAATTGTTTTGGCCTATTTAAGCTTAGGATAGGCATTGTAAATACATTGTAGTTGTTCCCTAGTCTGGTTTGTTGACCCTATCGAACTTTGTTAAAATTATTTATATTAGTATGGATCCCTCTTTGGATCATTTTAGTTACATATAAGTTTCTTTAGGTGGCTTTGCCATGACATCAATATTAGAATAAAAAGGTTCTAATATGTCTGCAACAACTTCACAAAGGGGCTTGATACCCATAGGCAAGAAAAAACTCCATAGAACATTTGGATTTACCATCCATTAATCCCACTGAGATTTATAAGTTAAAATGGTAGCATTATATATTCCACTCCATTAAGACCCACTTTGTAGACATTCCATTTTATCCTTCAGACAATCTAGTCAATATAAATCTTCTTGACCGAGACATCATAGAATGGGCTAAGAAACAAATCTTCGTGTATGCACATATCAAAGAAGTAAATTTTGTTTTGGGGCCACTAGTTCGTCCATACCGACCTGTTTCCTCTCTATGTTGAGTAATCAACATAAGGCATAACAATTTCTCAAATGCATTAATAAGAGGATTCTTTGCACCACTAAATGATGGACTAAAATTTGCTATGATATTTATGAATACTCATTAGCCCTAGATGATCCTTACATCTATCGCCTACTCAAAGCATACATCCTACCTGCAGGATTTGGCATGTTAGTATATTTTCGCATTATGGCATTAAAATCCATGGTTATTAGTCGGTTTGGAAATGATACACTCCCCCCATGAGAAAATTAGTTCAGGCCACTTCGTGCCTACATAGCATGGTGGAAAAAGATAATTCCAAACAATTCTAATCCTTGACCTTTGATTGGAATGGTATCCAGTAGCCAACCACATGGGAGGACAAATACTCAAACCTAAAAACTCAAATGTGTACTCACATAAATAAACCCTGTAAACCAATACCCTTATTTGCTATAACTAGAACTCAATCCTTAAAGGTACTTGAGTTGTGCCCTCCGAAAAACCAAATGAGTTGTTCTTGTATAGCTTATCAAACCTCCTATAGTACATACACAACAAAAGAACCCCATAAAGGGATCTATTGTAATTGTCCTAGATGTCAATAAAACCATAATAATCTTAAGGGAAGAAGATCTATATTAACTTCCTCTCATCCTTCATATTAATTGGCCATGCTTTCATTACCAAGAGAAGATTCAGGTCAAATTAAGAAGTTCCCTAGTGGAGAAGAGTCTTATCTCCTCGGAGAAACCTCCCCACATTCCTTTCAAACAATTTTCTAAAGATCTAAAAACTAAAAGAGAATGTATTCCAACAAGATCCTCAACACTTGGAGAGTTAGTATCTGATGGATGTAAGTTATTAAATTTCTCCAACTTATAAGCCTCGTTGATATGAAAAAACATAGATGATTTGCACAAGGATATATTACATATCAAACACAATGCATAGTCATATAGAAAAGATATAAAGGATATGAAAAATAAAATTGACATATTGTCCCATGTTCTTACAGACACCATGACGTTGAGAACATCTCTACAAAAGGTTGAAGAAAAGTTAGATCTACTAGATTCCTTGTTAGATAAATTGAATGAAGTTAAAAAGGTAGTAAAAAAACCAAAGAGATACACTTTTGATGCAATCCATGCAAGTGGAAAACTGCCTTATGCATAATAACAAGCTCCTCATTGAGATTTTGTATGGTCTCTCCAAGTGTAGATACTTCACTAAGTATCGTTGCCTTCATTTCCTCCAGATGGACCTGTGTGGAAGTTGCATTGTGAGCTGCTGCACGGAGCTGTTCAACCTATTTCCTGGCAGCCTGCAAGTGCTTTGCCAATTGCTTTTTCTCCACCATCAAATACTCAGTGTTCATCTTTGATGTACCTACGAAGGCCAAGTTTCCTGCGGCAATGGCATTGGGATTTTTCTTGGTGTCTGCCATAATCACCCTTTCTCTAATAAATATAGGAGATGAGATGTCATTCGGAAAATGCTTCTTACATACTTGTACAATATTCTTCTGAAGTTCATAGTACGATAGATTTTACGTGTCCATAACAAATCATCATCAAGAGGAGGAAATTCCGCTTCCTCGCCCGGAGCTGACTCTGCCACTGGAGGTGGTGGAGATTGAATAATGACCTACTGTGTGTTAGGCATCAGGTCAATATCTTGATTCTGTGGCCTCAGCTCCTCCTCCATGTCTATGATCTCTATCAACTCTTCGATCTATTGAGAAATCTATGCGTCCTACATATGTCAGTTCTCCTCTGCTGGTTTTCAGTTTTGTTCTTTCTCTTCAACTTATTTCTGTGATGTTTATTATACTATTTCGCTTCACCTCTCTTCTTCTAAGTTCCTACTTATGCTTCTCTTCTGGTTCTTGCTTCTGCTTTTCTTCCTCCAATCTCCTATGCCCTTCTCTCTTCCTTAGTTTTTCTCTTTGCATCCTATATTTCCTCTTTGCCTTCGCTGCTAAAGCCACTTTCATAATAGCTAGATACACTTTCATCTTGTTTCTTCGTTGTCCCCTTGGACTATAAGCAACATTTCCCTTTCCATTATCCTGTGCAAGGTTTCTCCCTTCTGTTGTCACTGCTTCCAGAGTAGATTCCTTCTGCGGAGTCACCTATGAAGTTCCTGCAAAACTGAATGGATCAAGGGAATTGGAGGCATTATAACAATTCTTCCATTGATCCTCCTCCAGCCAATGAAATGTCTCGCTAAGACAATGGAAGTGAATTCTCACACAATGGTCTTTGTAAATACCACAGGTATCGTATGGATAAAAATCTCGAGTACCAAATGCAAACTTCTCTATCACCTTTCGTTTGGTATCTGTGAATTTCAGGTTCTTGATCTTGTACAATCCAATTTGCATAGGAAGAGTTGGCCAAGTTGCTTTCTTCATCCTGTGCAAAGCTGCTGACAACCCTGTGGAGAGATGATATGAAACTTCTTGCATGACAAGCTTATCGGTGAGATACCTTGGCAAATGATGTAGTGACTTCTGATCGTCAAACACTCTAAGGAAGGTGTCATCCAGTGAGGCAAACCAAGCTGTGATCTTCAATACTACTTCCATTGACCCACATGACGTGCAAGGTGGTTCTTCCTCAAATATCATCTTGTATAACAGAATGAGGAAGTGATCAATTAGCTTCTCTATATCTCCTCTATGGCTACAATATGAGAGCAATCTACAATGGATGTGCACGGTAGGATCTCAAGGTGTCCAAGTCTAGTTTATGCCAGGGAATGAATTTTGTGCACATATTTCATCCAGTAAATATGCATACATGTAAAATCTCACTTTCCCGCCCTTGGGAGGATTCAGGGTGTTAGATACATTGATATTTAACTATCAAGCTAACAAGTTTGACCACAGTGAACGACTTCTCCTCATTCACAACCTGGTTCAATAAGATTGCCCACCCTTCGGGAAAGGTCTAAGTGCTCTGTTAAACATAGATTCTGCAAGCTAGGATGATAAACAACTAATAAACCCTCCTGAGAGACTTTTTCATGTAAGTATTGGTGGGTGTCTATCAAAACTTTGATGGCTCTTTCACCCAACCTTCAACAATGTATTTCGTGCCCACATAGGTATTGGTGGCATACAAGTATCAATCTGTTGGGTGTGGAGCATGATTATTTAGAGTTCTTTGTTTCAGCTAGATGTATACCCCAGGAAGATTGTAAACCCCTCCATGCGGGGGGGTGCAGGGGGGACTTGTCCCCTATAGGGGTCCGGGGGGGGCTAATCCCCCTTGGTTTTGGGGGTAGCGCCCTCAAAGCTAAAAACAAATGTAAAATTGCCTTGTAAAAGTATAGTAATTTCTAGTCAATCTGGGCCGTTCATTAGGCGGATGATCTAACGGTAGAGCTTATGTTTAGTTTAGGGTTTTTTGCCCTAGAAGGCAACCCCTCTCTTTATATGAGGGCATTGTATTAAGGTTGTGTAACAGATGTGTATTCTCTGAGCGAGAAACATAGAGGTGAGATTGTGAGAGAAAACAAAGGATATTACAACGGATCTGTTGTAGGTTGTGTCTCTTCATTTTGCTGGATAATAGAAGGGAAGGACTGGCTATTCGGGGTGGACGTAGACCAAACTGGGTGAACTACATATTATATGTCTTGCATTTCTCTGTCATATATAATATTTTTCTAACAGAATCCATGAGTGTTTTTGTCTTGGGCAAATGGTACATAAGACGGTAATCTACCGCCGGAAAAGTAGAAACATTCCATCTACTGGCATTGCTCTCAAAGTCATAGTATTCACATCAATATGTGAAACAATCCCGGTGATAACATCTGCACATGGGAAGGTTGGACATCTGCATTCAACCCTGTGTAGCCTTGACTTCTGGACATTAATGTATACTTGTCAGCCTTCTAGATCTACTTTGAATCTCTTTGCTGAAAAAGCTTCATTCACTTTTTTCCATGTAAGATATGATTCCTTTTCCACAAATACTTGAGTGAATGAATATACTAGAAATTTTATTGGCGTACTCTCAACTACTTCCCTGGTACTGCTTTCTGTGGTATCTTTTGAAGAAAGTCAGTTGGGTTCCATGACAACAATGACTACTAGAGAGAAGTGCTCAACAATTGTGATACCTACCGGAGGAAAAGGCACTCGTTCCAAGATTACATTAGCTTTTGCAAATCAACTTTCAAAGCAAGATCAAGCAACAAACACACAAAATGATGAGAGATATTGTACAATTCTCATGATCAAGGGAGGGAGACTATTTGAGGGAAATGCACATTACATAGTCTCAACAACTAGTGATGCAACCTGAGGCTTGAGACTGCACAATGCACAGTTCAGCCTTGACAATGACAAGGAGAGACTGCACATTGCGCAGTCTAAGTGGCCAAGTTGGCAGGACTGAGCCTTGGGACTGTGCAATGAGCGGATGGGCCAGCCTGAACTACACATTACATAGTCTCAGAGGTTGATCTCTCAGCCCTAGCCTTGGACTTGCGCAATGTTCGACTAGGCAAGGAAGTGCATGGCCAAGTGAAGTGCAGATCTAGCTAGTGAGGGTGTAGGAAACAAACAGATCTAAGTGATAATGAAATTTAAAGTGAAGATCTAAATAATTATGGATAGACATTGTGAATCAAGTGCAGAAACTCAACAAACAGAAGGAAAAACAAATATGCAAGAAGAGCCATCGAAACAAAGATCACTGGTGTGCAAAAACAAGAAACTTGATACGACACTTATGAAAGGCGAACAAAGAATTGAATCAACACTTCTGCAAGCTAATATAAATTAAAACACCAACAACCATGAAGAGAAACAAGAAAAACAACACTCACAGAAGTAAAATGACAAAAAGCGACATGAAAAGTGGTAAAAGATTACAAAAGCAAAACTTACAAGGAAAAGCAATGCAAACCCCACCAAAGGCCCCTTGATATACTTGGGAATGCTATATCTCTAAGATCAAATGTACAAATGAGATCTATAGGTATCAATTAAATAAATTTGCGCAGATTAAGGTTTATGACGCACATGCCTAAAATTAAGGAAAATGCGACAATTGGTGGAAATTTCTAAACATAGTGATTATGCACCTTTAAGAAACTAATAATGATTCTCTATTTTCTAGGGATGTTTATTCACTTTTTTTTTCTTTTTTCTTTTTTCTTTTTCAAGAAACTTGTCATGTACACTGCCATGGAATATTGCACAATTTTGGGGAATTGGGCAACTTGCCGGCTTAGTGTACTGCGTAGTTACTGAGCATAATGGATGGATTGCATAGTTTCTGAGCTTATTGCTAGGCTGCCATCCATGACTACGTGAATCTAAATCTCAAGGTTGAGCTTCCATTCTAGACCGCATATTTTCCATCATCAAGGTTGGCTTACCTTCCAAGATTGCATAGTTTTTGGAGGCAAGCCGAGGACTATTGCAAGGTCAAGACAAAAGGTTAGCTTGTGACTCAAAAAGATCTGATCAGTATCAAAACAAGCAAACACAATCACAAGATAAAATTATAAGTCTTAATTTCACATGAATACGTGATGGCATTAAAATATAAGCTCCATGTGTACAGAAGGGAAGGCTCCAAAATAAAAGCATAGGAAACATTTTGGAGGGTGGTTGTAGCACCTACAACAGGTTGTCATCACAAAGCATCAACAATTTTGAATTACAATCAGCCATGTGGGAGGAATTGGTACCAATGGAGGACACCATGGCGTGATTATATGATGAGATGATTCTTCTACAATAAGTGGTGTCTCCTCCTTTTGGCATACAGAAGAAGGTGTAGAAATTCTCACTGTAGATTAACCTAATTATGCAATATAACTAAAGAAAAATACTTAATCGACTTCTACAATCAAACTTGCAGAAGCTTAATTGATTTGAGCAAGATCAAACAGAACACATATAACAAAGAAGAAGAATCAATACACATGAAACACAGAAGAATACTCTGGGGAAAGCCTCAGCTAAAAACCCCGCTATCTGTATTATCATACAAGTGGAAATATCTCAGGATTACACACAGCTTTAGCTCTCAATACAATCCTTCATTGCTGCTCATAGACATAATAGATTGCTCATATGCCTTCTCCTCTGTCCTCCAAGCCTCATATTTCCTTGCGTAGTTTTCCCTGGGTGCTCCAGCTATGATCTGAAAATCACTCATGAGTGATCTGAGTTAATTAATTAATGAATGAAGGTATTACAGACTCATGTGTTGGTGTGTGTATATGTTATCTTAGGCAAAAGATTGATCAGATTGCAAAATACACAAACACTGGAAAATGGAAAACAGTAAGAGAAACATAGTAAGAAAATACAAGAACACAACAAATTAATAAGGAGTTCACCCAATCCTCCTGGGCTACGTCTCTGGTCCAGCTTTCAGTGGTGGCCTTCTTTATGGTGTCTTTAAAATATATTTTTTACAATGAGGAGCTACATTTGAGTCTCCTGAAACAGATGATGCTTAGTAGGGTGGTTCTTGGATTCCCCAAGCCACTAGAGTGCACAGACTCCCCCTTACCAAGTCTCGACCTCAATTGGTCTGAATGGGATGAGTCCAATTTGGTACTTGGTTCCCGACATATATCATCACAGGGATTGCTTGAACCTCTCAAGCCTGGTCGTGTCTGCTTGATGTTGCCTTAGGTCAGCTCGGCTCTCTTTTCTCTGCTTCTGTCTCACTGTCTCCTTCTTCTGTCCCCCCCAGTTCTGTTCTTTGTCTGTGCATGGCTTAAAGCCAATCCATCCTCTAACTGTTCGCTTCCTCTTTCGCCTCTTCGGATCGCCTTCTGCTGTTCGCTTGGAATTCCCTACCTCTGCGTCATCGCCATTGTGTAACGTCTCACAGGGAAGTGGCCACTTGTCCTCTCACGAACTGTGCCAGCTCTTCCTCAAACGGTTCGGTAGTTCAGTTACTATGTGTAATGATTCACCCGCCAACTCAGCGGTCTAATCGGACTTCAAACTTTTATATGTCGTGGCTTATTTCTTCTTCTAGATCCGGCCATTCATCGGGTGCAATCTCTGCTGTTATATCTGGAGCCCCCAGATCCTACGGTTTTCGCTCTTATCGTGTGGTTGACTTGCTCAGGCGTTAGCCTGCGATGAGAGCGATTTTCTCTCTCATCCGCCGAAAACACGTCATTTGATGTATGGCATCGCTCGTCCCCCTGCCAAATCCACTTACCACCCAAAACACCTCTGATATTCCACCGGTTTTGGAGCACGGGACCCGCCTGTTATTTCAGCACTTTTCCCACGGTTTTCGGCTTCCCTTGTGACAGAGCGCTCGGGGCTATTCCTTCTTGAGGGGTTTTTCCCAGTGATGCGCGAATAGCGCTTAGCGCTAAGCACTAATCGCGCCATCAGAAGTGACCTCTATTTTCCGATCCAGACTTCCTAGCTACTAGTTTGCGTCCTACGCGGTCTCCATGGGCCTCGGTCAATGCGCTTTGACTGAGGTCCTTGTTGTTCCTTGCTGGCTACAAACTGCCACTGTCTAGAGGTCCTTCCTGATAGCTCTTTGTTCACAAGTTTTTGAAGTCTGTCATGATTTGATACAGTCATAGAACTCTGATAATTTTCATGGATCCAATTCGGATCACGGCCTTCCCACTGAAAAATCTTTTGGACCACCAAAAGTTGGTTTTCAAGCATCGACTAAGTGAGGGTAAAATTGTCTCACTTATCCAATCTCTATCCACTTTACACTGCTCGACTTTGAACCCTTGAGCCCAACTCTGAGGTACTCAACATCTCCCATGCGCGTCGTTCTCACCTTCCTGTCTAGAACTGTGTCTTCTTGTAATTCATTAAGATATTCAGGTAATAGGTCATTAATAGAAGGCAATTGACTCTGCTCTTTGGGATCCTCAATTAGTGAAGGTTCAAACAATCTCAAGCAATATGCATTCACGACTGAGTAGATGTGCATGTAAGCTGGTATATCAAGGCAAAAAGCATTCTCACCAATTTTCACAAGTATATCGAAAGGTCCATACCTGATAGGTTTTAGCTTTTTACCTTCACCTTGCATCTTGTCCTTGCTGCCATATAGCCAGACTTGGTCACCAACTTCAAAACTATGCTCCATCCGATGCTTGTCATGCCTTGCCTTGTACTTGGCCTGGCTCTTTTCGAGCTGTTCCTGTACTGCATGGTGGATCTCTTGGATTTGTTCAATGAACCTAGTTGCCTTGTCCACATCACTATGACCCTCAACTGTGGTGTCTTTACCAAAGACAAAATCCAAAGGAGACCTTGGTGTGAAACCAAAACAGGTCTCAAAAGGAGATCTCTTTGTAGAAGAATGTTTTTCTTAGTTGTAAGCATGCTGCACATAACACAAATGTTCATCCCAAAGCTTAGGATGTTTGCTGCAATATCCCCTGAGTAACTGGATCACTGTCCGGTTAACTACTTCTGTCTGTCCATCGGTTTTTGGATGGAAAGCCATGCTTTTCTTCAGTTTGGTGTCCATTAGTTCCCACAGACTTGACCAAAACTTTCCCACAAATCGGGTGTCTCGATCAGATACAATGGAGGTGGGTAATCCAAAATGAACCCATACATGTTGAAATAATAGTTTTGTAGTTTGTTCAGCTGTAATCTGTTTATTACAAGGTATCAAAATACACATTTTGCTGAACCTATCCACAACAACATTTAGATAATCATGGCCTTCCCTAGATTTAGGCAGTCCTCCAACAAAATCCATAGAAACACTTTCCCAAGGATGAGAAGGAGCTAGTAATGGAGTGTACAAGCGTAGTTTTCTATTGTTGGGCTTGCTTTTAGCACACATAGTACACCCTCTTACATATCTAGAAACTTTCTCATTCATTTTTGGCTAATAACAAAATATTTGCAGCTGTGAAACTGTTTTACTTACCCCAAAGTGACTTGATATTAGAGAAGTGTGTGCTTCTCGAATTATCTTCACTTTTTCAGTTTGTGGAATGCATAACTTCCCACAATGGTATAAGAGTCGGTCCTTTACATGATAATCCAATTCTTCTACTCGTTTACCTTGACTTAAAGTTGCATATGCGTCTTTGAAATCTATATCTTGAGCATATTGTTCAATGTAGCTTTCATGTAACACAGAATTATGCTTAAGTAGAGTAGATGCATTTATAATGGGTCTAGATAACATATCTGCAACTTTATTGTGTATGCCCTTTTTATATTTGATGAATAAATTAAACTGTTGTAGAAAATCCATCCACCTATAGTGTCTTGATTGCTGCAACTTAGTTTGGGAGTGTAGATATTGAAGTGGTTGATGATTAGTATGTATAACTATCTCTTTGCCCATTAAATAATGTTTCCACTTTTTCACACTTTGTACTAATGCATACAATTCTCTATCATATGTAGGATAGTTAACTACTGCAGAATTAAATGTCTCAGAATGATAACATATGGGTTTACCGTGCTGTGTCAACACTACTCCCATGGCATAGTCATTGGCATCTGTTTGGATCTCAAATGGTCTTTGAAGATCAGGTAGTGCTAGTATAGGTGTTGTACTAATTTTTTCTTTCAAGATGTCGAAGGCTTTCTGCTATTTGCCTCCCCACTAAAACGCCTTGTTCAATCCTGTTAAAGCATGTAAGGGAGCTGCAATTAAGGAAAAGTTAGAAATGAACTTCCTCCAATATTGTGCTGCTCCTAAGAAGCTTCTAACTTCTGTAGCAATTTGGGTTTAGGCCAGTTCACAATGACAACCACCTTAGAGGGATCTATCTTCAATTCATCACCCCCTACTATATGTCCCAAATAATTCAAAGATGTTTTGCCAAATTCACATTTTGAGAGTTTAACATAAAGTTTTTCTCTTTTCAAAACATCTAGTGTCTGCTTAACATGCTTTAAATGATCTTCCCATGCTTTGTTAAATATCAGAATGTCATCCAGATACACAATAACAAAATCATCAAGAAAAGGTATGATTACATCATTCATTAATCTCATAAAAGTAGTAGGAGCATTAGTCAAGCCAAAAGGCATAACCGACCACTCATACAATCCCTGCTTTGTTTTGAAAGCAGTCTTCCATGCATCTTGTTCTGCAACTCTGACCTGGTGATATCCACTATGCAAGTCTAGCTTGGAAAAATAAACAACTTCTTTCAATTGATCTAACAGATCATCTATGCGAGGAAGGGGATAACGATTTTTTATTGTTATCTTATTCAGTGCTCGGTAATCAATGCACATTCTCCACGAGCCATCTTTCTTTCTCACCAAAAGTGACCCACATGGTGATGTGTTAGGTCTGATGAATCCCTTCTCGAGCAACTCTTGCACCTGCTTCTTGATTTCTGCATTCTCTGAAGCAGACAACCTTTTATACCTATGGCTACAATGGTTGTTTCATCTCCTGAGTCTAACCCCAAATATTTCTGAATAGCTGCAACAGTCTTCTTCTTCTTGCCCTCGAACGTCTTAGGTCTCAGCTCTGGATGCAGAATCAAACAGTGCTCATCATCATGCCCATCCTTCTTACAGTGAGTGCATGAAGCCTTGCTTTTCTGTGCATTGTTAGCCTTCCTTGCTTTCCAATTCTATTTTCTTTTCTCCTTATTCTTGCTTGCAGTGGGTTGGGATGATCCTCCAACTTCTAGATTTCCATTCTTTCCTCTAGCTTCTAGATGAGTAGCTTGTACAGATACCTCATCTATACTAAAAATTGGATGTCAAGGAAATATTTTGAATCTGATTCATTATTTCCTCTCGATCCAAAATAATTTAACATCCCGATGTTTTGAACCTCAATCAATAATTAAATCAGAAGATTAATTCATCGATGAAGAATTGGTTTTTCTCTTACATATTTCCCCTGATGGTGATTCATATAATGTTATCAATCAACCATCTTCCAATCTTGATATTCCTCTAGTCAATCTTCCATCTGTTAATCAAATTGAACCCTTGAATGATCATGACCCCGGATGATTTCCTTCTCTCTGAATTATACGTTGATTATTTTTCAAGTAATATGGAAGAATCTTTGTTTTAACATGAATATTTAGATTTGCAGCACTTTCAAATGGAGTCTGATGCAATTATCAAACATTTTATTTCAAGTATGCCTCCTTTTGATTAAGATGATGGCATGCGTATCATTGAAGTTTGTTCAGTAATCTTGATAATCTATCTTCTTTTGAATCTCATGATTTAAATATTAACTCTTGTATTGATAAGCATCTGACCGTCTCTTCGAAGATTGATTATCAATCTTGTCAGAATTTAAAGATAAGTCAAGTGAGTAGGACACTTCATCCTATGTTGACAGTTATGTTAGGTTCTTGTCACCATGATAGTGTTTGTGATTTCGACCAATTCATGATTCTTTTGCACCACCTTTTCACTAGTGTCATCACATGGGATGTTGAATCTCACTTGAGGATGTTTATTTTCTTCTCGTAAAATTGTTCAACCCCTAGGGGAGGAAATTTAATTTGACTATTTTACTTCCACTGCTACATCCCATCGCAAGAAAATCTCTAATCTATAAGGTAGAAATAAAGAGGGATATTAAAGAATATTTTTCATCATCCATCAAAGAATCTCACATGCGCGACAACTTGGATGATAGTCAGCCTAATAATATTTCTTATGATATAGATCTCTCTTTGTTCAATATTTCATGTCTATCTTTCCCTAAAGTTTGTTTCATTGATCCCATTGTAGACTCATTAGGAGATTCTTTTTAGTCAGGACCCATGTCTCATGGCCTACACCTGCATGTGCTTCGTCAAGTCTTGTATGGTCACATGTTTGGTGATTTTTGTTGTTGTGGAGTCTATTGTGTGGTAAATCGATTAGTGTAATGCACCGTTGTGGTTGCACTTCCTATTTCCGTCGATTAGTGCATATGTTTGCACGATTTCTCTTGTTTGTTGCACTGTTGTTTCTTTTGGTCCTACACAATCATGTTCTTCATTCTAAAGATCAGGAGCAACTCTTATGGCTACATTGGAAGTTCCACTTTACATGACCCGACCTTGTCTTGTTTAGGATAAGATAGGATAGGTTGCATGTAGTTAGATGCATTGCATTCTTGTTGTGTGTTTTAATCTTTCATGTTTCAATTTCATCCTTTTGTTTTCTTTGTATTTGAATAAAGTTAGTTTTCAGCTTTGATATGGTGTGGCTAATATTTTGTGAATAAGAATTTGTAGTAACACACAACCCTTGGCTTATCTATTACAATATTCCTTGATTTGGTTTATCACTTTCGAGTCGATGATTTTTGTTGGGAATCACGATTGTCGTTAAACAAAAACCCATAGGTGTTCATTAACGATTGCATCGCTAGAGATAAAGTTCCATGAGAGTTGGTTAGTCCATGTAGCGAAACACACAGGGAGCGTTGGTTTATCCAATGTCTAACAATCTCCCCCCCAACGCCAGCTGAGTGTGTATCGAACTAGTGACCTACACTCTGATACCACTTGTTGGGAATCACGATTTCCATTAGACCAAAACCCATAGGTATTTGTTAACGATTGCATCGCTAGAGATAAGGATCCATGAAAGTCGGTTAGTCCATGTCACGAAACACACGGAAGTGTTGGTTTATCCAATGTCCAACAATTTTTCGATGGAAAATACGATGCTTCAGTCTGGAAGCTATAAGAAAACCATGATATCCACATCTATTTAGGATTCTTACTCCTACACTCGGTCCTGTTTATAAATAAGCGCGTTATTTCTTATCTATATGTGTAGAGTAAGATAGGGGGGAAATTTTAGCGAGCAAAGCATCAAATGTCTAAATATTGTCTCTAAAGGAACAATGGTCTAGGTGGACCATTATTCATTTAGACCCCCACCATTGTTTCTTTCAGCTTTTCAGTTTCCTTAACTGTAGCACAATTTACTATTTTTAGTAATTTTTCAGGTCCTGAACTTCAGGAGCTGTTTTGAGGCCCTAAACGGTGTTTTATGGGAAAACTGGGAGCAACATGGGTCCATGGACTAATTTTACTCTTCCCAAAGTTGTAGTTCTCAGATAGATCTTTCTAATGAGATATTGTGCACGTCAAATAGAGATCATATGTCAAAGTTACGACCCTAGGAAGTTGATGTACCAATTTACCCAAACGGGGCCCACAGTTTGGCGTTTCTCTTCTAGGGTTAGGTTTTTGGATTTTTAGGGTTTTCCATTGTTTTTGAACAATAAATAAGCCTTCGAGCCTCATTGTAACATAGTTAAGGGGCATGTAGCCGCCACATGTCTTCTCAGAGATAAGCTACCATTGCCCTAGCTCGTATAGTTCCATTTCTGTTTGTAAGCATATTTCAATAATTTACATTAATGAAATGAAGTATTATTTACATTTCATATTTGTGTATATGGTTATCTTTGTATTTTGTTGCGTTCCTGTTTAAATATGGATCAGTGGTATCAGAGTGGTCTGCTTTTTTTCTCTATTTTTCTTTGCATGTCCCCAATGAGGTCGGGATATAAGGAGTCAGGGCTTGAACTGGTCGAACCTTTTCAAGACCAGCCTCACAAATCCCGATGGCCTCCCATGGTGGATGAAAAGAAAGATGAGGGGGTAGGAGATCCTATCAAAATCTTGCTTGAAGAAGCCCTCGAGCACCAAAGGAACGCGATGATGGACAACTTTTCTCAAATCCTTCAGCAGATACCCAGGGGTGACGCATTGGCTTCCAATAGCTGCTCTAGAAATGCCACACCGTTTAAGGTACAAGTTAATTTTGAAATCCCCATATTCGAGGGTCAGATAGATGTAGATGCCATTAATAAATGGTTAAACCTTCTAGAGGGTTATTTTTCTGTTCATGATTTTTCTAGTTGGGAAAAGATTATTTTTGCTCTTCTCAAAGTAGCCCCCCATGTCAAGGACTTGTGGAAAACCTACTGCAAGCATAAGGATGAAAGTATAGGCTCACTATTTTCAGCCGCACCCACTTGGAATTTATTCCGGGATGCCATCAAGGAGCAATACTACCCTGTCGGAAGCTAGGAGGATCAATACATAAAGTGGACCATGTTGCGGTAGGGAAGGGACCAAGACGTGCCAGAGTTCATCAATATTTTCTATACATTTTGCACAAAGTTGGGTATCAAGGATTCAGAGTAGCATTTGTTACTCAAATACCGTGGCTGCCTGCACAAGTACATCCAGGAAAAAATAGAATTCCTGAACATCTCCTCGCTCGGCACTGCATACCGATATGCTGTTAGGGTCGAGCAACAGTTTAAACAGAAGAAGCGAGACTTTGGATTTGCGAATCCGAAGCAAGGGAAAGGTGCCCTCAAACCACATAACAAAGGACAAAGTCAAGGCGGGGTGGCCCAAGACAACCCGCCAAAGCTGCAAGCAAAGAACAACACCGCGAAGTCGAAAAAGGACACGGGAAAGTGGTGTGAGTTCCATAAGATCTCCACTCACAACACAAGTGAGTGTTAGGCCAAGCAGTCATTGGTCGCTGAGCTAAAGGTTTTAGAATCGGATGTAGGTTTCGACTCTGAGTCAGAACCTGACAAGGGGAATGATAAAGGGAAGAAGATTATCGATGCAGAGCCCAACACCACCGTTGCTAACATGAAGATCTAGGAGGAACACGAAGATCCAGAGGAGGAGGAGCATCTCTTCCACTCCCAGATGTGGGTAAAGGGCTCCCCGCTATAGTTCATTGTCGACAGCGGGAGCCAAAAGAACCTCATTTCAGCATAGGTCCTGAAGCGGTTGGGCTTATCGACCATAGCACATCCACAACCATACACCATCAGGTGGCTTCACCAAGGACGGGATCTTTGCGTGAGCCAGCAATGTCGCCTTCCATACAACATGAATCCCTTCACGGATGAGGTATTGTGTGACATTGCTCCCCTTGAAGTTTGTGATGTATTACTAGGACAACCATACTTGTGGAAGCGACATGCTATGTATGAATCAAGGCCCCATGCTATTATTGTTACTTTTGGAACTAAGTTGTACAAGATACCAGAGGTAGCACCACCTACCGCCATCTCTTTGATTACAACAAAACAATGCAGTAAGCTCGTTTCCAAAACCGGGAAATTTATTTTCCTGATGATACACCATCAAGGAAAGAAGAAGATGGTGGCCACGACCTCCAGACAGGGCCCCTCCGCATGACAACTACAGATGGACAAGGTTGTGGAGGAGTACGAGGACATATTCACCTCCCCTGCAAGGGTTGCTCTGCACTGTCAGGTTAAGCACTCCATCGATCTGACCCCAGGTGCGTCGCTGCCCAATGGACCAATCTATCGACGCTATGTTCTGGAGAATGATGAAATAAAGAGGCAGATTCAGGATCTGCTGCAGAAAGGTCACATCCGTCCAAGTACATCACCTTATGGGAGCCTGATCGTGTTGGTACAGAAGAAGGATAGGACTTGGAGACTCTTTTTTGACTATCGGGCGTTGAACAAGATCGCTATCTATAATAGGAACCTGATCCCATGGATTGATGACCTCTTGGACCAACTGAAGGGGGAAAAATATTTCAGCAAGATCGATTTGAAGTCAGGATATCACCAGGTACCAATCGAACCCTTCGATGTGTGGAAGACTACCTTCAAAGCCAAGGAGGGCATGTTCGAATGGTTGGTGATGCCTTTCGGATTGACGAATGCTCCTGCAACCTTCATGAGGCTAATGGATGACATCTTGCGGGAATAGCACCTCCACCACATCCGACAGGTTCTCTAAACACTGCAGCAACACAAGTTATGTGCCAATTTGGAGAAATGCACTTTTGGCATGACCCAGGTTTAGTATCTGGGATATATTATTGATGAACATGGGTGCATGTGGATCCATCCAAGATCCAAGTCATTCGAGATTGGCCATCTCCAACCACTCTGACAAGGCTCTACAACTTTCTAGGTCTTGCCAACTTCTATCGCAGGTTCGTGTTGGGATTTTCTCATATCACTTGGCCCTTGAGTCAAGTCACCAAGGGAGGAGCGAAAGAAAAATTATTTTGGTCTGAATCTCAACAGAGGGATTTCACAGAGTTGAAAGATCGCCTCTACACAACACCCGTTCTCGCATTACCAGACTTGCAAAAACCATTTGAGGTCGAGATAGATGCCTCTGACTATGTTATTGGGGCAGTCCTTACTCAACACGAGCATCTAGTGACATATCACAGTGAGCCACTTTCAGACATAGTCCGGAAGTATCCCACTTATGACAAAGAGATGTATTCCATTGTGCAAGCCTGCCGACAAGGAAGCATTACATTTTGGGGAGGGAAACAGTCATCCACACAAACCACCGACCCTTGCAGTTCATACAGACCCAAGGGAAATTTCAGAATGATCGCCATCAAAAGTGGCCCACATACCTGCAACAGTTCCATTTGATTATCAAGTATAAGAAGGGTAGCACCAATAATGTTGCAGATTGCCTTAGTCGACCATCGATCATGGCATTAACCACTGTGCTCAACTCTTGTGGGCATGAGACTTCTGATTGACCACTTCCCTACAAAAGTGACCCAGAATTCAGCCACACATACCAGACACTCTTGGAGGGTCAGCATGTTCCAGATTTTCACCTCCAGGATGCCTTTTTATGCCACCTGGGTCACCTTTGTGTTCCTTCAAGCGAGCGTGCCAATATGATTTTGGAAGCACACTACAATCGGGCTGCCAGACATTTCGGGGTCGATAAAATGGTGGCAGTATTGCAAAAGTATTTCTATTGGCCAAATCTTCGACAAGATGTCGAGAAGTACATCAGATCATGCACTGCCTACACCATTTCCAAACCGACCATCAAGAAGCAAGGCCTCTATACCCCGTTTCCTACCCCTAGTCGACCTTGGGAATCCATCTCCATGGATTACATGTCAGGTCTTCCTTCCACTAAGCATGGAACGACTGTTTTTTATGGTCGTTGACAAGTTCTCGAAGATGGCCATTATGGTCACCTACAAGAAGAATATCACAGCCGAATCCACTACTAAACCCTTCTTTGAATGAGTGTGGGTACACTTTGGGATCCCACAATCTATCGTCTCAAATCGAGACAGAAGGTTCCTCAGTACATTTTGGTCCAGTCTCTAATCGATGCTCGACACCAAACTCACTAAGTCCATAGCCTTCCATCCTCAAACTGATGGCCATACAGAGGTTGTCAATAGGATGATCGTACACATTCTATGCATGTACAACTCAAAGCGTCCACGCACATGGGACGAGAGCCTCTCCTATGTTCAACATAGCTACAACCAAGCTCTCTACAGCTCAACTGGCCACAACCCTTTTCAGGTGGGCTTGGGATTCTAGCCACTATGTCCCATTGATGTGGCCATGCCAGTTGCAGCTACTCACGCAGATTCGGCTCATGTAAAGTCCGAAACAGATAAGGAAAATAGCTTCATTGAGCACATCCAACATATTCACCAGCAGGTGCATGAAATTTTGGAGAAATCAAATGCCAAGTACAAACAGGAACATGATCAACATCGGGTGCCACACAAGTTTCAGTTTGGTGACAAAGTCTGGTTGCATTTGCAAAAGGAATGCCTTATTGGAGCCTATCGGAAACTCAGACCACTATGATATGGTCCTTACACCATTACCAAGGTTGTGGGAGACAATTCATTTGAGCTCAACATTCCCCCATTCCTTGGCCTGCACCCAATGTTCAATGTGGACTGCCTTCAGCCATACTTTCCACCATTACTAGACACATCCAACATTGCAAAACAACTCACACCCATAGAGTTAAATCTAGATTGCATGGAACAAGCTGCAATTGATCGGATCATGGACACACAGATAAAACACACTTGCCAGCAGAATATCCAATTGTATTGAGTTTTCAAAGCAGGCCAACTCCTTCATCAGGGCAAGTGGCTCACCAGGGACCAAGTTCAGCAGAAGTTTCCTCATCTCATGGAGGAACTCAATGCAATGGGGACCATTGCTTCCTAAGGGGGGAGGAATGATCCAGGTGGATATTGGTGGCCACCTGCCAAGTCCACTTGGACCCACACCATTGTTTCTTTCAGCTTTTCAGTTTCCTTAATTGTAGCACAGTTTACTATTTTTAGCATTTTTTCGGGTCTTGAACTTCCAGAGCCATTTTGAGGCCCTAAATGATGTTTTTTGGGAAAACTGGGAGCAACATGGGTCCTTGGACTGATGTTTCTCTTCCCAAAGTTGTATTTCTCGGATAGATCTTTCTAACGAGATATTGTGCACGTCAAACGGGGATCGTATTCCAAAGTTACGACCTTGGGAAGTTGATGTACCAATTTACCCAAACGAGGCCCACAATTCGGCGTTTCATCTTCTAGAGTTAGGTTTTTGGATGTTTAGAGTTTTCCACTATTTCTCAACAATAAATAGGCCTTCGAGCCTCATTATAACACAGTTCAGAGGCATGTAGCCGCCACATCTCTTCTCAGAGATAAGTTACCATCGCCCTAGCTGGTTTATTTCCATTTCTGTTTGTAAGCATATTTCAGTATTTTACATTAATGAAATGAAGTATTATTTCCACTGCATATTTGTATATATGGTTATCTCTGTATTTTGTTGCATTCCTATTTAAATCCGAATCAAACCACCTCCTATGCTCTTAATAAGTCAGGATCCCTATTCTGCCTGTGAAAAAGAATAAGTGCCTATGCACAATCCTATGAAAAATAAAGAAAAATAAAAGGGTGAAAGAAGAGAAAGGCTTCATGTGCAGGGAGGTGAAGCAAGTGACTTCGTCGGGGTATTGTCCAAGCTCGCTGGTAGCGAAGAAGAATTTTTGTTCTTGAAGCAACTCCATCTAGGTACTGTATAGGCCTGCTAGTAGCGGAGCAACACCAGAGATGTAAAACTCACACTTTGATTGTTTTTAACTCATTGTATTATATTCCCCTTACTTACATTGACATGATACTAATATGACTTGTTATATGTCATGTTACACCGAGTAATGAAATAGGGGAGACTATATATTTAACCGAGCAAGAATGGGGAGTTAAGGTAACCCACTAACTAAACCAATACTTCCGAAGGAAATGAGACTTTGCGCTTACAATGAAACCATTTCAAGGAAGCTGGGGTTATCCTAGTGTGTCACCAAGTGTTTTCGCTGTGGAAAAAACCCTCCAAATTTTCTGCCTATGTCTATTTGGGAGCCTACGTTAACTATTGTTTCAAGCCTCCTAGTGTCATCATGTTATTTGATTTGTTATTATGTGTTTTGTCCTAGTGTCGCATCCTTCTAAGTTAATGTTTCCTAAGTGTCGTCACTTAAACATTAGAAGCGCTTGAATTAGTTATTCTATGGTTAGGTGAACTCATGATCTTTATTGACTTAGAAACTTGCCTTCTTGCCATGCACACACTCAAAAAACACTCAAAAGCACAGAAAAAAACAAATAAAAGTGCAAAAATTACTCAGAAAGGAAAAAGCACACTCCAAGTTGGTGAATATATGTGCTCAACTTGAGTGCACTCCTTCGGGCTGAAGAAGTGAACCCTCCTTGAGTGCACTCCTTCATGTTGAGAAAGTGTTCCCTCCATGAGCGTACTCCTTCATGTCGAAGACATGCACTCTTCCTAGGTGCATGCATGAGCCATCTTGTTGCATGTGGGTGCACTCCTAGAAAATAGGAGCCTACTCAACTTCCCTTAACTAATATTTTCACTCGTCGACAAGTGGCACTCATGCATGAACCTTTTTTTCATGTAAACTTCTTGAAATCAACTCAGTTAATCACTCTTTTGCATAATCATTCCATCTGAGTTGGGCACACAATTGGGAATCAAAAGACTCTTCATTAACCAATGCTACAAGTAAGTTTTGCATGTCTAATATTTTCATTTTATTTCATGGTTTCACTGTCGTTCTAGCTTTTCATGTCATTGATCTTCATTTTTTAGTTTGTTTGTTGGCATTTATGCTCAATCTTCATGTTGAAAAAGTTAATATGTCGTCGCATGCATAAACTCTTCACATTCTTCAACCTTTCATATTCCACCATGAGTGTGACAACAACTATATAACCTTGTATATATTTATTTTCATCAGTCTTATCATAAAATCTCGTTTTTTAAACTTGCTTATGAGCTTCAAATAGGTAGAGAACACTTCTTCAGCTCGAAGTCCAATCAATATCGAAAATTATGCCCTAAATGATCAAGCTTTCCTCATGAGCGCACTTCTTCACCATAAAGAACTTTGCCCTCCCTTGAGTGGATGAGCGCATCACGAAGACACAAAGCATTTTCCTGCAACCCTTCGAAGTGTGATAGTGTGCCCTCCTTACCTTTGAGCACATGAGCGCACTGTGAAGTCCCAAAGATTGGTCAACTCATTCCTTCATCCCTTTGGAGTGTGACAGTGCACCATCTTTCTCTCCTTGAGTGCATGAGCACATGATGAAGGTCCAAAGACCCATCAATTCACCCCTTCGACCCTTCAGAGTGTGCTTGTGTGTCCTAGATTGTTTTTTGCAATTTCTTGAGTGCATTAGATCACTACAAAGCCTTGAATTACTCTGTGTACTCCTTCGTGCTTGCACCCTCCTATTTTGCATGCCCATTTTCTCATGCATGTAAGTTATTTTGTGTTGTCATTCATAGATTTCATGTCCAATCACATGTGATGGCTCTTTGTTCGTGATTTACAAGTATTTTTTGCATAGTTAGGTTACTTTAAGCTAATATTGTCAGTATGAGAGTGTTGCCCCAAATAAGTGTTTGTGCTACAAGTATTATCACCCTATTGTCATCTATTTGACCCATGTCGCCTCACAAAGTAGCCTCAAAAGAACTCTCAGAAGCAAGCGTTGATGAACCTGCATAATTTACAAAGCCAAGTATTCCCATATATGTAGATACATAGTTCTTTATTGATAAGGATACAACGGTCACATGGAGAAAGATATACAACACATTCATGCATAAAATTTTTGTTGAGGACTTAGAAAATGTGCATCTGTACATCAATATCAAGAAGTCTAGGATACATAGGATCACATGCAGGTTCCTGGTCATGCCATGTGTGGAGGTGATTGAATGGATAATTACACATATGGATGACTCTCACCTTGTGCTTTGCAGTGAGAGTGGCGATCAACTCGCCACCTATTTTTGTGAAGACATGCAGTCATATTATAAGATTCTCAAGCCCAATGAATATTCAAATGAAAAATTATACATGAGATGGGCTACCCTCGACACAAGTGATGTTATCAAATCATGGTGTCGAGAGCCTTCCAAGTTTCACCATCGCCCATGCACAGTCTATCTGAAAAATATTCTCAGAGATGTATATCGGTAATTGATAGCTATGTATTATCGGTTGTACAGGCACAAGAATGCATAAGTATTAGAAGAGAATTGGATATACATTCTCAATATAGTGGTGACCCATGGTAGAGATTTCAATTGGGCAGATATATTGTCATATGAGTTGCAACGTCAGGTGGGGCAGGAAAAAGCATCTTTATGTGTGAACCAAGCACCATAATTCTACATGTTTGCATTTCTCTTAGACAGAAACTGTGCACATTATGCATTCTTGAGAATGAACCAGAACTGGACCCCTGAGGAGAATTTCCATGTTTAATTCCATTGCATAGTGTTATCAGAAGCAAGCTTCAGAGGCATATATGACAAACTGCTTTAGCACTTATTTGTAGTTATGTTTCACATGATATTTGAGATCGATCCTCCTTACATCACTGATTAGGTGAAGGATTCACTTTGATATATCATGTACTATTTTGCAGCTCCCCAGGGTACATACATCAAATGTTTTTTTTGTTTATATACCCTCATCTTATGCCGTGATATGTGACCAACAAGTTGGTCATCCAAGAAGTAGAAAATCAACTAGACAAGGGGATGTCACAAATTATTCACAGGAGGAAGAAGTACCCTTGGTCCATCTTTCCATTGAGGATTAAATTATATGAGATAAAGAGCCACATGGAGACAACAACAGAGATACAGGAGCTGGAAAACCTACATTTTTCAACTAAATACTTTCATGGTTATGATCATAGGAAAATTTTTAGGCAACATTGTCAAAGGATCAATCACAATACGAGGTACTCATTGATGTCCACAACATAAGATGAGAAGATAAAGAACTAGTATAATGAAAACATGAAGAAACATCAAGTAATGGAGACTAGTTCACCCCACGATCCACCATCTCAATACTTGTAGGTGCAGCAAGAGGAGGAGATAATGCCTCAAGAAAGGAAAGTAGCTCCCAAGAAAGGGATAAGGTATGACTCGACATGCGAGAACAAAAAGAAATGGAAAGCCAATCCTTTAAACTCAGGAGCTATCCAAGTAGAGTAAGAGAGGAGAGAAATAGAAGAAGAGTAGAGGAGGAATCAGGATGAGTTTCTACATAATAAGGGAGAAGAAGAAGAAGAGAGGAGAAGGACAGAAGAAGAACAATAGAGGCAATCCCAGGAGGAGGAAGCAATGCAAAGAATGGAAGAAGATAAATTGAATCAGAAAATGGAAGAAAAAGCGTTAGAGGGAGAAGATACCATCCAACCCATGGATGATGAATCATGAAATCTAGAGGAACCTCCCCTTATAGGTTTTCATCTTCCATTCGAGGAAATGGGGATCACACTTACACAAGACGACAGAGTCATGGATGTATGTAGTGTAACATTTGATCAACTTAAGAAGAGGATCGTGCAACAGAGGCAAAAATATTTCCTGAATGATTCTAAGAACCCAATTGTAGTTGCCACAAAGAATGTGATAACCTCCAACACCAGAAGGAATCCTAGAGCTATTATGGCAGAAAATTTTGCATTCGCTACTGTGGCACAAGATAATTTTGAGTACTTGTTGAATGAGAATGTCAGGCTGAGAAGAGAAATTGTTGTGGTGAAGCAACATATGAAATATCTTGCGACGGAGAATCAACGGTTGTCATCACAAAGCTTCAGCACCGCCGAATGGTAGTCATCCATGCAGGAGGAATTGGGGCCAATGGAGGACACCATGGCGTGATTATATGATGAGATGATTCTTCTACAACAAGTGGTGTCTCCTCTTGTTGGCATACAGAAGAAGGCACAGGAAGTGGTGAAACTCCTAAAAGTAACAAACAAAGTAGTCAATCATCTTTAGGAGTGTACCACCAAGTATCTAAATGCCCCACAACATTTGGAGAATAAAGACAAGACTGTGAAATGTATAAATTTTAGTTGAGACTCCGTCACAAAAACTACATGCACCTTGGAGAACAATCGATTAGTACCATTGCTACATATAATCAACTGCACAATGTTTTTGAGTCTCTAACATAGAGTCATGGGATGCCTTCGACTGATACACTTGAAGCAATGAGAGGCAGTGAGATCATCTTCCCAAAGATCAAACAATACATTGAGCAGATCAAGCAGACAACAAAACAAGAAGGGTTGGAGATAACCAAATACATTATTCTACAATACGTCATTGCACCGGTCAAAGATCATATGAAGATTTCATGGTTATGGAATAATGTACATTCAAACTCCAAGAACATACTGATAGAGGCACTGGAGGTTAATATGCGCTACATAAGGGACTTTCCAATTCGGGTCAAAGATATCTCCATAGAGTTTAGAGCTTGGCACACTTACATTAAAAATGAGATCCATGTAGAAGAAAATGACTTATCCATTTGAGGATTCTTTTTTCCATTATCAATTTTGTCTTACATAGTCATAGTCTCATTTGTAATTTGTCTTATGTAATAAATGATATGTAATGAAGTCCAAGGGACACGTGGAATGCGTTCAATATCCACACATTGGAATGTAATGAGTCATATATAGAATATGAATAGTCATAGAAGTCAAAGATTCATGGGGAAGCTCAAAGGTCATTGTTACTTGTTATAAATAGCTCCTCATAACTCAAGAAAAGGGCCTTTTGTAGGCCTTGGATTCTAGAGGTCTTTCCTTGGCTTCTCTTGTAATACGTAGGAGATAGATCATTCTATGGAGAAGCAAGTTGTGGCTTCATGTTCCACTATTGGATATAGTGTTTCATCTATGTAAAAATGTACATGGGATATTGCACTTTTAATTAGAACCTCAATGAGTTGTCACTTCTTCATACATGTATAGTAGATGTAGTCAGACTATTTTGGTTGTGTATATCGTATGTTGTTTTAATTACATACTAATTTAATGAACTAATTCGTTGTTTAACTATGGATATTATTGAATGCGTGTTGTTATGCTTTAATGATTGTTGTTTATTATGTGGACAAATTTGCAGGTATTTAACAAGCCTTTCTCTTTCTTCTTGGGTCCCCATTTAGGAGAGTATTGCTTTTATAACCAGTGGCTCATTTCCCTCACCAGCTGTGGAAGTATCCTTGTACACCTTACATTGAGTGTCTCACAAATCTCATATTCTTTCTGCCCCAAAGTGGTGTTGTGTTCTCTTTTGTTGGGTTGTAACCAAGGCATATCTTTAAAAACTTTCCAATGGTGGTTGGACCGTATGACCGGAAGAGACTCCTACACCAAACGATGTGATGTCTAATTGGAACTTCACATCGGGGAGGTCCCCTTGCAATGTTGGCGACATCCAACACCATTAATAGAAGGATAGATAGTGTGCAAGGGGAATGAAAAGGAAGTTATGATGGGATTGTAGATGCCACCAAAGAAGGGTAGGCACAATGGAATTTTGAAGGAATTCGAGGTGATAAGGACAAGAGCAAGCGAGTGGGATCATGGGAAGAAAATCTATAAAAGTTGAAGGAAAGATAACAAAAGGGGGATATTGGGAGTCTATGCCGAAATGTTGTTGGTATGATGCTTGAAGAACTCCTTGTTGTTCATAATCTCTCTCTGAATTCTATGATGTAATATGATCCAATAGTTATTGGAATTCTTACTTGTGACAAAGATCCTAATATGATGCAATTATGTAATGATTTGCTTGTTTTTTTTTTATCAAGTAAGAGTGGAACCTTTCATTAGTCAAGAGAAAATACATATTGTACAACAACAACACCAGCTCCATGAACCACTCAACAGACAGCTAGGTTGACTAATCAAAAATACAACAGGACAGTTATCAAAACAATCCATCCAATAGAGAGTACACAGAAACTGCCCCACCTATCTAACCGACCACAGACTGGCGCTATGTATCACCAGTGCACACGAACCCTTAAGCCCTTGATGTCAAAAATCCTGCTTATTACATAAACTTTATAATCACTCTATATTTCTATTATAATCCGTTTATAATAGAAATACCCACAACCACTCAATAACTTACCTTTTTTCCCTTTTCCTCTGTCCTTTCTGAACTTCTAAAATAAATCACCTGCGTTAAAAACTTCATCGGGTCCGCTCCATCGCTATCAGCACATTGCTTAACATCATTCCAACGCACCTTCAGTTAACCTTCCTCCGAACGCCGATAAAACTGATCTCCACCATCCAATTCTTTCCTTGATCCAATGGTTAATAACTTTTCCTGCTTAAACAAGCTGCACAATACTCCTCCGTCGTTGATCTGCGCTCAGTGGATCCGATGGTCCACAGCGATTTCAGGTCGACAAATAGCATGGAGAAAACCCGTTCGAAAAGTAGTTTTTTATTTTCCTCCGCTGGTACATGTCGCTCGGTCAGTGGAATCAGGTGATTGCCCTTCAATACCACTTACCATCCCTCCTCTGCTCGAAATACCACTTCGCTGTGTTATACAAGAAATAAACCACACATGCCATAACTCACCTTGTCGCCCTTTTCCTCAGTCCTTACCGGACTTCAAAAGGAAATCACCCGCGTTAATACCTTCATCGGGTCTGCTCCATCGCTATCGGCACATCGCTTAACAACAATCCATCGCACCTTCACTTAATCTACCGATCGCCAATTAAACCGATCTCCACTGTCCATTTCTTTCCGTGATCCAATGGTCAAGAACTTGTCCCGCTCAATCAAACTGCATGACACTCCTCCGTTGTTGATCTGCACTTAGTGGATCTGACGGTCCACAACGATTTCGGGTCGACAAATAGCACAGAGAAAACCCACTCGAAAAGCGGTTTTTTATTTTCCTCCGCTGCTACGTGTCGCTCGGTTAGTGGAATCGAGCGATTACCCTTCAATACCACTTGTCATCCCTCCTCCGCCCGAAAACCTCTTCGTTGCGTTATCTTCTGCACTCTTTCACCATGAGATGATCATCCATCTGTTGCTCTGTCCATATGTGGTTAGCTGCTTGCTAAACAACCCGCTATTTACCCCTTGCGTTTGTTCCATTTTCCACTGTTTTCATCAGTCCCTGACTGCTGAATTTACAAGTTCTAAGAATACTTCCCTGTCTATGGTCACTTGTCTGTGACAGTCCTCGCGCAAAGTCCTTGAGGGTGTCAATGCCCAAGTATATCTTTTATTACTTCTTGAACAAATCACTCCATTCGCCAAGAGATCCGCTAATCTATTGGTTGTTCTGCGCATGTGAACAAATTGGAGTGTTCTCAGGGTTCTCAGGTGGGATTGTATACATTGATAGACATGTAATAACCGCCAGTGTTTTGACACTTTTTCTGGTGCTGTACCGTTGCATATATTCTTGACCGAATTAATTATCAATTCCAAGTCTGCTTCCACAATAGCATTGTGTAAATATGACTCAATCAAGATTTCTAGACACTGCTCTAGAGCCATGAGTCCTGCCATATTATTAGTGGCATTCCCCAAATGGCTATTGTTATAGCTCCAAATCTCACTCTTATGGTTTGTGATGCTGTACTCATGGCCTAGGGCAACCCCTCCTTCCAGACCTGGTCCTAAAATTTAAAAAACAGTGTTTTATTCCTTATACGCGACATTGCCCTGAGTTAAACGCGTGTATACGCGGGTCTATGTATATCCAACCCGCGTGTATGTATTAAAACACTTAAAAAAATATAAAATTCCTTCTTTTCGGGTGGAGATCGTGGGTTTTACCTGCTGATCACCTGTTAGTGCTCGTAGCCCAACTGTTCCCAACCAACTCCTAACTAAAAAACTACTTTGGAGATGGTATAAAAAGACCTCAAAGGGAAGGCCTAAGGGAGGAGAGAATAGAGAGAAAGGTTATTATGCTGAGATTTTCCCTTTGACCAGGTCTGAAGTCCCTTGTTCCTTCTGCACTTCCCCCATTTTGTACAGGAAACCTTTGTTTCCTTGTGTGTTGTGTTCATCCACTATTTATGACATCATGGAGAGAGTCATGGAAGGAGTTTTGTTAGAGGCTTGATGCTGGAACGGATCCGGAAGGAAGCTTTCCTTGGAGCCTGCTGAAGGTGACTCAGGTGAACATATTCCTTTTTATGTACTTTATTTGTCTATAATAAAAGAAACACATGTCTTGGTTCCCGAATTGAATCCTCTTTATGTTAATGATATTCATGTTTTGAATTCATGTGTAAATGGTTGTTTGGATTTCATAACTAACTACCTTTCTTTGTAACATGAAGATGGTTTCTTTATAAGTTTTTGTCCATGTACTGCTGTGTTCTTTGAATTGTTTGTTTTGCAGGACAAAAGAGAAGAAGGGAACTCCAAGAAGGGTTTGGACCCTAAAGGCCTTCTCAAACGTAGGACTAAAGGTACGTACCCTTATCATAGAATTTGCTTATAATAGCATAATGGCTGTATGAATGCATGTTTCTTTGAATAGACAACTTTCAGTCTGCTAGGGTTTCACCCAAAAAGCCCTAGGGGAGTTTTTCCCTCTACCAGCTATGAAAGATGATTTGTATGTATCCCTTCTCATCTCTTATGACTCCTTCATAACCAACCACTCCAGGGTTTCCTTTAGAGGTTCCATCTATATTGAATTTCAAAAAACCTTGTGGAGGAGGTTGCCAGAATTCCTTACCCGTTGTTGTAAAGCTTGTGCTCTTGCTTATGCCCTGGGGGATCGGCAATTGGAGACCCAATTGCACAAGTATATGTGCATCCTGGTTTAGAGGAGGGTTTTCAGGGGGTTTCTTTAGACAGGTACTTACAGTTTCTTTGAGATGTCTTATAATTTGAGCTATGATCCTCTATGTTGAGCCAATTATGTTCTTGAAAATCCTGTTATTGCGTTCTTTCCAGGCATCCCAGATCAAAAAACCTGGAATTAGAGTCCAGGCTTTGCTGACTATTTCATTTTCTGAGAAATTTTTCCGCCAATTCTTTAAAGTGCTAGTAATGCTGGAAGCGTCCCTGTTAGTTTGCCTGAAGATTGACGCAACCCAATTCCACACGGTAGAGGTGAATGGGCAGAGGTTGAGTAGGTGATTCAGCGTTTCTTCTTGTTGACCACACAACTCACATCTAGATGGACCAACTAGACCTATTTTCTAAAGATTTTCCCAAGTCAAAATCTTTTTATGATGCACCAAACACATGAACAGTTTAATTTTCATCCATTGCGAGTTCTACCATAGGTCTTTCCATATCTTATCAGGGTTTGGAAAGTTAAGCCCAATGGAAATTCTTTTGGATTATTTGAGGTTGCAGTTGCCTTCATTGTTTCTTCCCCATCTTAGTTGGTCAGACAATGTAGATGATAAAATCTGACTGCAAGAGCTTCTTATTTGGCCTTCAAATGGGTTTTTTCCATGTGGCATATTGTCATCCACAAATTGTTGATGTGTCCAAGCATACCCATTTGGGGTGAGTTTGAGACCCTGGATTCTTCCTTCTGTATTGGCGGATTTAATCGCTCTGCCTAATCCTTCCATCATGAGAATAAAGAGGAAAGGGGAGAGCGGATCTCCTTGTCGGAGGCTTCTCGAAGGCCTAAAGAATCTAGATGGAGAGCCATTAAGCAGGATTAAAAATTAGCTGTAGTAACAAGGGCCATTACCCATCTTATCCAGTTATGGTCGAAGCCATATGCTATTAGTACTTCCCTGATGTACGACCAGTTGAGTTTGTGGTCAAGCTGTACAATCATCCTTGCTTTCTTATTGCTCTTAAGAGAATGAACCACCTCGTGAGCTTGAATGATGCTATTTAGAATTTGCCTTCCTTCCACATACTAGTTTACTCCTCAGACATAAGCGTTGGAAGTAGGGGCTTGAGTCTGTTTGCAATAACTTTGGAAATAATTTTGTACACCACATTGCATAAAGCTATGGGTCTAAATCTATTTGGTGTCACAGATTTTTCCTCCTTTGGAATTAGAGCTATGAAAGAAGTATTAAGCGCCCTCAAAACGGTTTTTGATATTCTCGAGTCCTCCACAACTTCAAGGATATCTTGTTTGACTATTTCACAACATGCTTTGAAAAATTCAAAATTGAACCCATTCGGTCCTGGAGCTCCCATTTTTCATTTCTTTAATGACTTCAGTAAATTCCTCTTCAGTCACTGGCCTGTTAAGATTGTAATTGTCTTCCCTAGTTACAAGCTTTGGAATGTACTTTGTGAAGTTGTTGATAAATTGTGATCTGTCTACGAGAGGCTCATTTAGTATGCTTTGGAAATGTTATATTAGAGCACATTCCATTTCTTTGTGGGTGCTGAGTTCTTTCCCTTGAGTGTCTCTGAGTTTTTAAATCCTGTTATGTGACCTGTGATCCATGGTTGACTTGTGAAAAAACTTTGTGTTTTTGTCCCCTTCTTTAAGCCATTGTACTCTCGACTTTTGCCTCCAAAAGATCTCCTCTTACTGACATCTATCTTCCCATTCCTTTTGAAGAGTATCAACTTGCATTTTTCTCTCCTCGGTAAAGCCATCTGTGATAAGGATCTGATTGATTCCTTCTAGTTTCTCTTCAACCTCTCTTTTAGCCTTGAAAATATTGCCAAGCTCCTTTTTTTTCCAATCTTTAAGCCTAAGTTTGATGTCTTTCAGTCTTTGTTGTAGAAGGAACATATTAGTGCCTTGAATGGGAAAATCTTCCACCCACCATTTACCAATATTACTGATGAAGTCAGGGTGAGTAAGCCAGACATTTTCAAACCTGAAAGATCTGTTCCTCGGAGTGCCTATAAAAGAAGCTTCAAGTTGGATAGGCTAGTGATCTGAGCCTCCAAAAGGAAGGATTGATGCAGTTAATTCAAGGCCAGTGAGAAGGAGGTCCTCCGAGATTATCAATTTGTATAGTTTAGAGGCAACTTGAGAGGCCCCTCCCCTCTTATTGTTCTAGGTGAAAGTACCATTTATTGTCTCCGTGTCCACTAGCCTCGTGTTGTTTAGGAAGTTCTGGAAGGTAATGGAGTCTGCCGAGTGTTCTGGCCTCGCCTTTTTTTTCTGCAAGAGATCTGATCATATTAAAATCTCCTCCCAGAATCCAGGGCATCACAGGATGTCTCTCTCTCAACTCCTCCAGTGAGGTGAGAAGCTTGAGTTTGTCTTCAAGTTTTTGAGGACCATAGACATTTGTGATCATATATATTTCCTTATTACCCAAAGGTTGGATCACCATTGAAAGGTAGTTCCTGGATGCTTTAGCGTCCAAGATTCCCAGTTTCTGGGGATTCCAGAGTGTGAGAATCCCGCCTGCCATGTTGTCTACTTTAACTTCTAGATACTTATACTTAATGAGCCATTTGCTATGTATCTTTATGATTTTATCTATTGAACATTTTTTTTCTTGGATAAACACCATGTCTGGTTTTTCTTCTTTTATTCTATTGCTAAGATTTATTTTTCCTTTTACTTCCTAGACCCCTAGTGTTCCAGGTTGTGAGCTTCATTATGAAATATTTGTGAATGAGTAACTAGTAAGATCTTTCATCTTACCTGAGTTAATCATGAGTTTCCCATACTTTGTTAGCAGCTCATTCTATCTTTTCCTTCTTCTTTTCCTGCCTGGGTTCTTGGAAGAGTGTCCTGATGTTGCCTCCATCGTTTTAACCCCTCTATTTTCCTGGATGTCATGGTTTCTTTTGACTCTAGAGCCCTTTGCTTGAGATCTCCAGAGGAAGAGCTGTTGTACTCTGTCAAACTCCTCTTGTGGTATAGAATCAACCCCTTTGGTGGTTCCCTGCTCTATATGAAATATAAAAATTGTAAGAGTTGTTACACAAAAATATCGTCACCATGATTATTTGCAGTCAGTATGAGTCTATAATCACTTGTACTGTCCTCCTAAGCAAGTCTCAGACTTTAGCTCTTCAAGTCAAGCTTTGGAAATGAGAGAAAGACATTAAACATCAATGTAACTCTGGTTTCGCACTTTCTCTCACTGTCACCTGCGGTCCCGCACCTTCTGTGTATAAAAACTGCGGACTTGCCCGCTCTGTCCCTAACGGTGTAGGTGCAGACCCCTGTGAAAGTAAAAAGGCGCAAGTTTTATCTTAAAAAACTCACTTTAGGTTAATTCTAGAGGTTTCTAGAAGGAATTTTGAAGTGGATTGTTCACTCTGAGGTGGTTCATGCATCCCAAAAGAGAAGGAGCTAATCCCTTGATGAGAGGAGATATCCCTTTGAAGGAGGGCTTTATCCCTTTGAAGGAGGACCTAGTAACCTCCCTCCATTGCACTATAAATACAGGCATTGGGCTCGTTGCTAAGGAGGTTAGAAGCTGAACATTTTTGAGGGTAAATGCTGGTGAAATCAAGACTTCCTAGTTGAGCTTAAGAGGAGAGATCACATACCTTTTTGGCTTCATTGGGGAGTGAGTGAAACTTGTCAAAGTAGAGGAGACTTCTTGCTGGACCCTGGGAGGAGCTTGTACAGCATCAAGGCAAAGGTTGTAAAGTTCTTCTTCTTTTGAATTAATACAATCAAACTCATTTTTTTCAACAAGTATCTCATGTTATTTGTTTCATGGACTCCTTGACTTTCATGTTAAATATGTTTTATGCAATTGGCTTTTCAGGTGCTATTTAATTTGTTTGCCTTGTTTGTGTTTGCAGATTCGTGACAAAGGAGCTCATTTGGATTGAAGGAGCGAGGGCATCCATAAGCTTGCGTTGGACCTAAGGTAGGCCCTAAAAACACTTGTTTGTCATTGTTTATCAAAGCATATTTAGAGAAAGATAGTGTCTGGTTGGTTTGCTTGTCATTAGGTCTTCTTTAGATTCTAGGAAGGTCTATCTTGTCCGCAAGATCAACTTATTCCGTGTGACAAAATGGCGACTCCACTGGGGACTTGATTGTTTTCCTTGTTTTTACTTTGACCTGAGAAACTGTGTTTTTGTTTCTGTTTTTGGCTTGTTGTGTGTAAAATTGGGTAGAGTTTGTAGATCCAGGGTTATTTTTTGTTTTTCATAGCTTTGGGAGAGGATCGCACCCTAGTCATTTAACACAGTGCGTACTTACCCGCAGCTTGGCTTTTAGCACAGAGCGGGACCGCACCTGTGTCAACTGTGGGCCTACAGACCCTGTCAAAATTTTGAAAAACCCTAAGATTTCCTCTGTTAGTCAGCTTAGTGTTTGTTTAGAAATTGTTATCCACTGCCCAGACCTGCATATAACTTGTCAGAAGCTTTCCTTAGATTGATTTCGTTAGTGTTATGGTTTTAAGTGAAATTCCTAGGAGTTTTGCTTGTTGGGTTTGTTTTTTTATTTTGGTTGTGTAGTGGCTCTGAGCTTAGAAGCTGTAAGGACTTCAGATCACCTTAGTGTCTACCAGCCTTCTTATGAGTCTGACCATTTATGAAATCTCCCCTTGTTTAGGAATTCGCTTTGAGTTTTCTCTTTACAAAACTTCGAAAAGCTTGTGTTTGAGAGTTTGGATTTTCATTTTCAAAAAGAAAACAAACTTGGTTGTTCTTGACTTATTTGTGATTCTGCATAAATTGGTCCTTAGCTTACATCTAGCTAAGTAAAACATCCTTAAAAAAGACTTTTAGTAGGCTTTGACTTCAAATAGGTTTTTATAATTTTTAAATCTCAAAGTTAGTCATTTTCATAGTTTTGAGTGTTTTATTAAAAAATATAAAAATCTCTTTTGGAAAAAGTTTGTTTTGTAGTGATTGAGTGCTTTGAAACAAAAAAGGGAAATTTTTGTGAAATCACTAGTTGTCTCGTTTTGAGTGCATTGGAAAAGGACAAAAACTCTTCTTTTAATTTGTTGAATTGAGAAAGATTTGTGTTTACAAAGTATTTGTATTCTCAAACTCTTTCTTAGTTTAGACGTTCATCGAAGAGAAAAAGATTGTTTAAATCATATTAGGTGCATTTTTTAGTGATTTTGAGTTGAGTCTCCATACCACGAGTTTCATCTTCACACCTTTGGACTTAAATAAAAACCACTAAAATTAACACTTAAAGTAAAATTCACCTAGTAACGTTTTTATTTCTAGGGCTCTGATACACCAACTTGCTTAGGCTAGTGTCTTGGAGTAGGAGAGTAATTGACTCTCCAAGACAGTAAAAACAAACAAGTAGTTGTATCTTGTGGTAGGGAAGAAATCCAATTGTTGCATTTATGCTCTCGGAAAGATCCTCTTAAAGGAGAAGCACGAGATCGTGTCCGAACCAGTGTGGGAATCAATCCTTCCTCATTGGGAACGACGCCAGATATTCACGTATTAAAAACGATAAACCTCGGATTAACCATTGTCGAGGAGCCTGGGGTCACTTGTTGGTAAACCTTGGATTATGTCAAGGAGCCTTCAAGGGGATTGAGCTTGCTACTCTGCCCTTGCTTGCGTATCGGATCGTAGATTGTTCCCCTAGGTATATTTGTCTCAGTTGGTAAGCTTAGTGGCCATATTCTTTAGGAATCTTCCTGAGGTGACAGTGGTGGGACGATCCCGCTGTACCTAGAGTAGACATCGGCTAGACTCACTTGGATTTTTTGGGGGGTTCTCTTCACTCAAGACAGTTAAGTGGAGAAACTTGTGCCAGTCTATTCATTAAGCAGGTTGCCGGGGTAACTGTTCCAACCGCCCTTTCTGTATTGAACTCTGCGACGTTGGATTTCATCACCAACTAGTGTTTTCAGTACGGAAAGTTACTGTTTGTGTGTGTTTGATCTCCTAGATTCTTTAGGCGTGTGATTCAAATTTGTTTGGTTCTTTAGAGACTTTAGGTGCTTTTCATTGAGATTTTACTTTGTTTGCGTGTGAAGTAGTTAAAAGTTTTCAACTGTGGTTGAATTACCAAGGCAGTCCCGTAGACTTCGGGGCCAGTCTCCTAAGTTTGTAAACGTGGCTGAGTTACTGAGGAAGTCCCGTAGACTTCGGGGCCAACCTCCTGAGGAAGTACCGAGCCAGATTGAAGGCTTGAAAGTCCTCGTAACTCCTAGAGACAGTAGAGTTGGGTCACCTGAAGAAGGAGAATCTTCTTTGATAGTACATCCTGATTTTCAGTGTCTGTTTCCGAAGTTACTGGTAGCTTTTCATCTACTAGTCATATAGGTGAGGAACCTAAAATATCTGAGCCTGAAAGTGAATTTGATGCTACTCCGACATCGAGGTTTGTTTCTCCAACTCCTAGTGGTCCTGGTTCACCTAGGGTAGAAAGAGTAAACACCCAAGATCTTCCTTCTGGACTTATTGCTATTGAAGAACTTGCTCCGGAAGAAGAAGTAGGCATCCCTATCCCTGAAAATCAACCTGTTATTGAACTAAGGGAGCGTGAATCAATTTTTTACAGTCCACCTAGGAGCAGTTCTTGGTATCTTTCTTTGACTAATTTTTTAGAAAACTCAGGGTTAAGTTTTTCACCACCTCGTGCTCCTTATCACCCAACACCTAGAGGTTTTTATACTCTCGTAAATATGTCAGGACAATCATCCATGTTTACTCAATCGCCCGAATCCTTTTTGTATGGCAGTCCTTCTGTTCCCTCCGGGTATCAGTCCCTTTCTGGTACTTTTTCGGGAGCATCTCCTCAACCCATTGAGCAAGGGTTATTAACTGGAAACAATGGTACTAAGCCATTGAGTGTAGAAGACATTCTCATGATGTCAGGTTCTATTCCCAATCCTCAACCTCAAGGTGGCCAGTTACCGCCTGGGGGCCAGCCTCAATTAACGCCTGGGTGGCAACCTCAAGGTATGCAGTTTGCATCTGGGGGGCAACCTCAAGGACAATACATACCTATGGGACAGTACGTTCCTCAAGGTCAACCCCAAACTCAATATGTACCCCAAGGTCAACCCCAGTATCAATTTATACCTCAAGGTCAACCCCAGTATCAGTATGTGCCTCAAGGGTATCAACCCCAAGGTCAATACTCGAACCAAGGTTTCCAACCACCCTCCGGTCAAACGTATGTTCAAGGAATGGGAAATGTACCTTTCAATTATCAATCCTACCCTCAACCCGGTTATGGTCCTCCGTATTCTCAACCAATTATGGGTCAGTACCTCGGAATGAATATAGTGTGGGATCTGTTGAGATTGCAACAAGATGATGGAGCTTAGTGAAAAGAGTCGCCTTCACTAAGTGGGCCCGCAGGCTATTTTTGGCGCAAGTCTATTTTTAGACTATGTCTATTTTTAGACATATGGATTGCAGGTTGTTGTTTATGGATGATTGATCAAGTTGGAAAAAATAGATGGACTTCTATTTTTGATGAAAGTGTGAGTGACCATAGTCTGAGTGATCAAAGTCTATTTTTAGACTGGCTGTCAAAAATAGAAAAGTCAAATATTATTATCTCACAATAATATTTGGACTATAAACTTAATCTTATTCTCTTGGAGCACTTCAGTTTGAGCTATAGAGGTGGCACATGCAGCTGTCAGAAGGAAATACGCTTTTCTTATGAGTCAGTTGAGTTGTTGCATGCATGACTTCAGTTAGAACTCAATCAGTTGAGTTTGGTGGAGTTGATTGTGGAGTTGATGGAGTTGTGTTCAGTTTAGCTTTGTTAAACTGGTTGTATTTAGTCTAACTGGCAAATAGACTAGAGATGAGTTGGGTGAATTAGTTATTAATTAATTCACAAGTTATTAACTCATAATACAACTAATGAATACATCAGTTAACTCAGTTGCATGTCAGTGCATGTTCAGTTCAACAGGGACAGGTGGTAGAGAATCAGATTGCTATCAGTTGTGACTATAGTTGTGCATCAGATCTTGCACAATCAAGGGATTGAGTATGCCAATGAGTTTTCTCACGTATTTTCCCACATTATAGCTTGTGCTCACATCCAACAAAGAGTGAGTGACTATTTTGCAGGTGAAAAACGCGTTTGGTGAGCCATTCTCATCAGTTCTTGAGCAGGTATTGAGCAGTGGAGGCAGACAAGCAGTGGAAGAGATTTGGAGATCAGATCTGAGCTGTATTGTGTGTAACAGAGGTGGAGATACTTGTGAGAAGTATTATTCTATGTAATGTTACATGACTCAATCATTAATATACAGATAGTTGGGGTTTTTAGTGAGATGCTTTCCCCGGGATACATATTGTGTTAATGTGTGAATGCTCTTGATGTTTTATTGTTATTGATGCTGCTATATTGATGATCAACGTAGAGGACCTTATGTATTGTGTATGTTTTCTGCAATAGTACATGATCAGGATAATCTCCATTGAATATGTGTTAAATTATTCAAAATTTCTACATGGTATCGGAGCTAGATTTGTAGAGAATTTGCAGGAAATTTCTACATGGTATCAGAGCGAGCTAGATAATTGCAGAAAAATTTTCTACATGGTATCGGAGCTGTTGATCATCAGATCTACTATTCAGGAAGTGTTTACATTCTATTTCTTTAGGCAGAGTCTGTAATCAGGCCAGGTAGCCTCTGGATTCATCCTTCCTTTGGAAGGTGAGATATCCGGTGAATGCCCATACAGTCAATCTCTGTACGAGAAATATTGTGTTCTCACGAATCTTAGATCCGAGGCGGTTGAGTTGGTTGCTGGTGGAATTCGAATTTGCAGCAGTGTTTTCTTGGTGACAACGCAGCAATGTCTTTCAACGGATTGCAAATGTTATTCCAAAGCAAGAGCGACCTGGCACTCAAGGATAAACTTAGTAACAATAAAGGTGAGAATGGATCTTCATCAAAGGTATCTGATGAAGAGAATTGCGCTTTGGCTGCCAAAGCAAAGAAGGGGAAGAACAAGAAAGCTTCTCATTCCGGTGCGAAATGCAAGAAGCAGGACATGTCCAAGGTGAATTGTTTTCACTGTCACCAGCACGGACACTATGCCACAAATTGTCCGCAGAAGAAGAACAACAAGCAAGCTGCTGGATCTGCAGGGGGAGAGGCCTTAGCTTCTCAGTTTGAGCTTGATTTTTCATTGATCGCATGCTTGGTTTCAAGTGTGATGGTATTAGTGTGGTTCTTGGACAGTGGTGCATCTTTTCACATGACGGGAGATAGAGATTTGTTCTCTGATCTGGAGGACAAAGATCTTGGAGTGCACATCGAGATGGGCGATGATGGTAGATACAGTGCGACTGGTATCGGTACCATTTCCTTTGAGAGGGAGTCTGGTAAACCCTTCGTATTGAAGGAAGTCATGCATGTTCCAGGATTGAAGAAGAATCTTATCTCAGTGGCGATGTTAGAAGACAAGGGGTATGATGTTGTTTTCAGCGAGGGAAAGGCTTTCCTGCGCAGCAAGACAACTGCTGAGACCCGGAAGATAGGGGTTCGAGTGAGGAACCTTTATCAGTTGCATGTAGATGGATGCGCAGCAATGGCAGGCAAGGCAAAAGGATTGGTGAGCGGGGATGATGGCGAGTTGTGGCACAGGAGATTGGGTCACCTTCACCATGGAGCCTTGAAGATACTGCAGCAGATCACTACAGGGCTTCCTAAAGTCACACTTGCGTAGTCAGATTAGTGCAAGGGGTGTACTTTGGGGAAGTTTGTGAAAGCCACCTTTCACGAGAAGGATAGTCGCGCCACGACGATCCTTGAGAGAATTCACACAGACGTGTGTGGAGCTTTCTCAGTTGCTTTGACAACAAAACACAGGTATTATGTGATTTTTGTTGATGATTTCTCTCGTAAGTGCTGGATCTTCTTCATGCAAAAGAAGAGCGAGACATATTCAAAGTTCTGTGAATTCAAAGCACTGGTCAAGAAGGAGTCGGGGAAGAAGGTGAAGGCTCTTAGGAGCGATAATGGTGGTGAATACATCTCGGACGAGTTCAAGGATTTCTGCAAGACAGAAGGGATTCGTAGAGAGCTCATAGCTCCCCATAACCCACAGCAGAACAGGGTAGCTGAGCGGAAGAACAGAACGATTGTGGGTGTTGCACGGGAAATGTTGCATGATTAGGGCCTACCCCTTCACTTTTGGGCGGAAGCATGCAATACAGCAGTTTATGTGCAGAACCGTTGTCCTCATAAGATACTTGGCATGGGTACACCTGAGGAGACTTATTCTGGTAAGAAGCCTGATCTTTCTCATTTGAGGATTTTTGGTGCTAACGTTTACATGCATGTGACGAAGGATGCCAGAAAGAAGTTGGAGATTACCGCAGAGGTTGGGATATTTGTGGGGTACACTGATACGCCCCACAACTATTGTGTGTATTTGCCAGACAGTGGTAAAACTGTTGTGCGGCGGGATATAAAATTTCAGGAGGAGAAAGCCATGAAGTGTTCACTTGAGAGGGAGCCACGCTTGCATGCAGATGAGGAGCTATTAGTTCCTAAGGATGAGCTTCAGGATGTGGATCAACCACAGGATGAGGTTCATGGAGTGGACGAGTCCACTCATGCAGCGCCAACCATCAGAGGGCGAAAGCGCTTGACAGAAGCTGAGCGACTAGCTCAAGATGCAGAGAAAGTTGTAGGACCACTTACAGCCCAACGTAGGCAGAGACAGTCACCTGATCGGTACACTGGATACATGGCTCTTATGAGAAAGTGTGTTGTGACTGAGCCATCCTCTTTCGAGGAAGCTGTGGAGGATCCCGCATGGGTAGACGCCATGGTGGAAGAGTATGATTCTATTTTCAGAAACAGTGCATGGGAGATTGTTCCTAGACCGGAAGGGAAATCAGTGGTGGGTTCGAGATGGATCTACAAAGTCAAGAAGGCAGCTGATGGGAGTGTGGAGAAGTACAAGGCAAGATTTGTTGCCCGAGGCTTTTCACAGATTGAGGGGATCGATTATGAGGAGACCTTTGCACCTGTCGCAAGGTATTCTTCCATACGGACGATTCTTGCTCTCCAGATGGGATGGCACATTCATCAGATGGATGTGAAGACTGCGTTCCTCAACGGAGTCATTGAGGAGGAGGTGTACATTGAGCAACCCGAAGGCTTTGAAGTCTTCAGCAGCGAGTCGCATGTGTGCAGGCTCAAGAGAGCATTGTATGGGTTGAAGCAAGCACCACGTGCTTGGTACACACGGATAGACAGCTATTTCACAGGACTTGGATTCTCCAAGAGCGAGGCGGATCCGAACCTATACCAGATTGTGGTGGAGGGTAAGTTGCTTATCATTGTACTGTATGTTGATGATTTGATTCTAACGGGTGATGAGCTGTTGATACTGTCATGCAAGAAGGATCTTGCTACAGAGTTTGAGATGAAGGATTTGGGCCTCCTTCACTATTTCCTAGGATTGGAAATATGGCAGCGCAGTGGTGGACTGTTTGTTTCTCAAGGCAAGTATGCTCGGGAGATACTGGAGAAGTTCAACATGCATGGCTGCAAGCCTGTTGATACTCCTCTTCCTGGAGGTTGGAGGAAGGAGGATGCCACTTCGGGAGAAGAAGTGGATGCCACTGTTTATCGACAGTTGGTGGGGTCGCTGATGTATTTGGTCAATACACGACATGATATATGCTATGCAGTTAACCAGCTTTCACAAGCTATGGTTAAGCCTACCAAGCTCTTCTGGAAGGCGGGCAAGCATGTATTGCGCTACTTGAGAAGCACATCGGGATATGGTTTGTGGTACAGACAGGAGGATGAGGTGAAGCTATGTGGCTTCACGGATGCAGATTGGGCAGGGAGCCCAACAGACAGAAAGAGCACATCAGGAGGGGTCTTCAGTATTGGATCGACAACAGTTTCTTGGTACAGCAGGAAACAGCGATCTGTGGCACTCAGTTCAGCGGAGGCCGAGTATATGGCAGCAAGTTTGGCTGCATGCGAGGCTATATGGATGAGGAAGATCCTAGTTGGTTTGTTCGGTTCTCATTTGGATCCTACTGTGATTTACTGTGATAACCAAAGTTGCATTAAACTCTCGGCTAATCCTGTATTTCATGATAGATCTAAACATATTGACATCAGGTACCATCATATCAGAGATTGTGTGCATCGGAGGATCATGTTACTTTCGTACATTCCAACGGAGGATCAGGATGCTGATATTCTGACGAAGGCTCTCACCAGGAGCAAATTCGAGTACCACCGAGGCAGGATAGGGGTTGTTGATAATCCATATCTTGTCGAGAGGGAGTGTTGAGATTGCAACAAGATGATGGAGCTTAGTGAAAAGAGTCGCCTTCACTAAGTGGGCCCGCAGGTTATTTTTGGTGCAAGTCTATTTTTAGACTATGTCTATTTTTAGACATATGGATCATGTCTATGGATTGCAGGTTGTTGTTTATGGATGATTGATCAAGTTGGAAAAAATAGATGGACTTCTATTTTTGATGAAAGTGTGAGTGATCACAGTGTGAGTGATCAAAGTCTATTTTTAGACTGGCTGTCAAAAATAGAAAAGTCAAATATTATCTCACAATAATATTTGGATTATAAACTTAATCTTATTCTCTTGGAGCACTTCAGTTTGAGCTACAAAGGTGGCACATGCAGCTGTTAGAAGGAAATACGCTTTTCTTATGAATCAGTTGAGTTGTTGCATGCATGACTTCAGTTAGAACTCAATCAGTTGAGTTTGGTGGAGTTGATTGTGGAGTTGATGGAGTTGTGTTCAGTTTAGCTTTGTTAAACTGGTTGTATTTATTCTAACTGGAAAATAGACTAGAGATGAGTTGGGTGAATTAGTTATTAATTAATTCACAACTTATTAACTCATAATACAACTAATGAATACATCAGTTAACTCAGTTGCATGTCAGTGCATGTTCAGTTCAACAGGGACAGGTGGTAGAGAATCAGATTGCTATCAGTTGTGACTATAGTTGTGCATCAAATCTTGCACAATCAAGGGATTGAGTATGCCAATGAGTTTTATCACGTATTTGCCCACATTATAGCTTGTGCTCACGTCCAACAAAGAGTGAGTGACTATTTTGCAGGTGAAAAATGAGTTTGGTGAGGCATTCTCATCAGTTCTTGAGCAGGTATTGAGCAGTGGAGGTAGGCAAGCAGTGGAAGAGATTTGGAGATCAGATATGAGTTGTATTGTGTGTAACAGAGGAGGAGATACTTGTGAGAAGTATTATGCTGTGTAATGTTACATGACTCAATCATTAATATACAGATAGATGGGGTTTTTAGCGAGATGCTTTCCCTGGGATACATACTTTGTTAATGTGTGAATGCTCTTGATGTTTTATTGTTATTGATGCTGCTATATTGATGATCAACGTAGAGGAGCTTATGTATTGTGTATGTTTTCCGCAATAGTACATGATCAGGATAATCTCCATTGAATATGTGTTAAATTATTCAAAATTTCTACAGGATCCATCGCAAGCTCAACAGGTATTGCAGCCAAGTGTACAGTTGTCATCTCAAACTGGACAACCCTTAGTTTCTGGTACACCCCAGCAAACAGTCCAGTCTAACATTCAAACTTCTGTACCTTCGGTAGTTTCTCAGCCTAGGCCTAGTACACCTCGTACTCCGCCTCAAACGACTGCTACAACTGCCGCAACATCTGTTCAATCTACCCCACCTACTTCTGGAGTATCGACAGCTCCGATTTCTACTGTTCCTGTATCTACTCCTCAAACATCTTTACCACCACCTAGATCTACGATTCAAACTTTGGTTCAGATGCCTGTAGGACAAACTGGTTTAAGTACGGTTGTCACAAGTCAACAACAATTTACTTATCAACCGTACCAGGGACAGTACCAATTTGGTCCTGCTGTGCAGCAGCCAGTCTATCAGTATCAACCATACCCTGGATACACTTATCAACAACCCCACCAACCCCAGTACGGTCCGGTTAATCCTGGTTTTCCGGGAGAATACAATATCCCGAACGCGATTCCAATTCTTAGTTATCCTGGATATACTCCTCCTGGGGCTGGTCTTATGACCCAGAGTTTTAGGGATCCTAATCGGCAGTTACTGTTTATCGCAAATTTGGACTTACCTGACTTGTCACGCCTAACGAACGATCCCATTAATTATCTTCCGTTTTGGCCGCCAATGCCGAATAAGTTGCCCAGTGACATTCCCAAGTTCGAAGGTAAATCAGGAGAGGACCCGTCGAACCATGTGATGACTTACCACCTCTGGTATGCGTCTAACTCCATTACAGATGATTCAATCCATCTTAGACTTTTCCAGTGCACTCTAATGGTCTCGCGGCCAAGTGGTACATTGAGTTACTGCGAGGAACTTTTTATAATTTTAGTCAGTTAGCTACCTCGTTTTCAGTTGCCAGTCCGATATGACAATGGCACGGAATTGTTAACTTCGCTAAAACAATCGACATCCACTTACATTTCAGATCATATTCATGAGTGGAGACGTCGACGGCGTTTAGTGAAGGTATTTATTCCGGATCAAATCTTGGCCGAGTGATTTGTGAAATCTTTGTTGCCAAAGATCACTGAAGATGTTGCTAAAGCCGGAGTTGTTACTGAGGAGTAAGTAATTTCTCAAGCACAGTACCTTGACTTGGTCTATACTCAGTCAAGTACGTTACACGAAAAAATCCCTGATCTTCCCAAGCAAAATCAAATCATTGCAGCTCCTTCGGAATCTCATGCCGCCGATGGTATGATTGGCACGGTTAACACTAAAAGTAAGAAGAAGTCTTCCAAGAATTCTTCCCCTATCATAACCTTGCCTGATTCCCCAACAGGAGACTCTTCTCCAGAGATTTCCGCCGATATTCACATTGTAGAGTCATCTACAGCCAAATCACAAACCGGTGGGAAGAAGAAAGGAAAGAAGAAGAATAAAACGGAAAACAGTTCAAAGGAGAAACCTGAAAAGGCGGAATCCAATGATGAAAAGCGCAAACCTCGTTATCCTTGTCTCATTTGTGAAAATGAACATTTTACAAGAGACTGCCCTCATCGTGTAGAGGTTGTGAAGATTGTCAAGGGTTCCTAAACTCCTGCTGTTTTGAAGGATCCTTTTCCGGCAAAAGACAATAAGATGATAGGTTCATCCTCGAATGCCAATGAAGAACCCATATTGATGATGTCCCATGTTAGGATTGCGACTCGATCGCAAGATTATGGTAGTAAAAGTCTTGTTGATGGTAAAGAAGCAGAATCTTCTCATTCTAATCCATCAACCTCAGCTCCCGATTCTGATCCACTACAGATCGAGAAACCTAATCCAGACTTGGTAATCAAACCGCCCGCCAAGAGTATACTTCGAAAGTCAACTTTCAATCCACATGCGAGAGCAGCTCAGAATTATAACATCGTTGAGGATTTAGCTGTTTCACCTTCAGCAATGTCGGCTTTGGAAGTGCTGCAATCATGTCCAAGACAACGTAAATTACTTTTGTCGGCTATAGGAGCTGTTGATGTTCAGGACTCGAACCTAATAATTTTCGATCTAGAAAATAGTACACCGTGTTTGCCTCATCAAATGGCTTTCCAGATACCAGTGATAGTAAAAAACAGGCCTATTCATTGGACTGTAATTGATGAGGGAGCCTCAACGTGTATTATGTCGATACAGTGTTGGAGATTGCTTGGTTCTCCTTCACTAAATCAATCCCCGATGATTCTAAAGGCCTCTGATGGTCGTGGGTTTCATCCTTTTGGCATTCTACAGGATTTACCTATAGGGGTTGAAGGAAAAATCGTTAGTCTAGATGTGGAGGTGGTTGATGCCCCTCTAGATTACAACCTTCTCTTGGGTCGAAGTTGGTCTTATGCTATCACAGCGGTCATTTCATCGGTCTTTCGAATAATAAAGTTTCCACATAATGGAAAGATCATAACAATAGACCAGCTGGCTTACTTTTCATCCGACCCAGCCTCTTCGGAGAGTATTCAGCATGTTGGTAAAACGACTATCCCATATAAGGATGTTGGAGTAGGACTAGTTAAAGATGTCGGTTTACTGGGAACTTTTCCTTTTCCTCCAATCAACGCATCGTCTTCATTTGCAACCATTCATATGATTACATCAGACACCATTGTTTACGATGATCCTTGGATCGTTCCTTTTGAATCTGAGATAGACTCATTTGGTAATGCCATGCCTTTGAGTCCATATGAAATTGCCTATGAAGCCGTGCAGTCATTTGTTGACCCATGTTCAACCGAAAATGAATTAATGAATGTGGTCTGTGAGGAATCACTTTTCACATCAACCTCAGATTTAACCACGTTTTCTAAACTTGTTCACTCTGATGAGCAAATTCGTGAAATCCTATGTGTAGATGATTTACCATGGGAAGATCTCCATCACAGATCTTCGTTTTTACCTGAGGATGATCGTTTGAAAATGATTTCTCATCAATTTTTACAACTGAATATGTCAAGGAACCTCAGAATCCAATGAAACATCCCAATTCAGAGTTAAATTTGGGAAACATCTCTCGAACTATTCCTATTGACATTTCGGTTAAGCCTGGAATTGTTGAGAACATTCATATAGGTGCCTCGTGTACAAATGACGAAATTCAAATACATAAGGCCCTATTTCAAGAATTCCGCGACGTGTTTGCCTAGTCCTATGAGGAAATGCCAGGAATTGATCCCGCAATTGTTGTTCATGAGATCAAGACTTATCCGGACGCTAAACCCGTCCGGAAACGTTTGCGTCAGATTCACCCACGAAAAGCTACTGCAATTAAAGCAGAAGTTGAAAAATTGTTGAAAGCAGGTTTCATTTATCCGATCCCGTTAACGGATTGGGTATCGGATATTGTTCTGGTTAACAAAAAACAGGGAACAATAAGAATATGCATCGACCATAGGGACATTAATCGAGCCTGTCCAAAGGACAATTACCCAACTCCCTATATTGATCAAATCATTGATGATTGTGTCGGCAACGAAATATTCTCCTTCATGGACGGTTTTTCCGGATACAATCAAATCAATAATCTACCTGCCGATCAATAAAAAACGGCTTTCATTTGTCCATGGGGGACATTTGCTTATTTCAAGTTACCTTTTGGGCTTAAGAATGCCGGAGCAACTTTTCAAAGGGCGATGTCTTATGCGTTTCATGACATCAAGCACATTGTGCAACCCTATCTCGATGACTTGTCTGCTCATTCATTACATCGAGCTGATCACCTCGTCCATTTACGAGCAATCTTTATGAGGTGTAGGCATTATCGTATTTGGTTGAACCCACAAAAATGTGTCTTTTGTATAGAAACGGGTCAATTGCTGGGGTTTGTACTTTCGAAAGCCAGCATTTGCATTGATCCCTCGAAGGTCGAAGCTATCATCAAATTGCCTCCTCCTTCGAGTCTTCGCCAACTCCAAAGTTTGCAAGGGAAAGCAAACTTTTTACGATGATTCATTCCTAACTACGCCGAGGTTACAAAGGGTTTTACCCGGTTGTTGAAGCAAAATACTCCATTCTATTGGGATGAGATAGCTCAGGAATCTTTTGATGCACTCAAACACGCGTTGACCCGTGCACCGTTGCTGCATCCTCCCAACTACAACCAGGATTACTTCTTGTATCTCGCCACCTCTCATTCCACCATTGGAATGGTCTTAGTTCAGGAAGATGAATTCGGAACTGAACATGTGATATATTACCTTAGTCGAACTTTAAATCCAACTAAGCTAAAATATTCACATGTGGAGAAATTGGCATTGGCAGCTGTTCAAGTTGTCCAACGTTTTCGTCACTACATTTTATTACGTAAAACTACGGTAATTTCGGATTGAAACCCTATGATCTACATTTTGACCAAGCAATTGCTAGGGGGAAAGTACTCTAAATGGATCGTTATCCTGCCAGAGTTCGACTTGGAATTTGAGAAATCTAAGTCTAAGAAATCTTTAGTTTTTGCGGAATTAATGTGTGACTTCCTGCGTGCTGACACGGAAACTGTGGCGGAGGAGCCCATTGCGGACGAATCCTTGTTTCTAATCAGCACTTTAGATCCATGGTATGGGGATATCATCGTTTATCTCCAGACCTAATCCTTTCGGCCCGAAATTTCAAGGTCAGAACGTCGAAAAATTCGATTCCAGTCCCAACAATTCAGGATTATTGGAGATACTCTTTATCGCCGTGGGGCAGACTCTGTCTTTCGACGTTGCTTAACTCACGAAGAAGCTGAAAGGGTTCTAAATGACTATCACTCTGGAGCATGTGGCGGTCATATGTCTAGGTTTGTCACAGCCCAAAAGATATTGCGCACTGGCTACTTATGGCCGTCTTTATTTAAAGATTGTATTAAGGCGGTCCGAAAATGCCACAACTGCCAAATTTTTTATCGTAAGATGCGCGCTCCACTTGCTCCTCTCCACCCTATAATTGTCGTTGGTCCTTTTGCCAAATGGGGTATCGATTTTATTACATGTAACTCTCACTCGGCCGGGGGGCATGCGTATATCATCCTTGCGGTAGATTATTTTACTAAGTGGGCTGAGGCAATGCCTACATTTGAGGTAGACGGCAAGACAGCTGCAATTTTCATGTTCAATCATATAATTGCTAGGTTTGGTGTCCCGCAAGCAATAATCACTGATCATGGGCGTCATTTTCGAAACGTTATGATGACCGAACTTACAGGCCAGCTTGGTTTACGTCACGATAGTTCAACCCCTTATTATCCACAAGCGAATGGTCTGGTTGAATCCATCAACAAAGTTTTAGTTATCATGATCCGACGAATCATTGGGATTCATCGGTTGAATTGGCACAACATGCTATTTTCAGTGCTTTGGGCGTACCGAACTTCAGTAAAAACATCCACAGGGTTCACTCCTTTCCAACTAGTCTATGGTTTGGAAGCTGTGTTAACCATTGAATGCGAAATCCCGTCACTGCAAATGGCCATCGAGTTGCTTCCAGCCACTTCCAAAGAGGAAAAGTGTTTGTTATACTTGGCTCAATTAGATGAGAATCAACGTGATGCTGCATTGGCGATCGAGACTCATGCAAAACGAATGAAAGCTCAGTATGATCGAAATGTGACCCCTCAAAACTTTTCGGAAGGAGATCTAGTCTTAGTTTATGATCAAGCTAATGATAAATTAGGCGCTGGAAAATTCGTTCCTATGTGACATGGTCCCTATGTTGTCAAGTGAAAGCTAGCCAAAGGGGCCTATGAATTGGTAGACTTTGACGGGGACTCTTTGGGTAAACCCAGAAATGACCTTTACTTGAAGAGGTATTATGCGTAAAAGGATGGGTATGGAGATTTTTAGTTAGGATAGGTTTTTCTTTCTAGCTGGTGTGTTTTAGTTTAAACAGTGTGCTTAGCTTAGAGAGTGTTTTTCGTCATTATTCCTGCTTATCTTGGTTTTACTCTTGATATTGCAGATGTCGATGCCTCTCCAAACATACATTGGTTTCGCTAATGGTGCTTGTCGTAATACACAAAACATCTCTTCTGCAGCTTGGGTTATCTATTCGCCCTCTAACGAGTTAGTATCTATGCATGGGGTAAGCCTCGGTCAAACAACGAACAACATTGCCGAGTATGGTGCAGTGATTGAGTTATTATCTGAATCTATTTCATTTGGGATTCAGAGTTTGATAGTGAGGTTAGATTCTGAACTCGTTGTCTTACAGCTTAATACAGTGTATGCCATTAGAAATCCAGTGTTATTGAGATTATTTTTGAGAGTGTGTCTCTTGGAACATGAATTTGATTATATTGAATATCAGCATATTCCAAGATCTTTAAATACATTAGTAGATGCAATTGCTCCTCGAATGTTAAATAGACATTTGCAATAATCATACATGTAAATTTAAAACCATTCCATAACATGATTTACAAGATAAGCCGGTAGTAGTGATATATATATAGGAGTGTGTCAAAAATACATCGTCCTCGATCATAGGTTGAAAAACACCTTATGATCGGCAAAAATGATAAGTACAAAAAACAAAAATTTCACATGTGCCCACAATAGGCGATCATCCTATCACTGGTAATGATCTCTTATAAGAAACCATTGCATGGGCCACCTTGCAAAGGAACCTCCTAAAAGGTCCCGGGACCCCAATCACGTAGCGCCGAAGTCGACGAGGAATGTCATCTATAGTGGTCTCAGGAATATCTCCTCTCAAGCGCTCGGGATGACCCTCCAACTCGGCTAAAACCTCTGCTGATCCGTCCTGTGGGGCTGGCGCGGGTGCAACTGGTTGCTTCCTCTCGTAAGGCCGGAGAGCGGCTGGTCGCTATGGACCCACATCTACATTTGAAATTTTTCACTATCAGTTTTGAGATGATGGAAAAATAACAAAAAAAAAAAATAAAATAGAAAAATGTTGAAAAGGATTTTACCTGACTCATCCCACTGCTCTCCTGGTGGAAGAACCATGTCTGAGTCACCACGAAAATCTATCCCAGTGTAAGGGAAGTCCTGAATAGAAAATACTTGGTTTTCCAGTTGTTAGCGTTCGAATTTGCCTCAGGCTGAGGAAGGCAAAACTCGAGGCCACATCAAACCACGTTCAGCCTCGTAGCTAGCCCTACAAGGACAGGAGAGGGCTCTCTCCGGTCAATCTCGGCAAAAGGTAATCAAAGAGACTCGAGATGACTAAATTGATGACTAATTTTAGGCTAGGTATAAAGTATAAGGATTATGGAATTTATTTTTTGAAGTTTTGTTGAATTCAAGGGAAAGGCAATTTTGGGTGCGGGGATGAGGCACAGCTTTTGCAAAGGTCTTCTTGGGGAAAGATAGGCGATTGTTTTGATGCCTTTAAATTGAGTGAATGAATAGTCCTGACAGGTGAGGAGCCAAGGAGAGCAAGGAAGTCTCAAGGATTCTCCTTAAACTGAAGAAAACATGGAAAATTAAACAAATTTAAAGGCAGAGCATAGCAAATTTATGGATTCTACCTTAACACTTCATTTGTTTAATTGCAGAAGTTTAAATAAGGAAAGTGGTACACATACACAACTTAGAAGTACTGAGAGAAACACACCATCAACATATGAGGCCACATGAATCCCAAATAGTGCTGCAAAACCCTGGTCTATCCTTTGCCAAAATTGCATAGAAAATATGTACAATAGTGTATCAAGCTATTCCCAAGAGTCCAACCATGAAAATGGCTAAGAAAATACATAATATAGGCAAGCTAACTCATTCCCTTGCCTCTAGGGGTCGAGCTCATCATCCTAGGAGCTGTTTCAACCAATTCTAAACAAAGCACTACAATCTAGGCAGTCAAAACAACTTGCCTCTATAAGCTAGGAAACCAATTCATTCATTAAATTTTTGCTATTTTATGAATGAATCATCTAGAATAGGTAAATAAGTGTCAAGTCAACATAAAGTTCCATTAATTACATCAAGGAGGGTGAAAAATCCCATCACAAGTCAAAATTGGTCAAAATTGGCCGAATTCCTGAGCTGGAAGGTGAAAACTGTACAAAAAATCCTGATGCGTAGCGCGCCTGAGTCCTACGCATAGTGCGACTTTCCACCTGCTTTTGGGGCACTTCTCGGCATCCAAATTGAGCTTACGATATCTCGTTGGAAAGGTCTAGATGTATACTTTCCAACCCAAGTGGAAATTTCCAATTTGGTGTCCATTTGCCCCTCCAAATGTTCATTCTCCCAAGACTGCTTCCTGTGTGTCCAAAAAGGGGCAGTGAGGTCATTTTTTGCATGTTTTTTGACCTTTTGGGGACCCAAACCTTGATGAAATGCATTGGCAGTGGCTGAACAGGTGTATTTCATCATGAAAAATCCAAAAATGCAAACCTTTCATGATTTGGACCTCCCAAATTTTAGGGTATCGCGCAGCGCGCTACGCGTTGAGCCAAAAAACAAATTGTGCCAAAAAACCCCGATGCGTAGCGCCCCTGAGCCCTATGCGTAGCGTGAATTTCCACCTGATTTTGGGGCACTTTCTGGAATCCAAATCGGGTTCAGGATAGCTCATTGGAAAGCTCTCTGAGTCTACTTTCCAACCCAAGTGGAATTTTTCAATTTGGAGTTCATTTGCCTTGTCAAAAATCAAATCTCCCAAGACTGGTAAAAATGTGCCAAATGAGGCTACCTCAAGGCAGAGTGTTGTTGCAGTCAACTTTTGAATGCCTTCCTCAACTCCAAATTGAGCTCATGATAGCTCATTGAAAATATATTTGAGTCTAGTTATAATTTGACTCATCAAGAAAGTCATTTGGCCAACCAAGCTAGGAGAAAACTTGATTTTCCCAAGGTCACTTCAGAGGTGCATCAATTCTCCCGAGGCGATTGTAGTTTTGACATTTCTCTAAAACCATGACACCTATGTAAAAAGTGAAGGAGGTTTTTCTTCCTTGGAATTTTTTGGACAAAAACCTCTCTCATTTTTCTCAAATTCATCTTTGATTGCTCAGAAACATCATTTGAGTAAAACCTACCCCGATGTGTGGAACAAGAGATTTTGTCGAAATGAAGCGAAATGAAGGGGATAAGGGGCTTCTAAATTCTTGGGGAAATTTTTGGAAGTAGGGAGGGATGTTAGGAAGCAGGGGAAAGTGGAATCTTGGAGATCGAGTGAGGGGAAGGGGTCCAAAAGGGCAAAACACAGGCCCAACCTAGAAAATTGCCAGGTTGTAGCAAGAAACTAGGGTTTGTGCAAAAATGAGGAATCTCAGTGATGGGAAGTGTTTAAAAAGGTACATTAATGATAGGGGAAGGTGTATGAATATCAGGATACAAATTTTTCCGATGATTTGACCGTCCAAGAGAAATTGCCTTCAAAACCCTAAGAGAGGGAAATGACCTTACCTAGGCGCAACTGAAGCATGAACAAGGTGTAAAATGACTCATTAGACACTGACATGATAATGACAACCCTATGAATGATGATAGACTCAGCTGAATAGTGACATATATTGGCATTTGGGCAATTTTGAAAAGAGTGAAAACAAACCCTAGACCTAATGCCTAGTGACCAAATTTTGCTTGAAGACTCACTGAAATGACAAAATTTGACCTTGATACTCTGAGACCACTTTGTAAGAGCATATTTGATCACTGGAGGAAGGCTTGAAAGACTAACACTAACATTGGCTCCAATGGGGATGGTATCTCTTTGGAGGTGCCAAGAACGGCAGATCTTTGGGAGAGCAGACTAGTGCCTTATCCATTGGGCTATGGAGTCATTATTTGACAAACAATACAAGACTTTGACTCATTTATTGACTGAAACTTGATTCAAACCGACTCAATTATGAAACCTACATGACTGAAAACTGACTCACAAATGACTCATGACTGACTTAACTAAAACAAGAACTTACAAAGCTTATTGAAGGGCAGCAGTCCATCAAGATTTGAAATCATGATGACAACCACCTGTGTTTCTTACAAGACAATATACCATAAAACTATATCAAAATGCCAATGCAACCAATCAAGCAGATGCCTTCTTGATTGATTCTCCTGATCAGATCTTCTGGTCAACAATGAATACTGGTAACTGGGCATCCAAAAATATAGTCGACCATATTCTCCTTCATCACTAAATACTGCAATAATCACCTTCACTGTTGACTGCAACAGATCTACCATTGGATCTTGAAAAACATGAAGTCTTTCCTCCTGCTGAAAGAGCAAGGTGTCTTTTTCTCTTGATTCTGATCTTCCTTCATCATGTACTCCAGAAAGAGTATGTTCCTGGTCCTCAAAACATTCTGAACAAGTAGATGAGCAGATCTCCTCTTGAAATAACATTTCAAAACATGAGACATATGAGGAAGAATCTGAAATGGAATCATAAATGGTCTGATCTTTTGTAGTTTGAATATATGGTAGGTCATCCTCATATGATATGACATCCAGATTCTCATTACATTCATCAATTATGAGAAAAGAAATTTTAGATGTTTCGTGAAACCCAACACTAACATTTCTATCAGCTACCATAGATTCATCCAGAGAAACCTTTTCACTTACTTGAACGAAGATCTTGTCTTGTTTTTCACAGAGGAAATGAACTACCTCCTCATGAAGATCTAGTGCTGGTGAGATGAGAGCATTTAGGTCTGCTACTCTGTTTTCTTCATTTGAGGCAGTCGCGACAATACAACTCTCTTTTATGAGATCCGGAACAACATGTTTTGCCTCATCACAATTTATCTCCCGATCTGATTTATCATCATCACTTTCTAAGATTGGAACATTACTTTCTTGCGTTACCTGCATGTTGTCTTCTTCTATGGACAGATCTGAAACAACATTTTCTCTTTCCTCATTTTCAACCATATGGAAATCTTCAGCCTACTGATCTTGACAAGTATCCTCTAAGATTTCTGTGTGCTGCTGAAACGGATTTTCATACAGGGCTTCCATGATCTCTTCATCCATGAAATTATCATCTTCATAAAACTTCTCAAGGCTTTCAATAAAACTATAAGCATGCTTGCAACAGTCTTGAACTAAATTTAATGATGGATAAGAGTCCTTATATCTTTCAATGAACATAGCATGAAAATCCTTTAAACAGTAAATACAAGCAGGCGGCAAACTTTCATACCAAGATTGGGCTTTACCTTCCAGAGTGGCCAAGAATATCTTCATCAAGCAATCTTCAGGAAAATCAACCTTCAACTTGCGAATATGCATGTGAAATCTAACCAGATGTAGAGCAGCGTCCTTCCTACCATCATCTTTAAATGTAGGCAAATTCCTTGACCAATCTACCTTCAGAATTTTATTTGGAAAACCAGGGATGTGATCTCGGCTCATGGGAGCGTATCTTCTTGCAACCCGATCCATCTTGAAAAGCTCAAAGCTACTAATCTTCCTGCAGTGAAGTCACCATGAAGCATTGATCTCTGGATTTTTCAGTGAATGAAGTCGCCAGGTGAATGATTTCAACCTTATTATGCCTGATCGTTGTCCACCATCAACAATCAGATCTGAACTTGATGCATGTACTGGGGTAATTAACAAGTTAAATTTCACGGTTACAAGCTAGACCGGAGATTGACTGAAGCAGTGTTTATCTACTTCTGCTAATGCAAAGCAAAAGCGTTTCGAAGGCTACCTGGCATAACTTCAGGCTCCGTCTATAGCTTATAAAATAAATGACATCAACAAGTAAACCATTTGTTCTTCCCCAGTATGGTCGCCACTATGTTAGCGTTCGAATTTTCCTTAGGCTGAGGAAGGCAAAACTCGAGGCCACATCAAACCACGCTCAGCCTCGTAGCTAGCCCTACGAGGACAGGAGAGGGCTCTCTCCGGTCAATCTCGGAAAAAGATAATCAAAGAGGCTCAAGCTGACTGAATTGATGACTAATTTTAGGCTAGGTATAAAGTATAAGGATTATGGAATTTATTTTTTGAAGTTTTGTTGAATTCAAGGGAAAGGCAATTTTGGGTGTGGGGATGAGGCACAGCTTTTGCAGAGGTCTACTTGGGGCAATATAGGCGATTGTTTTGATGCCTTTAAAGTGAGTGAATGAATAGTCCTGACAGGTGAGGAGATAAGGAGAGCAAGGAAGTCTCAAGGATTCTCCTTAAACTGAAGAAAACATGGAAAATTAAACAAATTTAAAGGCAGAGCATAGCAAATTTATGGATTCTACCTTAACACTTCATTTGTTTAATTGCAGAAGATTAAAGAAGGAAATTGGTACACATACACAACTTACAAGTACTGAGAGAAACACACCATCAACACATGAGGCCACATGAATCCCAAATAGTGTTGCAAAACCCTGGTCTATCCTTTGCCAAAATTGCAGAGAAAATATGTACAATAGTGTATCAAGCTATTCCCAAGAGTCCAACCATGAAAATGACTAAGAAAATACATAATATAGGCAAGATAACTCATTCTCTTGCCTCTAGGGGTCGATCTCATCATCCTAGGAGTTGTTTCAACCAATTCTAAACAAAGCACTACAATCTAGGCAGTCAAAACAACTTGCCTCTATAAGCTAGGAAACCAATTCATTCATTAAATTTTTGCTATTTTATGAATGAATCATCTAGAATAGGTAAATAAGTGTCAATTCAACATAAAGTTCAATTAATTACATCAAGGAGGGTGAAAAATCCCATCACAAGTCAAAACTGGTCAAAACTGGCCGAATTCCTGAGCTGGAAGGTGAAAATTATACAAAAAATCCTGATGCGTAGCGCCTGAGTCCTACGCGTAGCGCGCCTTTCCACCTGATTTTGGGGCACTTCCCGGCATCCAAATTGAGCTCACGATAGCTCGTTGGAAAGGTTTGGATATCTACTTTTCAACCCAAGTAGAATTTTCCAATTTGGTGTCCATTTTCCCCTCCAAAAGTTCATTCTCCCAAGACTGCTTCCTGTGTTTCCAAAAAGGGGCAGTGAGGTAATTTTTTGCATGTTTTTTGACCTTTTGGGGACCCAAACCTTGATGAAATGCATTGGCAGTGGCTGAGCAGGTGTATTTCATCATGAAAAATCCAAAAATGCAAACCTTTCATGATTTTTACCTCTCAATTTTAAGGGTAGCGCGCGGCACGCTACTCGTTGAGTCAAAAAACAAATTGTGCCAAAAAACCCCGATGCGTAGCGCGCTTGAGCCCTATGTGTAGTGCGTCTTTCCACCTGATTTTGTGTCACTTCCCGGAATCCAAATTAGATGCAGGATAGCTCGTTGGAAAGGTCTCTGGGTCTTCTTTCCAACCCAAGTGGAATTTTTCAATTTGGAGTTCATTTGCCTTGTCAAAAATCAAATCTCCCAAGGCTGTTAAAAATGTGCCAAATGAAGCTGCCTCAAGGCAGAGTGTTGTTGCAGTCAACTTGTGAATGCCTTCCTCAACTCCAAATTGAGCTCATGATAGCTAATTGGAAATATATTTGTGTCTAGTTATCGTTTGACTCATCAAAAAAGTCATTTGGCCAACCAAGCTAGGAGAAAACTTGATTTTCCCAAGGTCACTTCAGAGGTGTATCAATTCTCCTGAGGCGATCGTATTTTTGACATTTCTCTAAAACCATGACACCTGTGTAAAATGTGAAGGAGGTTTTTCTTTCTTGGCATGTTTTGGACAAAAACCTCTCTCATTTTTCCCAAATTCATCTTGGATTTCTCAGAAACATCATTTGAGTAAAACCTACCCCGATGTGTGGAACAAGAGTTTTGTCGAAATGAAGCGAAATGAAGGGGATAAGGGGCTTATAAATTCTTGGGGAAATTTTTGGAAGTAGGGAGGGATATTAGGAAGCAGGGTAAAGTGGAATCTCGGAGATCGAGTGAGGGGAAGGGGTCAAAAAGGGCAAAACACAGGCCCAACCTAGAAAATTGCCAAGTTGTAGCAAGAAACTAGGGTTTGTGAAAAAGTGAGGAATTTGGGGAATCTCAGTGATGGGAAGTGTTTAATAAGGTAAATTAATGATAGGGGAAGGTGTATGAATATCAGGATACAAATTTTTCCGATGATTTGACCGTCCAAGAGAAATTGCCTTCAAAACCCTAAGAGAGGGAAATGACCTTACCTAGGCGCAACTGAAGCATGAACAAGGTGTAAAATGACTCATTAGACACTGACATGATAATGAAAACCCTATGAATGATGATAGACTCAGCTGAATAGTGACATAGATTGGAATTTGGGAAATTTTGAAAAGAGTGAAAGCAAACCCTAGACCTAATGCCTAGTGACCAAATTTTGCTTGAAGACTCACTGAAATGACAAAATTTGACCTTGACACTCTGAGACCACTTTGTAAGAGCATATTTGATCACTGGAGGAAGGCTTGAAAGACTGACACTAACACCAGCCATTGGAAATACTCAGGTTTGAATTGAGCAACCTCTGTCCTCTCGTCCGGGTGACGGGCCATAACTGCGACCCATTGCATCAGTTTGGGCTCTCGAGGAAGCCCAGCTCCAACAGTAAGGTGCTGCGGGATCAGCATAGGAACCCTCTCCAGGCCAAAACTCATGACCAAAGCCCCATAACCAAAGGTCTTTAGTCGTTCGTTCTCTGCCCTAGTCAGTTGGCCTTTCACATTGGCCAACACAGCATCGCACCAGTTGAAGATGGTGCCTCGAAAGTAATCAACTGCCATACGCATCTGGGATCCGGTGGCAATACGTAATGCGGAAACTCCGCAAATTCTGGTGACAGTAAATGCAATCACCATGAGCTCAGGACGGGATATGGTCTTTATGTCTATCCCTTTGTCTCTAGCCTGGCTGTTGCAGTACTCTAGCCTGAGGCTATCGACAGACTGGCCACCTGCCCTAGCCCCAAACAGAGTCAAGTCTTCGCCTCTCTTAGGCAAACCAGTCAAGAAATATATGTCCACCAGCTCGATTTCGAGCTGGTGGGCGCCAATGAAGAAGCACTGGTCTTGTACGCTCCATCTGTCAACCATCCATTGTAAGAAATCCACCTGAGCCCTCATGCCAGGAATGGCCCAGAATTTGTACAAGCCGCATGCCCTCAAAGCATCAAGTGAAGGCTGATGATTCCATGTGGCAGCATCCACGTCCTCATGCTCTCGTTCACGCCAATCTAGCATGATGTACTCTCTACATCAGGTATAAAGACAAATTAAATTGCTAGAAATTATTTTGTGTGGTCCATTTTTGAGAATTTTTGGGTTAAAAACCCTTGTGACGGGGACCGCACCCTCCAGGTTAGACACAGTGCGTGGGACCGCACTTTGTCTACATGGAAGGTGCGGACCCCGAGCTTTTTCCCAATGGAGAAAAAGTCGGGGTCCCCAGGCCAGCAGTGGTAAACCTGCGGGCCCCCGCGTGCGGGTTTTATGCCTAAAAACCCTCCCAAAAATGAAATAAATGACCAAAACAAAAAATGAAACAGTTAAAAATGAAGAGTGGGATGATGTGGATTACCTGGAGAAGACGGCGTTCGATTCCGACAGTTAGATTTTCCGCAATATTCACGGGAAGTTTTCTGAGCAAAAGCACTATTTTCTCACCCAAACTCAAACGGTAAAAATGAATTGACAAAGGCCCTTTTTATATGTTTTTTGAGTAAATAAATTGCAAATTTGTTTATGTTTCACTTTGAAAAGGTATTTTTGCAACATTTTTATCTATTTCAAACAGGTATGAGTAATGTTTGTGTTTTTGTGCAGGATAACAGATTATTTAGGCGAAATATATCATTTTCGATGAAAAAACATTTAGAGTCACCTTTAAGCTCTTTTCTAACTCCTGAAACATTAAAAGATTGCCGAGTGTTTCTTTTAAACTCGTTAAAACGGAATTAAAAGGCGGTCCACTTACAGCTCTTTTCCGACCGTAAAAACATGGAAAGATTGCCAGATTTTTGTCATTTCAAATTCGATATCGGTTATAAAACGATGTGTCGTTGATCGTTTTTTTACTTTTTCGGGTCAAAGGCACTAATGGCGAAAAGTACTCCTTGGTCATAAAAGATCAAGCGGTTCTCTCAAGTATTATTTATACTTTTTCGGGCTTGGGAGACACAAATTTACGAAAAAGGTCAACCCTGGAGTCTCCTTAAGTTTTTTCAGACTCTCTAATATTGAAAAACGTCGAGTTCTCCTATACTGGACTCGTTAAAATTTCACAGTAAAGGACCTGTTCAATTACAAACAAGAACGAACCACTCCTTCTTAGGGTTCGAATTTAAACTAAGCTGGACTCATCTGAAGGATGAGCTTATAATCAAGCAAATGTTATCCTCCTCAAGCTTGTCAAAAATAAACAGGTACTTGCCAGAAATGGTGGGGGAAAAGAGAGAAAAATGAGCCTGTTTGTCATACTTTGTAACCACTCTTGAACATGACACTTTTATTCACCTGGGTTGGGAAATCCTTTGCCTAACAGTTGATCAAACCACATTGAAAGTCTTCAGCCGGTTTGTGGGTATTAACTTTGGGTCAATCATCACTGAGCCATCTGTCGTGTCGTTATGTGTTCAAGAGGTCACTGCCAATAAGCCATTCATCTGCAAAATATCTGTCATCCATCTTGACCATCCTTGAGTCAGTCCTTGCAACTAAATTTCTCCAACTTGATCTATGATTTCATGTTGTGGGCTTGCCTATGATGGATCGCTTTCTATTGACATCAGCTCATTATCTAGAAAGATGATCTAGGAATCGTCAGTACCTTGAGATCTGCATGCCTCAATGGCAGGTTTCTCGCCTTTGACGACAGTTTACATCATTGACTTTCGATCAAAGGATTCCGTGATGTGTTCGACATCAACACATTTATTCGCATCTCATGGATTGTACTGGGTACTTTGAGAGCCATTGACATCACTGGTGGTTTCTCTCACACTTGTTAATAGTTTACATCATTGACTGGTAATCAAGTGGTTTCTACCATGTTCGACATCAACACATTCATTCGCATGGATAGAATCGTACTGTTTCGGGAAGTAGAAATGAAGACCCTGCATCTAGTTTCCACAATCCAGGCTGCGAGGAATTTTGTATTCATTATGTAATGGACGATTCATAAACAGATGGTTGCGTCCATACTGTGTCCATCTGAGTCTATACTTGTGATGTTTTACAAGATCATTCCTATATCAGACCAGTAGTTAGTTTTTCTAGTCAGTTTTGATCTGAGTATGGGAATGCCTACCTCAGCGATGATATGATCTCATATATATATCTTGCATTGAATGTTTTTACAGGTTCTAACCGGGCTCTCCACAAGATGATCCTCGAAATGATAAAGTACTTCACTCTTCCTAAATGATCAATGAAATCCTCATCTACTGCAAACTTCGCACTTTAGGGGGCAATCTGTTACACAAAAATATCGTCACCATGATTATTTGCAGTCAGTATGAGTCTATCATCACTTGTATTGTCCTCCTAAGCAAGTCTCAGACCTCAGCTCTTCAAGTCAAGCTTTGGAAATGAGAGAAAGACATTAAAAATCAATGTAACTCTGGTTCCGCACTTTCTCTCACTGTCACCTGTGGTCCCGCACCTTCTGTGTACAAAAACTGCGGACTTGCCCGCTCCGTCCCTAACGGTGTAGGTGCGGACCCCTATGAAAGTCAAAAGGCGCAAGTTTTATCTTAAAAAACTCACTTTAGGTTAATTCTAGAGGTTTCTAAAAGGAATTTTGACGTGGATTGTTCGCTCTGAGGTGGTTCATGCATCCCAAAAGAGAAGGAGCTAATCCCTTGATGAGAGGAGCTATCCCTTTGAAGGAGGGCTTTATCCCTTTGAAGGAGGACCTAGTAACCTCCCTCCATTGCACTATAAATACAGGCATTGGGCTGGTTGCTAAGGAGGTTAGAAGCTGAACATTTTTTAGGGTAAATGCTGGTGAAATCAAGACTTCCTAGTTGAGCTTAAGAGGAGAGATCACATACCTTTTTGGCTTCATTGGGGAGTGAGTGAAACTTGTTAAAGTAGAGGAGACTTCTTGCTGGACCCTGGGAGGAGCTTGTACAGCGTCAAGGCAAAGGTTGTAAAGTTCTTCTTCTTTTGAATTAATACAATCAAATTCATTTTTCTCAACAAGTATCTCATGTTATTTGTTTCATGGACTCCTTTACTTTCATGTTAAATATGTTTTATGCAATTGGCTTTTCAGGTGCTATTTAATTTGTTTGTCTTGTTTGTGTTTGCAGATTCGCGACAAAGGAGCTCATTTGGATCGAAGGAGCGAGGGCATCCACAAGCTTGCGTTGGACCTAATGTAGGCCCTAAAAACACTTGTTTTCCATTTTTTATCAAAGCATATTTAGAGAAAGATAGTGTCTGGTTGGTTTGCTTGTCATTAGGTCTTCTTTAGATTCTAGGAATGTCTATCTTGTCCGCAAGATCGACTTATTCCGTGTGACAAGAGTGGTGCAAAATATTGTTGTGAGAACACTCTGAAAGCAAGAATATTGTTGAGAGAACACTTTGAAAGGAAAACATGGTATGCATGAGAAATGCATTATATTGAGCACTGCTTGATATCAAAAAATGCACCATATTTAATACCACATGATAGTATTAAAGCCATTTTAAAAAAACATATTAAAGTAGGAATAAGACTCTCTTGTATGATGATTTAAACCAACAATTCAGATTTTCTTCCAATCTTGAGTACCAACAATAAGGCATCAACAAAGGCTTCAACACCCTTGAACAGTCTTCTTGAATGTGTGTTTGAGTTTTGGCTTGTAGCAACTTCAAAAGCTCAAGTCCCCAAAACAATAGATCAATCTTCAATAGAGTTTTTAACAACATCCTTAATTTGAGCAATTGTAAGTGTAAATGAGTGAGGATTCCTAAGATTTTCCATAAAAATGAAATTTACTTCCCTAAGACATGTTTATATATAATCCGAGCCCATTCAAGATCATTAGGATTTGGATCATCAACAAAATTGATAACATGCCTATCATGTTAAATCCAAAGAACGATCTAACATGCAAGCATAGAAAATATCTACAGCTTCTCTTTATGCTCTGACAAGGGATTCATACTCTCCTTAAAACCCTTCCTCTTACGGATATCGTTCACAAGCTGCCCAGCTTGGAAACTAGATTCCAATGGATCAGATCCATCAATCGACAACACAAATTTACCATAGCTCCTCCTATAATGTTGTTCTCTATACCTGTGTTGGATTGACAGGTGTTACAACACCAGCTTTAGCGCAACTTCTTGTTTCATCGTATCATGCAGCATTGGCAAGTTCCCACTCTTTAGTATCATAGGTTACGATGCACATGCACGACTCACACAAACTTACTAGATCACTTCCTCATTCACGGGATCCACAACCCATTACAAATGTGTCGATGGATAAAAATGTCTAAGAGGCTGTGGTGTTGGACCCTTGCGATATCCACCAAACCAGCATCCTAAGTGCGCTCTTATAAATAATGTTGTATCCCAATAGTTCCATTTGTTGATAGACGTTACTTATTTACATTTACCAATAACACATCGATAAACGTGAGTGAAAAATAATGAACTTCCATCAACATCTATCAAAATAGGATAATAACGAAATGTCAGATCCACTTCAATATAAAAAGAATCTACTATTCACTTTTGGCAATATAAAATAAGTTGAATGATTTCGTTGCGTTGATATGTTGTAATGAACGTAGTAATGTTGTAATGAACACTGCATTCTGGTGTATAGTACGTTCTCACATTCTAGTGATGCCTGCCTTGGATGCATGTTTTATAGGCCAACATATAAGGAAAGGTGTTTGTCTGTCCTGACCTAATGTCACCCTACTCAGCTTCAAGCTTATCCACGCGTGTTATACTACTGCCTACTCTTGAAGCACACGATATCCTTCCTTCTCCTCAAAGTGAAGGTCACACAGGTCTTCTTCGTCTGACACTACAGCAATTTAAATAACTGCAACATGACACTCCATAGTCAATTCATGTCGACACTCCATATGTCAACGTGCCATGCATGAAAACTGGACACTCCATATACCACCAACACGATGCTCTGATATTCCAATTGATGAAAGTTGGACTTGATATCGACACACGTATATCCCTATTTTTTTATTGAATGCATCCTTTGATTTAAAAATAGCAAGGTGCAGTGTTTTCTTGGAAAAGAAAAAAGAAACACACTCAATAACTTATACTCTCATCTAGATGTGTGTCTTAGACGAGTAAAGTAACACCCCACAGAACCTAGAACTCCACAAGATCGTTGAGTCTCATGTCTAAACGCTGATAACAAGTGACAACTAGTAACGTGATGTAGTCTTCTTCCTCGAATTTGATGAAAATGAGGTCTCTATACCTGGGCTCTGCTCCAACCAAACATATCAGTGGGCTCTATCCTCTCCTGTCAAGCAAAGCCATGATTCCCAAAAGCCATACTCAAACCGTGTACTTTGACACTGCTCTAATGGAGTCATCTGTATAACATGTGTCATATTCAGACATCCTACACCCAAAATGTGGTTCCTATTGAGTGTTTTGGTTAAGCTCCGTTTTCCTTAATGAGATAATGTTCCAGCATGGCCTTCACTTTGGAGAAGTGAATGGCATCAAACTCTTCTGTGAAATTTATGTCGACATTTATGAGGATGCTATCCGCCCCTCCCAAGTGCTCGTTCACGAATTTGGTGCAGTACTCCTTGATGTAGATTCCCCGTGAGGAAAAACCCACATCGAAACACTTTGGTTGGCAGTTAGAAGTCATGTTTCCTTCTTACGAACTAAGCCAATTTTTGGATCCACTATCACCAAAATATACACTATCTTTGTAGCCTCCTTTGCATGGTGTGCATGGAATTCTTATTTAATGCTGGGAAAAGCTTCATAGTGATGTACTCGTCATAAGATGTTAAAATGTGGAAAACTACGAGAAGTTTTTAAAACATCAATCGTTACACACCTTTTAAATATGGAACGTTAACATGTTTAAGATTATCCTCTACTTACATATCGATATGGATAGAAATGAACTTCAATTATTGTTTTAATACATTTTGCATTTTTCTTCCATTAACGATGGAATGGAATGTTACTGACCTCAAAGACCCAAGGTAAAGTAATCTAACATACCATCAACTAATATGTCTGTGTGTATGGTTATAACGCAGGGAGATCAAGCATTTAATATAGGATGGGGCTATTGATTTAGTGAAAGAGTTGGAGTAGGTCTTGCAGTTGCTTCAATTTCAAAAGATTAAAAGGGAAAATGTAGATAGAACTGATCCAACAAATTGTCTATCAATCCTCCTGCCTCACCAGTCCTCTGCGCGGTGTAATTCAAAATGTGTTGTAGACACCAGCAGTAGCCAACTGAGAGCATTGGAAGACAAATCCTTGATAGCATACATAAAGGTGACATTGATCGAAACACATGGCAGCCTCAAAATTCTTTCTAGGAAGAAGCACAACCAACTCTTGAAGATCATCACTGCTCTTGAAGGCTTTCGCTTCCCTGTATTTATCATAGAATTCCTCAATCACTTCCCTTATAATTCAATAATATCAGCATCACACATCTTCGCTTATTTTCCTTTAAGCCATTCACAACGTGACCCAACGCTTTTATTTCCAACCCAAGTTTGAGTGCCTTGGCCTCCAACTAAGAGCTCTTTATTCTCCTGTAAATGTTGCTACAGACTCCATGTAAAATACAAATTAACACAATATGTCACAACATATATTAATATATAAATTCCAGTGCCAATATAACATCACTTCATATAATATGCCAACGTCGATATGATTATAGCCCATTATATCCATGGTAGTATCCTCTGTAATATCAGGATATCCATGCATGAGTTATCATATTATTCACATGAATTATTAACTGTGGACCATATACATTGATCATGTAATTCACTCGTGGACCTAACAATCCTCTTCCATCTATAGTCACTGCTGCCAAATCCTCTACAGAGGCCACAGCGCTCCTATTCTCAAGGCTATGGAATAGAGTACTTAAGGGTTTCATGAAGCGCTCACCACAAAAAATTTCACCAGCGGTCAGATATATACCAGTGGAGTTACCAAATCCCATAGAATGAAGGATAAGGCCAACCTATTATGGAGTTAAAGGACACTTCCCAATAATTCTCCTCTCATTATACATAAGCCTCTTATCTACAAAATTTGGTTCCCTGTACTTCTTTAAAATAATTTTCTCCTTTGTAGTAAAGATATCCAAGCAATTTAAATTCAAAGTTTAATTATACCAATGACTTGTATGTCCCTTGTACTTCTTTTACACATTATACCAATGACCTGTATGTTCTTTTATAGCACCAACATATTTATTCTTGAAGTCGATCCACCAGTCGACCCTTGGTAGTAATTTTCTCCCATTCCTTATTGTACCGTATCACTTCGGCATTCTTCATTATACTTGTAAATGATCGTGGCTAAGACATCGTCTCTCCTCTGAATCACACAGAGAGAGGCAGAACACCAACCAGAGGTAAAAAATTGTTCAAATTAATGAATGTCGTTGCAGAAGATATGATGCACTGTATTAACGTTGGGCATTGTCATGATCATTGTTGTGTAACGCATTCTACCTATTTTTCCTCTGTTCATATTGCCTATATCTATTCTATTTATACAATAGTTATTTAATCTATCTGTCCTTGCTGAATATTTAGGACCGATGAAATATATCTGACACCCATGCGTTACTTGTCACCATCACCTATAATTCTTCTTGCCGATTATGTCATCCCTTCTTTGCCTGTCCACCAACATTTTAATCACATAATGATACCATAACGTTCTTTATTCAGGCACTATCACAACGTTCACCGACATTCACATCAGTTTTTTTCAGGTTATATGTTATCAACCTCTGATATTCTGAATGAGTATTCCACTGGTATATAAAGTTTTCTGATTTACCATGTAACACAACTCATATTATACAATACCTTTTCTTGTGCGTTTCTAGCTCCTCAAGATGTGTTCCTGACCAATGCCAATTTGTTCTAGCACCTAGGTTTTGATTTACAACAGCTTTCCATTCTCCTTGTGAAGCTTCTTTTTCTAGATTTATTTACTCATTGTCTGTTACTCTGATTATGTATGGTTCTGCTCATGGCTCCCCTTGTGTTGATGGCAACTTTTCAAATATATTTTTAGTGTGTATTCATTTTCCATTGTGCAGAAGTTTTGTAGATCAGGTTAAGTGATCTCTCTCAAATAATGCTTTGGACTCCATAAACATAATGCATTAGAATTTTTCAGGCTTCATCTAGGGAGTTATAAGCTCAAACTATAGCTTCCCATGGCTTAGATTTCTCACATCTTTGCCTTTTTATTATCGATTTTAGTGTATGAACATTTTTCTTGTGCACCATTACAGAGTCTACAAAAAAAACTTATGGGAATGATAACTCAAGTTAGACCCTATGCATTCTTCTTATTTTTGTTTCGTTGTCTCTAACACTTGTAGTGAGGTGCATGGTGTTCTCACCCTATGTAGATATTTATCCTCTAAACATTATGAATACCATAATAAATTCTTCCATGGCCATATTATTTGAACAAGTTCCATAATTTCTGTCAAGATATTTTCTAAGTTGAATATGATGTTATTTGTGTTCAACATTCTTCTTATAGGTTGATTTTCCTGGTTCCTTTTCTTTTTTGCCTTTGGTTTCCTTTTTCATGCATTTTGTCATTAAAAATTAATTCACATTTACACTTGCAGCATTGTCATCAGGAATGTATGGATTTACTGAAGTGTGCCATGCTAAAGAAGAAACACCTTATTATTGTTGTTAGGAAAGTTGCTAAAGAAGAAACACCTTATTGTTGTTGTTAGGAAAGTTGGCCCTCCTTATAACGGACAAGATCCTTTACAGCCCCATAAGATATCTTGGAATGTATGTGTTGTCTTACATAGCTAATATATGAGATTGGGGTTGCTAAATCTAATGTTTCCATTCTTAGTTCCTTACTAAAATGAAACAATATGTATTGCAAGGCATTGATTACTCTTCTCTCCCCCTAAAACAATGCTACTCTAAGTTAGAACAAGTTCTTCATTTCTTCCATGAGCAGCTCCCCCTCACACCATGATGCCTTCATTGTGTCATTGAAGTAATAATTTGTTCCTTTCTCTTCCTCTTCCATACTCTTGTAGACTGCTTTCCCTTGTTTGCATTTATTTCATAGTTTTCTCTTCTTGAAGTTGCTTCCATATTCTGTCTAGTTCTCTTTAGAATATATGGTGACTTACAATCCTTGGCTTTGTGGCCAATATTATTACACATAAAAAATCTTGTGTGGCCAAAACATAGAGAAAATGGTGTGTTTCATTTTGCGTTCATGTTTTTCTCCATATACACTTTACATTCAACTGCTTTATGTCCAAATTCATCACACATATAACAATAACCATAGAAATATTTTATGTACTTGGTTGCTGGTGTTATCCTCTATTTGCTTGTTGGATAGTGCCTTCTTGTTTGTTGCATGTTTTGTTGAATAGTCTTGATCTTCTTGTTCTGACAATTTGTTGCCACATGTCCATGTTCATGGCAATAAAAACATGTGATGTTTTTCCTAGGAGCAAAGAATCTCCTTTGAGATCTTCCAAACTTTTTCAACTCATTCATTGGCTTTTGATATTGTTTCTTGTTTTTGCTTTCTTTACAAAGCATGTTGTTCTTACACTTTTCTTCTGTAGGTCCTTTTAGAGCTGATTCATTATCATCTTTAATGGTTGCCTTTGTTGAGCTTTTCATGGAGGCAAGGTCCTCTTCTAGTTGCTTACACAACCTATTCTTTTCTTCTAACTTACTTTTAGCTGAATCAACCTCAAATTCTAACATTTTACATTGTAGGTCTCTCTCCTTGAATTTACTACTCATCACCTCTTCTAGTCTCCTTACTTCTTCAAGTTAAGTCTTCGGGCTGACAATTTCCTCCTTGTACTCATGCTCTTTCTCATCACATGTTTGCACCATTTTCTTCAAATCTTTGTTTTCATTCTTCAATATTTCTATACTAGTCAATGATAATTCAATCCTATCTTGATTTTGATATGTCTTTTCTTCATGAGAGTTAGATACATTCACACAGGTAGAGGTTTCATTTAACTGAACACTTTCCTTTTGACAAGGTTTTTTCTCCTTCCTCTTTCTCTTTTCTTTCTTTGTGCTACTGCTACTAACCTCTCCATGAATGAGGTGCAATCTAAGCCAGATTTCTTTTGCAAAAGTTAAATCTATGATTGTATCAAGATCCTTATTATGAATATTACTATACATGACACATTTTGCTTTAGCATTCCACTGTTGTTCTTGCAAAGAGGGAGAATCCTTGAAGTAGCCATCACATACTAGTTTCCATACACTAGGTCCATAAGATATGAGTTCATATTTTACCTTATCTCTCCATTCATAAAATTTTGTTGCACTAAACACAGGTACATTTTGATAGTCCATGACTCAACCAAATCTACCTTCAAGATGTTAGGCTTATACAGAAGGAACTGACTCTGATACCAATTAATGAAAAATTGATTAAACTGAGATGGGGGTGAATCAGTTTAGTATATTCATGGACATTAAAATTATTTCCATTAATACCATTAACCGAAATGAGCAACATAATAAATAATGACCAGCAGATAGAATAGGTGAACAACAAGTAATAAGCAAACCAAAACATCACATCAACATATAACAACACATATTGACACTAGATATATGTGGAAACCCATAAAGGGAGAAAACCATGATCTTATTATTGTTGTGATGCAAAGGCAAGCTCCTACTCCTTATTACATCTAATTTTTTGTAGGCTCCAACCTACAAGAGGTTGCTACCTCAATCTTATGTAAGTTGCAACTACAAGGAAGCTCCAACTTCCATATGCTTTATGTAGGCTACAACCCATAGGAGGCTCCTACCTCAACAGGCTCCAACCTGATGTTTATCAAGCCATTACTTGAAAGGAGACTACCTGATCCAGATTTAAACAGGAACGCAACAAATTATAGAGATAACCGTAAACACAAAGATGCAGCGGAAATAATACTTCATTTCATTAATGTAAAATACTGAAATATGCTTACAAACAGGAATCCCAAATAACCGAGCTAGGGCGATGGTAGCTTATCTCTGAGAAGAGATGTGGCGGCTACATGCCTCTGAACTATCTTACAATGAGGCTCAAGGGCCTTTTTACTATTGAACAATAAGAGAAAACCGTAAACAACCAAAACCCTAACCCGAGGAGATGTAACACCAAGAGTTTATGGGCCCCGTTAGGGTGAGTTGGACAGCCAACTTCCCGGGGTCGCGACTTGGTCATATTATCTCCATTTGACGCGCATGATAGCCCATTGGAAAGATCTCTCCGAGGACTACGACGAAAAAGACGATTTTAGATAGAAAATCGCTGACGGTAGATTTCCCAAAAAACGTCGTTTAGGGCCTCAAAACGGCTCCGGAAGTTTAGGACCCGAAAAACTGCTAAAAATAGTAAATTGTGCTATAATTAAGGAAACTGGAAAACTAAAAGAAGCAATGGTGGGGGTCCAAGTGGAATTAGCGGGTGGCCACCAATATCCACCTAGATCATTCCTCCCCCCTTAGGAAGCAGTGGTCCCCATTGCGTTGAGTTCCTCCATGAGATGAGGGAACTTCTGTTGAACTTGGTCCCTGGTGAGCCACTTGCCCTAGTGAAGGAGTTGGCCTGCTTTGACAACTCGATACAGTTGGATATTCTGCCAGCAAGTGTGATTGATCTGTGTGTCCATGATCGGATCAGTTGCATCTTGTTCCATGCAATCTGGATTTAACTATGTGGGTGTGCGTTGTTCTGCAATGTCAGATGTGTCTAGTAATGGTGGAAAGTATGGCCGAAGGCGGTCCACATTGAACACTGGGTGCAGGCCAAGGAATGGGGGAATGTTGAGCTCAAATGCATTATCTCCCATGGCCTTGGTAATGGTGTAAGGACCATATCAGAGTGGTTTGAGTTTCTGATAGGCTCCGGTAAGGTGTTCCTTTTGCAAATGCAACCAAACTTTGTCACCCACCTGAAACTTGTGTGGCACCTGATGTTGATCATGTCGCTGCTTGTACTTGGCATTTGATTTCTTCAGAATTTCATGTACCTGCTAGCAAATATGTTGGATGTGCTCAATGAAGTTGTTTGCCTTATCTGTTTCAGACTGGACATGAGCTGAATCTGCATGAGTAGCTACAAATGGCATGGCCACATCAATGGGACATAGTGGCTAGAATCCCAAGCCCACCTGAAAAGGGCTGTGTCCAGTTGAGCTGTGGAGAGCCCGATTGTAGTTGTGTTGAACATAGGGGAGGCTTTCGTCCCATTTGCGTGGATGCTTTGAGTTTTACATACGCAGAATGTGTACGACCATCCTATTAACAACCTCTGTCTGGCCATCAGTTTGAGGATGGAAGGTTGTGGACTTAGTGAGTTTGGTGTCCAGCATCGACCAGAGACTGGACCAAAATGTACTGAGGAACCTGTTGTCTCGATCTAAGATGATAGACTGTGGGATCCCAAAGTGTACCCACACTCGTTCAAAGAAGAGTTTAGCAGTGGCTTCTGTTGTGATATTCTTCTTGCAGGCCGCCATAATGGCCATCTTCGAGAACCTGTCAACAACCACAAAAACACAGTCATTTCCATGCTTAGTGGAAGGAAGGCCTAACATGTAATCCATGGAGATGGATTCCCAAGGTCGACTAGGGGTAGGCAGCAGGGTATAGAGGCCTTGCTCCTTGATGTCCAGTTTGGAAATGGCGTAGGCAGTGCATGATTTGATGTACTTCTCGACATCCTCTTGAAGATTCGACCAATAGAAATACTTCTGCAGTATTGCCACCATTTTCGCAACCCCGAAATGCCTAGCAGCCCGACGGTAGTGTGCTTCCCAAATCATCTTGGCACGCTCGCTTGAAGGAATACAAAGGTGACCCAGGTGGCATAACAGGGCATCCTGGAGGTGAAAATCTGGAACATGCTGACCCTCCAAGAGTGTCTGGTATGTGTGGCCAAATTCCGGGTCGCTTTTGTAGAGCAGTGGCCAATCAGAAGTCTCGTGCCCACAAGAGTTGAGCACGATGGTTAACGCCATGATCGGTGGTCGACTGAGGCAATCTACAACATTATTGGTGTTGCCCTTCTTATACTTGATATTCAAATGGAAATTTTGCAGGTATGTGGACCACTTCTAATGGCGATCATTCTGCAATTTCCCTTGGGTCTATATGAACTGCAAGGGTTGGTGGTCTATGTGGATGACTGTTTCCTTCCCTAAAATGTAATGCTTCCATTGTCGGCAGGTGATGAGCCCCAAATTTGGTAACTTGTTGGGCTCATTTGGCCTAATTATCCTTGTTCAGTCCTTGTTAAATCCTTCATTTTTCATAGCTTATGCATTATTTTTCAGTATGTTTATGTCATTTGTACGAATAAGGGTAGTCACTCTTCTTAGGTGGCTAACACGTGCGCATTTCAGGTTTTTTGACACATGTTGGAGCAAAACCGAGCAATCATGGGCTAGAAGACAGCCAAGCTCGAGGTGAGGATTCGTAGGGGGGTTGTCTATGGCATTAAATAGCCCTTCATCGGGATCTTCACGCCCAACTCCGAGCTCCAAAGGCCACCAAAACCAGATCTAGAAGGCAGCCAAGCAGATTTTGGAAGAGGCTATCTGCTCACAGTTTGGACAGCCAAGTCCCATAGATTTAGGAGGCCAGCTAGGGCCCTCGTGGTGTATAAATGTTAAGGCCTCAGCCTTCATAAGGGACTTTTGAAACCATTGCATATTTTTCACTACAGTGTTGTTAGCTTTACTTTGTTCTCTTGTAACCATTTTGGCATAACTCTTGACTTATGACTATTTTTTGATAATGAGAAGTAGTCTGATTTTATATCAACTCTGAGTTTTCTATAGGAGCCATAGCTCTCAGGGTTGGGCCCAACCTGAGAGCCTAGGGATTCCTTTTTGTATTGTTACCTTTCCCTTATGCATCGTTGTTTTCCTTTTATGCATTTGAAACGTATTTTTGTTGGGCAGATTTAGTTGTGTTGGTTAAATAGGTCATTGTTTATGAATAGAATTGCTTCAGATGTTTAAAATAGATTGGTAGGATAATAATAGGAAAAAATCTCCAAGAAAAGGGTCAACAACACTCTCAGTTTCACCTCATCCTTATTGGATCAGGGGCTGGAATTGAAGAAACAGTGCTGCCCCAACAAAAACACTAGTTTGCTTGACCATGCAATCCTTAGTGTACTGTTTTCATTTGCAGAAGTTAGTTATGGGTTCAGATCTCTGAAATGTTTCTTTGCATGATTGATGTACATGGTTTTCTTTCCAAATAAAGCTATTGTTCATTCGTTTTATTGGCAGTTACATTAGATTAGCTAGGACATTGATTATTTGTAAGACTTTGTTGATTCGGTTAAATGTACACCGTGCAGGGCATCTCTACCACTCTCTCATCCACCTAAGCTTCATCAGAGCCAGCTGTTCCATCTCCTAGCTAGGTTCCTTGTCTCACACCTGTCCTTTTGCCCACGTAACCCTACCTTCTTGCTCCATCATTGTCTTAGCCTTCTTTAAGCCAAGTCAGCCTTCTACACCCTCTCACCACTCCATCCACCAGTCCCTGGGTCACTCCAGGCCCCTATCCTACCTCCCTATCCATTCATGCATCTTCCCTCACTCACCCATCCTCTAAAATCTACTTTTTAAACATCCTGTAGAAATTTCTGAACATCCTCTAGAAATCCCTGAACATCCTGTAGAACCCCTGCAGACTTCCTGTAGAAGCTCACAAATGAGGTTTCTTGATAGCCAAACTTTGTGAAACTCTTTGGAAGGGTGTTAGGGACTCCTTAGACCCTCTCTGAACCTTCCCAACCTTTTCCAAGCATTTCTCCTCCGTGATCCACCCCTGCACAGTAAAAAGCCAGTTAAAAGCACATGCATGATAATTCTAATAACTTATTCAAAAATACAAAAAGATGTTTTCTTCAGGTAGAGGTAGTCTAGACACATGTATTTTACCTTCATAGAAGTAATGGCATCCCTTCCAGTAGTTTGCATTCTCTCCTTTGCATCAGTAGGACTAGCTAGTAGAATTAGGGTTTGCTAGGGTTTGTGTTACTTTTTGGCTTTCAGTCTCTTCCCGCAAGTATATTAGCTTCCTTTGAGTTAGCTTTCATCCATCAGTTAAAAATATTCTTCTAAGAGCTCATAGAAGTTGGCTTAAGCCCCTAGAGAACTTGTGCCAGCTGACCAAGTGACAGCTGCGACAAGAGCTAGTACTTATGCATACAGCACCGTCGCTTCCAAGTTTGTTACGAACTATCGGGTTGATAAGAGTAAAGAAGGGAGTCCCAGGAGTTGCAGCATTATTGTTGCAATACTGGAGCCCACCATCTTTTTGGCACTGTTGCCAGGGAAGCGTCAGAGTATTGGTGATTGCTGCTTTTCTTCTCTTTTCCACTACAACCTTCTGCTAAGTAGTTTATTTCATTTCCATTATGAAATTTCGTTTATGCAAAAGTAGATTAGCATTTCCCGCTTTCATAGATTAGCATTTCAATTCCGTAATTTCATTTCTGCAAGCGTAGATTAGCATTTCAATTCCGCAAGAGTAGCCTAGCATTTCATTCCTCCAATTTCATTTGAGTAAAATAGATTAGACCTTTCCTGCTTTCATTTCAATTCCACAATTTCATTTCAGCAAGAAAGATTTTAGTTAGTTGCAGTTCAATCTATTTCAGTTTTGCAAGTACAAGCAGAAAATACAAAAATCAACCAAAAAGATTTCCTTTCCTGCCTTGTAGGAGTAGAGATAAGTTAGAAAAATGATTGCACAACGCCCCCACTGCTTCACGCAGCCAACCTTCTCTCTTCTTCGATGGTTGTGATTAAAGAACCCTTAGGTGGACAGCAAGACATATTTGAAGAACCTCAAGGGAAGAAGATTTCAAGAGCGAGGTAAGGCAGTTTCTTGCCATGCAACTGGATACCTTGCGGATCCAAAAGAAGCAAGAAGAAGCCAAGAGGGCTTTGGCCATATTTTGTCCCAGGTGCACTAGAAGGCATCCTAGGAATGAATGTCCATTGCACTCCATAGAAGTGTGTTTTGTCTGTGAAGAAGACCATCCTACAAATTAGTGCCCTTCCTTGCCTGGACTTAAAGCTGCATATCAGTGGGCCAAAGGAGTCACTGAACCACTCTATTTCATGAACCAAAGGAGGTCACATGGACCCATACCTTACCAGCAGGGAATGCAAGGGACATCCCAAACCTATTATGACCCCTATCAAGCCACTTTCATGCCTTCTTGGGGTCCCCCTGCTCATCCTTCCTAGTTCACACCTCCTCCTTGTTCCTTCATAGATCCATATTATGCCCAACCAGTTACTCATTCGTTTCACTCTTATTCTCAGCCACAGCCTCAGTGGAATGCACCTCATCAGGGGTGGAGGCCCCAGTACAACTCTCCTCGTGCTCATTTGCCTCTACCACTTGTCCAACCACAACGCCATCCACCTCCATCTCAAATATACACCCCCACTCAACTACCCGTGCCACCATCTCCAAACCCGCACATTGGAATAGCTCAACCCTATTGCAAAGCTGAGGCACAACATGTCCAAATGACTCCTCTTGAGCTCAATGATCTTCACCATAGCTCAGAAAGAGTGTTGCAAAACAGAGATTATATTGACAACATTGAAGGACCAAAGGCAAAAGAAGATTCAAAAGAAAATATCAAAGAACCATGGGCTGCACTTGATGAAGAGAAGACATCAGAATTAGAGATCGAGAGAACTCCCTCATTGTCACCATCAAATCCTCCATGTATTCAAGAGAAAAGTCAGCAAAAAGAGGAGGATGTGAAGGTCATGATAGAAGGTGACATGAAGAATGATCCAAATCAGAAAAAGGACCAAGGATATCAGAGCTATATTGAGATATGGTTTTAGATGGTCACGAAGTTGCAGTGGTACTCTCTTCCTCAGCTATGTTTGATCCCTTCAAAGTCAGATCTTTGGTCTCTGAAATCCGGGTAGCTGTCAAAGAATGAATTTCAAGCCTCCACATCATTTTGTCTCTAATCTCGATGTGCACATGGCTCCGTTGGAAGTATTTTTATACTTGAAAAGAATTTTGTTTTTCAAGTAGGGTAGGGTAGAAAAAAAAGAAAAAAGAGAAAAAATGAAAATAAGAAGAAAATAAAAATCTAAGGTGAAAACCTCCTCAAAGGCGCCTTAGATTGGCTCATTGATTGAAAACCTCCATGAGGCGGTCAATGGGTTGGGAAAAGGAGAAAAGGGAATAAGATCCTTGGGTGAAAACCTCCCTTGGAGGTGCCCAGGGCAGGAAATTAGGGTGAAAACCTCATTGAGGCGCCCCTGCTGTCTCTCTAAAAAAAGAATTGGAATAAAAAGATCCTTGGGTGAAAACCTCTCTGAGGCGCCCAAGGCAGATAGTAGGGGTGAAAACCTCATTGAGGCACCCCTGCTGTCTCTTAAAAAAAAAAAAAAAAAAAAGGAAGAAACAGAAAAAAAAAAAAAACAAGTTTAATCTTTGGAAATTGTTGCAGGTTGCAGGAACACAATGCAGAAAGGAGGCCTCTCAACTCAAGGACAAGGGTCCCTACCAAGCTACCAGGAAACCTCACATACACTCCCTCCATGAACACTCATTTTTTCCAAGGTTTGGACACAATCTGGTCATGGTTTAGCCTTCTATAGGAAGCTACACGACTTTCTATAGGAAGTTCTGTATTTCTACAGAAAACTTTTTGTAGAGCCTTTGGGCGGGCCAGGATCGATTTTGGAGAAGGATTTGAAGCTTGAAGTCCATTGAGGAGGCATGAACCACTCTTTTCTTCCATCCTCCACTTGTTTCACCTCCTTTCACCACCATTGCTGCCATCTGGTCGAATATACCTGCATAGTCATACCAAAAACCTGTTTTCTTAGATAATTTTTTTTTTAAGTGGGAAATAAATCATGCAGAGGCTCACACACTTTACCTGTCAAGGCGACCTCAAGACCCTGCACCTATGAACGCGACTCATTTATTTCAGCATGCACCCTAGGAGGAGAAACGGCTACAGGATGTCCTACAGGAATCCTGTAGCAGCTGATCCGGCTGGAGCACATACCATGGAGAAACCAGCAGCTCATGAAGCTGGTGCATGCAGCATTCACCACCAGGAAATCAGGTCTCAAGGTCTTGTAGCCAGTAGCAGCCAATGAAAAGGAGCTCCAGCACCCGTGCATGAAGCAGTAGCAAGAAAATCCAACATTCCTCGTCCTGAAACCTGAAAAAACCACGTCCACGGCCGCACAGGTAAATGTCTAACCTTATTTCGTCAAATTACATAAGTTATACTCAAAATGTGCATCACTGTGAGAATGGATGGATTGAACAAGTCTGGTAGCCATTAACCTGGCCACCACAACCAGTCAGACGGCCTCGTAGGATCCAAATGGGCTTGGTTATGCCGAAAAGACGGGCAATTGACACGTGGGAAGTGTCCAGTCGGGGAGAAGCAGCAGTATGACAGGAATGGCGGCGGTGAATGCAGAGGGAAGAATTCAGCGGTCAGGGACACGCCGAGGAATGATGGCTGTGACGTCGGCCAACGGATCGACCGGGACAGCTCACCCCCGCGCCATGAATTCCGCAGCAATTCAAAATTGGCCGGTTGAATAACTTATGATACACTGCAGTCATTTACACTCACAACTGTTTTGCAGCCGAGTACGCGTCCTCCTCCTCTGCAAGTTGTTAGCCCGAGTTCTCGGTCTGTTCCAATGTCCTGCTGCTGCTCAGACTTGTCCAGAACCACCGTAACGTCCTCCAGAAGCCGTGCACGATTTCTACAGGAAGCTGCGCTACAGGGAGCCCGGCATTACGAAGAAGCTTGGACTGTTCACGTCGAGGGTGGAAATTCTCAGTGAGGTAGGCCTGAACATAACTTTCCCATGCAAATAATTCAAAAGGTGGTGAATTCGACGTGTTGAGGGGGTAGGGAAAATGTGAATGCAATTCTATCTATGAATTCAAAATCCATTTTCTTATCGCTGCATGAAATTGTCTTCGTAGTCTGCATGCGATATTTTCTCCAGGGTCTTGAATTAAAATCCCTCCTGTAGAAAAATTGAGACACTGTCAAGGCTCACCGGTGAAAAATTGTGAATTTTATATGACTGTGTGCATAACGGAGACGTAGCTCTGCGCTCTGTGTAGAGAAATCCCAAAGTCCTCCTTCTGTACATGAGCAGGCAAGTTCAGAACAACAAAAACAGAGTTTTTTACCATGCCGGGAGGGTTCATTAGAAAAGAACCTTCAGACTCCAAGAAATTACGGGAAACCCCTGAGGTGGTGGACTTGTTTTCCCGTGCACACTGGATGTCATTCTGTGACAAGCTTCAAGGTCACGATGACGAAATTACAGAAGAATTCCTAAGGTCCTTGAAGCCGAAGTCAAAGACATTGGCCATTGTCAACTTTAGAGGATTGACCCTCAGACTCACCCCACAGCTCATTAGCAGAGTAATTGATCTACCGATGGGGGTACCCTGGGATAAGGAGGAGAGAAAATTGGGTCAGAAAGCTAAAAAAGAGTTCTTCTTGCCAGAGGAACAATTTTCAGAGGACAAGAATGGAGTTCGAAGAACTAGCCTACAACCGTTCTGGAGTGAAGTCAGCCTCCAAATTATGAAGTATATTACGTGTGAGGGGCAATTTAGCATCGTGTATGGCTATCATTTCCGGTTGCTCATAGAACTCAAGCACCAAATGGACCTACCCTCAGAACAAAAATTGAGCATTCCTTACTTCCTCCTGCAATCCATGATTGAGTGTGCCACCAAACTGAGAGAGGGGACACCAGACCAGCTAGCCCATCATGCGCTTATCAAGCTCCTCGTGGAAGATGCACTCCACACTTACACTGTCCCTCTCTCTTGGGAGATTTTTCGGAATATGTCTAAGGATGATGACATCCGAATTTTGGCCGAGGAGCTCACTTCCTCCAGCAGCGAGGAGAAGGAGCACACTCAGGCAGAGAAGAAAGCTAAAGGACAAGAAACCCCGAGAAAAACACCAAAGAAAGAACAGAAAGGAACACAAGAAAAAGGCCAAGCTGCCAAAACAGGGGGTGGTAAAATTACACCAACACCCAGGGAGAAAAGACCACAGAGCAGGGTAGAAGGGACTGAGAAAGTCCAAGCCAGTGAGAGCACCCCTAAGACAACCTCAGCCAAGATAAAGGAAAAAGCACCCTCAGCCAAGCAGGCTAAAACGGTGCCATCTGCTTCTACAGGAAACCAGAAGGCTATTTCTACAGGAAGTTTAAAAACGGCTTCTACAGGAAGCCAGAAACCAGCCACTACAGGACTTACTACAGGAAGTCCGGAAAAATGACAGCAGAAGGAGAAATCGGCCGAAATTCTAGCTCGGGAGGCAGCAGCTGTGCTAGCCACCCTAGGTACCTCTCCCAAGCCAAAGGAAAAATGAAAGAGGGAGACTCCTCTGTATTTTAAAGCAAGAAGGAGTGTGAAAATTAAGACCGGCAGACCCCAACCTCCATCAAAAGAGCCAATCACAATTGTGGATACCCCTACCACACCAAGGGATAGCTCCCCCTCCAAGGCATCCATTACTTATGAGCGGGGGAGCCTGAAAACATCGTTCGGAAGCCTCTCTACAGGATGTCGAGGCGGTTCTATAGGAAAATTTGGCTAGGCTGAAGGAAACTGAGCAGATGGAGGAAAGAGCAGCCAAGTCACCACAGGAGGAGGAGAAGACCGATGTCATCATGGAACCAAGCCCCCAGCCCAGCCTGGGCTCTTATTATAACTTTTTGGAGGCCGGCAAAATTATTCCTCAGAAATTCACTGTGCCACTGTTTCTAGCACTAGAGGAAGAAAGAGTACGAACCCAAACTTGGATGAGGATCTCTAAATCCAAGGGGGTAGCAGATATAGGGCCTCTAGAGGAAAGGCTCATGAAACACAAAGGGAGTTGGCAAGAGTACGGCATGTGGAAAGCTCCCAATAGGCCAAGTTAAGAGAAGAGAATGAGTTGCTTAGACAACAGCTACAGCTATAGGGACAGAGGAAAGAAGAGGACACAACAGCCAAGGACACCACAGCAGAACCTCAAGAAAAAGAAGGAATGTAAGCTGATCTTAAGGAACTAAACCAGCAACTACAGGATAGGGAATTGCAGGCAGGCATAGAGATACAATCTCTAAAACAACAGATGCAAGAAAAGGAGGCACAACTGGCTTGCATTGCCAGTTGGGCAATGGAAGTTCTGCGATGTAGGCAGTCGGCCAAATCCTATGGCCTATACCTAAGGGATCAATGGCTACAATTCCAAATCAACACATTGGCACAAAGGGGTATCTCCCAAATCCAAAACCCCTACCAGTTCATGGATTTATGTAACAACAATTCATCGGAAGATAACGCTAAGCTTTCAGAGTTTTACCTTCATAATTTGGCCCTTCCAAACATAACCCCGTGGGACCCCAACACAGCAGTAGGGGACATGCAGCTGATGGAAATGACCTCATGGTTAAACCACGAAGAAAAGAGAGCAGTAGAGGTCAGAAATGTCATGGACCGAGAACTACATGAACCACTGCTGATTAGAGCAGAGCCAACGGACCCCACAGCATTGATATCCGCTCACCTGCACCTAGCAACCAACTCTCAGGCTTTATTAGAGTACATGGATTGGCAGGCTCAAGCCATATCACACTTCGAGGATATGGAGTGATTATTAAGGGACAATTGTGTTCATGCTTGCACCCGTAGGTGGAACACATTGTCCCACAGCCTCAAAATCAGGGAATATCACACTCCAACTAGAATGAGGGAGGCCTTGGCACGAGTGCCTCTCTACAAGAAGTCTATGCAGAAATTCCAGGCCAACTGGATAGGTCTCAAGCTAAGTCCACCTTTGCTTTTGGGATTTTTAGAAGGAGGCACAGAAGAAGAAGAGCATAAGCAGTGGGAAGAGGTGGAAAGGAAGGCCGGACTCCATGACAGTGAGGAGGATACTACTTCAGAAGCCTGGGATGTGAGGGTGGCAATTAAAGCAATGAAAGACGAGGAGCTGGACTAGTTGCTCAGAGGATGAGCAACCCTTTTAGCAGGGGGTGATGATGAGCCCAAAATTTGGTAACTTGTTGGGCTCATTTGGCCTAATTATCCTTGTTCAGTCCTTTTTCAATCCTTCATTTTTCATATCTTATGCATTATTTTTCAGTATGTTTATGTCATGTGTACGAATAAGGGTAGTCACTCTTCCTAGGTGGCTAACACGTGCTCATTTCAGGTTTTTTGACACATGTTGGAGAAAAACAGAGCAATCATGGGCTAGAAGACAGCCAAGCTTGAGGTTAGGATTCATAGGGTGGTTGTCTATGGCATTAAATAGCCCTTCCTGAGGATCTTCACCCCCAACTCCGAGCTCCAAAGGCCACCAAAACTGGATCTAGAAGGCAGCCAAGCAGATTTTGGAAGGGGCTGTCTACTCACAGTTTGGACAGCCAAGTCCCATAGATTTAGGAGGCCAGCTAGGGCCCTCGTGGTGTATAAATGTTAAGGCCTCAGCCTTCATAAGGGACTTTTGAAACCATTGCATATTTTGCACTACAATGCTGTTAGCTTTACTTTGTTCTCTTGTAGCCATTTTGGCATAACTCTTGACTTATGACTATTTTTTGATAATGAGAAGCAGTCCGATTTTATATCAACTCTGATTTTTCTATTGGAGCCATAGCTCTCAGGGTTGGGCCCAACCTGAGAGCCTAGGGATTCCTTTTTTTACTGTTACCTTTCCCTTATGCATCGTTGTTTTCCTTTTATGCATTTGAAATGTATTTCTGTTGAGCAGATTTAGTTGTGTTGGTTAAATAGGTCACTGTTTATGAATAGAATTGCTTCAGATGTTTAAAATATTTTGGTAGGATAATAACAGGAAAAAATCTCCAAGAAAAGGGTCAACAACACTCTCAGTTTCACCTCATCCTTATTGGATCGGGGGTTGGAATTGAAGAAACAGTGCTTCCCCAACAAAAACACTAGTTTGCTTGACCATGCAGTCCTTAGTGTACTGTTTTCATTTGCAGAAGTTAGCTATGGGTTCAGATCTCTGAAATGTTTCTTTGCATGATTGGTGTACATGGTTTTCTTTCCAAATAAAGCTGTTGTTCATTCGTTTTATTGACAGTTAGATTACATTAGCTAGGACTTTGATTATTTGTAAGACTTTGTTGATTCGGTTAAATGTACACCGTGCAGGGCATCTCTACCACTCTCTCATCCACCTAAGCTTCATCAGAGCCAGCTGTTCCATCTCCTAGCTAGGTTCCTCGTCTCACACCTGTCCTTTTGCCCACGTAACCCTACCTTCTTGCTCCATCATTTTCTTAGCCTTCTTTAAGCCAAGTCAACCTTCTACACCCTCTCACCACTCCATCCACCAGCCCCTAGGTCACTCTAGGCCCCATATCCTACCTGCCTATCCATTCATGCATCTTCCCTCACTCACCCACCCTCTAAAATCCACTTTTTAAACATCCTGTAGAAATTTTTGAACATCCTGTAGAAATCCTTGAACATCCTGTAGAACCCTTGCAGACTTCCTGTAGAAGCTCACAAATGAGGTTTCTTGATAGCCAAACTTTGTGAAACTCTCTGGAAGGGTGTTAGGGACTCCTTAGACCCTCTCTGAACCTTCCCAACCTTTTCCAAGCATTTCTCCTCCGTGATCCACCCTTTCACAGTAAAAAGCCAGTTAAAAGCACATGCATGATAATTCTAATAACTTATTCAAAAATACAAAAAGATGTTTTCTTCAGGTAGAGGTAGTCTAGACACATGTATTTTACCTTCATAGAAGTAATGGCATCCCTTCCAGTAGTTTTCATTCTCTCCTTTGCATCAGTAGGACTAGCTGGTAGAATTAGGGTTTGCTAGGGTTTACGTTACTTTTTGGCTTTCAGTTTCCTTCCACAAGTAGATTAGCTTCCTTTGAGTTATCTTTCATCCATCAGTTAAAAAGCTTCTTCTAAGAGCTCATAGAAGTTGGCTTAAGCCCCTAGCGGACTTGTGCCAGCTGACCAAGTGATAGCTGCGGCAAGAGCTAGTACTTGTGCATACAGCACCGTCGCTTCCAAGTTTGTTACGAACTACCGGGTTGATAAGAGTAAAGAAGGGAGTCCCAGGAGTTGCAGCATTATTGCTACAATACTGGAGCCCACCAGTAGGCCTGCACAATGGAATACATCTCTTTGTCATAAGTGGGATACTTCCGAACTGTGTCTGAAAGTGTCTCACTGTGATATGCCACTGGATGCCCATGTTGAGTAAGGATTGCCCTAATAGCATAGTCAGAGGCATCTTTCTCGACCTCAAATGGTTGTTTCAAGTCTGGTAATGCAAGAACTAGTGCCGAGCAGAGGCGATATTTCAACTCGGTGAATGCCTTCTGTTGAGATTCGGACCAAAAGAATTTTTCTTTTGCTCCTCCCTTGGTGACTTGACTCAAGGGCCAAGTGATATCAGAAAACCCCAACACGAACCTGCGGTAGAAGTTGGCAAGGCCTAGAACGCTGCGAAGCTCTGTCAGAGTGGTTGAAAATGGCCAATCCCGAATGACTTGGATCTTGGCTAGATCCACATGCACCCCTTGTTCATCAATAATGTATCCCCGATACTGAACCTGGGTCATGCCAAAAGTGCATTTCTCCAAATTGGCACATAACATGTGGTGCCGCAGTGTTTGGAGAACCTGTCGGATGTGGTGGAGGTGCTCTTCCCAACTTTGGCTGAAGATTAGGATGTCATCTAAGTATACCACTACAAATGAGTTTGTGAATGGCCGCAAGATGTCGTCCATTAGCCTCATGAAGGTTGCAGGAGCATTAGTCAATCCGAAAGGCATAACCAACCATTCGAAGAGACCCTCCTTGGCTTTGAATGTAGTCTTCCACACATCAGAGGGTTCGATTGGTACCTAGTGATATCCTCATTTCAAATCAATCATGCTGAAATATTTTGCCCCCTTCAGTTGGTCCAGGAGGTCATCAATCCATGGGATTGGGTACCTATTACAGACATTGATCTTGTTCAGTGCCCGATATTCAATACAGAGTCTCCAAGTCCCATCGGGCTTCCACAGGGCGATGAACTCAGACGGATGTGACCCTTTTGTAGTGGCCAATCTAGGGTGCTAGATTAGACTAGATTTATTATCAACCAGGGTCAGTAAACTTCGAGGCATGTGTCTACAATCTATAGACATAAAGGATTCCTAACTAAGTGTTTATTGTGATAGGTTGCAGTACTTCTTTACAGAAGGTTAAGATATGTTTCCTCTCACCTTAACACTCAGATCACCTAACTTATCTAACTGTCCTAAAGGTACAGCGTATTGCTAGACTGAGATTTTAATCCTCTTACAAGGATGTTATGCACAAAATCCCTGTCTATTTAACACTTAAGCATTCATGAAAAATCAAAAGCACACTAAAGTTTAAATGCATGAAAAACATATTCTATGGAGAAGCTTTAAAATATAACGATGGATCAAATGTCTTACAAGATATGGTTCAATGATCTAACAATAAAATCTTCAAGCTATCACCATAAATACCATTTTTGGGAATTTCTAATCAAATCAACAAAATCATAAACATGGAAATAGCACTAAACACTATGCGTTATATTCAAATTCAAAAAAATGCTAAGGAAATGAAATTAACAGTATACCAATACACGCAGGGCCCGTCCATGTTTCAATGGTACACTGAAGTAAACTCAAGCAACGAGAGTATTAACGCATAAACACTGCTGGAGTAAAACCGTGACTATATTCAAGTGTTGAAGATTGCAATCACATACAAGAGTTCTGTTCTCAAACGATGTATAGAGATAATAATCGTAACTGTAACTGTTCTTGAAAACAAAATAATACGCAGTCTTTATCTGCCTGTCCCTATCTGAATCGAATGTACATTCATTAAGCAGATGTTTCTGCTTTTACAAAGGAATGATTTTTGGTCATTTCTAATCTAAACCGATTTCCAAAAAGAAAACAAAACGAAACTGGTTTGGGAAACCATGGCTTTTACTGCCTTTGTAACCAAAAGGCTGGGGTTTGACCAGCGTGGACCGCATAACCAGGAGCTTTTGATTTGTTGTAGAATCGATTTTTCACCATGCTTGTACATTCCAGGTTTCGTTCCTATCCATTGCTTTGGCTTGCCTGTCATGCCACGTGTCAGATGATAAACCATTTACAGGATGTTATGACTTCCTGTAATCTTTTTATTGAAAATTCCTAATTTCTAACATAAAAATTCATAAATTAACTTTAATGCAAACTAACAACTATAATGCTATTAATTAATCAATTTCGAGGGATATAAGAGGTCTATGGAGGAAAAAGGTAGACAAGTGATGGTGTTTCTAGAAGAAAAAGATGGTAATGGAATGGTACCAACACTTTTTGCAGCAGCTCCCGAATCTGCCTCTTGATTTCATCATTATCCAGAACAGAGCATCGATAGATTGGTCCATTGGGCAACGACGCACCTGGGGTCAGGTCAATGGAGTGCTTGACCTGACAATGCAAAGGAACCCCTACGGGGAGGTGAAGATGTCCTCGTACTCCTCCACGACCTTGTCCATCTGTAGTTGTCGTGCAGAGAGGCCCTGTCTAGAGGTTGTGGCCACCGTATTCTTCTTTTCTTGAGGGTGTATCATCAGGAAAAAAAAATTCCCGGTTTTGGAAATGAGCTTACTGCATTGTTTTGCAGTAACCAAAGAGATGGTGGTAGGTGGTGCTACCTCTGGTATCCTGTACAACTTATTTCCCAAAGTAACAATAACAGCACGGGGCCTTGATTCATACACAGCATGTTGCTTCCACAAGTATGATTTTCCTAATAATACATCACAAACTTCAACAGGAGCAATGTCACACAATACCTCATTCCTGAAGGGCTTGATGTTGTATGGAAGGCGACACTGTTGGCTCACGTGAAGATCTCGTCCTTGGTGCAGCCACCCGATGGTGTACTGTTGTGGATGTGCTATGGTCGATAAGCCAAGCCGCTTCACGACCTCTACACCTCTACCGAAATGAGGTTCATTGGCTCCCGCTATCGACAATGAACTGTAGTGGGGAGCCCTTTACCCACATCTGGGAGTGGAAGAGACTCTCCTCCTCCTCTGGATCTTAGGGTTACTCCTTCTGGATCTTCGTGGTGGAAACGATGGCGTTGGGCTCCGCATCGATAATCTCCTTCCCTTTGTCATTCCCCTTATCAATTTCTGACTCATAGTCAAAACATGCATCTAATTCTGAAACCTTTAGCTCGGCCACCAGTGACTGCTTGGCCCGACACTCACTTGTGTTGTGAGTGGAGCTCTTATGGAACTCACACCACTTTCTCGTGTCCTTTTTCGGCTTTGCGGCACTGTTCTTTACTTGCAGCTTTGGCGGTTTGTCTTGGGATGCCCCGCCTTAGCTTTGTCCTTTGTTCTGCGGTTTGGGGGCACCTTTCCCTTGTTTTGGATTCGCAGATCCAAAGTCTCGCTTCTTCTGTTTAAATTTTTGCTCGACCTTGACGGCATATCGGTATGTCGTGCCGAGCAAGGAGATGTTCAGGAATTCTATTTCTTCTTGGATGTACTTGTGCAGGCAGCCATGGTATTTGAGTACCAAATGCTGCTCTATATCCTTGATACCCAACTTTGTGCAAATGGTATTGAAAATATTAGTAAACTCTGGCACGTCTTGGTCCCTTCCCTGTCGTAGCGTGGTCCACTTTATGTATTGATCCTCATAGCTTCTGACAGGGTAGTACTGCTCCTTGATGGCATCTCGGAATGAATTCCAAGTGGGTGCAGTTGAAAATAGTGAGTTTTTACTTTCATCCTTCTGCTCGTTGTAGGTTTCCCACCAATCCTTGAAGTGGGGGGCTGCTTTGAGAAGAGCGAAAATAATCTTTTCCCGACTGGAAAAATCATGAACAGAAAAATAACCCTATAGCACATTTAACCATTTATCGACAGCATCTGCATATATCTGAACCTCGAATATGGGGATTTCAAAATTGACTTGTACCTTAAACGGTGTGGTGTTTCCATAGTTGTTGTTGGAAGCCGATGCGTCACCCCTAGGTAGCCGCTGAAGGATCTGGGCAAAGTTGTCCATCATCGCGTCCCTTTGTCGCTCGAGGGCTTCTTTGAGCAAGATTTTGATAGGATCTCCTGCCCCCTCATCTTTCTTTTCATCTACCATGGGAGGCCGTCAGGATTTGCAAGGCTAGTCTTGCAAAGGTTCGACTAGTTCAAGCCCTAACTCCTTATATCTCGATCTCGTTGGGGACATGCAAAGAAAAACAGAGAAGAAAAACAGACCGCTTTGATACCACTGATCCAGATTTAAATAGGAACGCAACAAATTATAGAGATAATCGTAAACACAGAGATGCAGTGGAAATAATGCTTCATTTCATTAATGTAAAATACTAAAATATGCTTACAAACAGGTATAGAAATAACCCAGCTAGGGTGACGGTAGCTTATCTCTGAGAAGAGATGTGGCAGCTACATGCCTCTAAACTATCTTAAAATGAGGCCCAAGGGCCTTTTTATTATTGAACAATAAGAGAAAACCCTAAACAACCAAAACCCTAACCCAAGGAGATGTAACACCAAGAGTTTATGGGCCACGTTGGGGTGAGTTGGACAGCCAACTTCTCGGGGTCACGACTTGGTCATATTATCTCTCTTTGACATGCATGATAGCCCGTTGGAAAGATCTCTTGAGGACTACGGTGGAAAAGATGATTTTCGACAGAAAATTGCTAGCGGTAGATTTCCCAAAAAATGTTGTTTAGGACCTCAAAATGGCTCCGGATGTTTAGGACTCGAGAAACTTTTAAAAATAGTAAATTGTGCTATAATTAAGGATTAACTTAAAAACTGAAAGAAGGAATGGTGGGGGTCCAAGTGGAATTAGCGGGTGGCCACCAATATCCACCTAGATCACTACCATCCCCTGATGCACACAAGAAATAACAACGTGTTGGTTTACCTGGTCATAAATTCGCATATCTCCATCTTCATTTCTGCATCTTCTTCCCTTCAAGTTTGCTTCACATAAGCTTCATATGTGCCAAGTAACTAATTCCTAATACCTCAATCAAATCTCTCACATTCTCCCACACTCTCCATTCAATGCCTTTCAAAATCACATATTTTATAAAGATATTTTGTTGGTTGTTTGTATCCCACATAGGAATATGAAGTAAAAAGACTTGACTCTTTTCCTTCCACTCATTCGTTTCCAGAATCTTCATATCTTGAATATTAGAACACAAAAATACATAAATAATCCAATATTAATTTCAGCCACATGTAATGATTAAATGCATCAACCTAATGCCAATATTAAATAACAATATTTATCATTAACGCATCACAACATTATTTGAAACTTCTTTGCATTTGCCTTGGAGTCTTATCTTTGCATCACAACAATTCAGCTTAATCAACAATTTTACATCACAACAAATTCTTCAATATAGAAATCTTTGCAACATTATCAAAACATTTCAATGTATCACAACTCCTCCTCCTTCTTCTACTCCTTTGCCTTCTTTTGCAGCTTATTGTTCCTTGCATTGTTGTTTCTCCTTTCATTGTTGTTGCTCCTTTCCTTGTTGTTGCTCCTTGCATTACTGCTACTTTGTTGCTCCTTTGCTTGTTGTTTTGTGTGTTGCTCCTTTGCCATCAATAACAATATTTCCAACACTTCGTATTTAGAAAATATTTCCTATGTGCCAAGTTAAAATAGTTTTATTTACTTTTTTATTTTTTGCACTACATTTAGATTTAGATTTAGATTACTTCATTGAATTTTTATAAGTCTCCTTTCGCAAGAGAAATTCCATTGATGGCTTGGGTTAGCCCTTATGTTAGCTTGAGGACTTCTCTCTTGCAAACATGATTCTAGGGGGTAACTTTGGTCCCTCTTCTTGTTAATAAGTAATTATAAATATCACAAGTCAGTAGGGAAAGTGAGGGGTAAATGGAACCCATTTAACCTATCGGAATCACCATCCCAAACGGATAAGGGCATGATTGGGACCCTGACCATGTGATCTCCCAAACGTATGATGGTCATTTTTGGCCATCAACATGGGGCCAAATTGGTCCCTTCCATTACATATCTCTATAGATGCCTCGAACACATCCATTGGGGCAGTTTTAGGACAACATGAGGATTGATCATCGTGTTCTTTCTACTTTAATCTAACACTTGTCGAATGTGAAATTTATTCAAATTGCAGAAATTGGAATTTATTCTCCTAACGGATTAACAATTTAATTGTTATACAAAAAATAATAAATAAAACATGCTACAATTTTTCATAATAAAAATTATGTTTCAGAAGTAAAATCAGGAACTGATAAATAGATGCATACATATAAAAATCGACACAATAATTTTGGGACCAATGTCCCCGAAAAAACCCCAAAGGGAAAACTGGTGTTGTAGATAAGGGTTTATTTTATTATTATGCAGTAAATTATGAGAGTAAAATAATATGGATGCCCAATTGGCAATTCTCTGGAAAATATGTGGTAAAAATAAAATGGATAAAAGTTCTCCCTTCTACAATCAATCCAACCTCCACAGGCCTACTCAAACCCCACACTAGCAAACTCGCTTTGCTTGGAATCTGCGTTGCTTGGCTATGATAATTCATACTACTTGCAAACTCGCTCCAAGTGAGCGGTCCAACGCCCTTTTCCCTTAGAAAATATTTTCTCTGACTTCTCGATGACCTCTTGACCTCCTTCAACTAAAATAAACCCTCTCCGGAAACTCACATTGGGATTTATTCCCATCCACATTGCTTTTGCGGCCTTCTCTACAGATAAGTCAGCCTCCTCTCTTCTACCACTTCGACAGTAGAGAAACGCTAGAAAATTCTCTGGAATCCTCCTCCTAAATTTTTTGTTGCTCCCTTTCTCTAATTCTCTCTCTCTCTGGCTCGAATTTCTCATTTGTTAAAGCACTGCAGCTAGGTGGCTCAGTTTCCCTTAGTTAATTCGCTCTCCCTCTTATGTCTTTCTACATCCCATTGAATTTATCTTATAATCTCTCACTGGAGCATCAACGGCCCAGATCTAATCATGATCAATGGCTAATATCATATTAGACTTCATCCAAGTCACTTTGTTGAAGTCTCTAGAGTATAAGTCGATATCCTCAATTAATTCCCATTAATTAATCAATTTTACTAAGTTAGACTTAGGCATTTTAATTATTGATCAGTTAATTTAATTGAGTGATCTTTAGGTGTTTTCTCTCGAAATATTTTCTGGGTTTTGGAGATATCGTGTTCCTTAGCCTCTTAAACACAAATAAAGACTAGAACACTTGTCTGGCACTACCAAAACAATCCATAAACTAACGCTCCCTCTTATTTAGGAAGGTGTTATCCCCCCAACATATATTTCCTCTACAACTTGTATCTGGACTAACCATGCTACTAATGTCTAAAAACTATGATACGAATAGCTCTCAGTGTCCATCATTCCACTATGCAAACTCTAATCCACCTCACATTGCTATTTTTACTTCTCTTCTACTAAAACTCTTGCAATAGTGAGTCTAATCTCCCTCTAAAATAGAACAGGGAAATTTGTGCTAGATGGAAACTCCTATATATAGTCTCTCCTGGTTGGAACTACTCCTACAACCTACAATTGGGAAATTTGCACCTCCTTCTCCAATCACATGAACTTCCTATAACTGCCACTCGAAGCTCAATTTCTAATCTACTATGCCCCTACATCTAGCTCTGCAATTGTCCCTTGAGCCTTCTGACTGCAATTAGCTTTGCACTATCTACTGAGCATCTAACTGTGCCAAATTGTCTCTATGCCTCTCTAGTATTTGACTGCAACTAACTTTGCATTTGTCCCCCAAGATCTAACAACTCCTACTGACACTGATCATCCTGCTACTGAATACTGTGGGCCCATGTAGTAAGAGTGATGATCCATGTTGAAAATAGCAACAAGAAATGATAAAAATGGAATCCAAAAATTCCAGTTTAATTTGTCCTTGAATTAAACTGAGAATTAAAATCCAATTATTTTCTCATCGAAACTTTTAATGGTTAACTAAGTTAAGTTGACTTAGTTAACTTAGGAATTTTGAGATGAAAGTCTTTTTGTAGTCATGTATATGTTCTCCCTATTTTATAGGGGTCTAGTATGAGTTAATTATGAGTTGTAATTAGAAAACTTTGTTTATTGAGTTAAGTTCAGTTAAATTAGTTCCAAACTATTTGAGGAACTAATAGTGAGTTAACAGTCAATTGGTGCAGTAATGCACTCAACTAGTGCTACTCTAGTTAACTTAAGATTCCCTCATCAGAAACTCATGCATGTCAATTCTGAGAAAGACCCAGTTGAGACTAGAGTGCAGGGACAATGTACTATCAGTTGTATAATTTTCTGAGTTGTACAGATCATGCATGCAACCAGGAACTGAACCTTGAAGGTATTGCACAGTTTTGGATGCACTAGTTTCCCATTAATATGGGCTAATCATCCATAGGAATTTCGCAAGGAAATAGGGGCTTGGAGAGTAGGAGAATTGGCTAAGTGTTGGCCAAGAGTTTTCTTATGAGCTGGAGATTGATTTTACTGAGTACTGAGATTGTTCTTGTGAGAACAAGAATTGTATTATCATCTTGGATTTCTGATTAATGCAATATAGATAGTAGGGGTTTTGAGTTGTGGCTTTCCCCGGATACTTATTGTGTTATGTGCCATTGATGTTCTTCCTCTTGTTGATTATTGTTTTCATCGATCTTTATGTGCTTCCAATTTAAAGAGTAGAAGTAGATTATTGTCTCTTGTTTTAGTAGATTACATGAGCTTCTGAATCTACAGGAAAATCTGTATGGTATTGGAGTTGAGAACAGTATACTAGAGGAGATTTCGAAGTTTTGAGTTTTTTGGGTTACAAGTGAAATTCGAATTTGCAATACATACTTCAGGATCGACAGATGGTGTTCTATAGTTTACGGCTAGAGTTTCCTTTGGATGGAAGCTCGAATTATATAGCCTGGAAGGACATGATGTAGGTTGTGTTGGAGGATAATGGCTTGAAGGAATTCATTGATTAGTACATTCCTAAGCCACCAGCATCGGATGCTCAGAATCTGGCCAAAGGGAAGAAGTGTGTACAAAGGGCGAGGCGGATAATCCTTGAGGGAGTTTGAGACCACATTGTCTCAAGTCTCCATGGGAAGGAAACTCCACATGCTATGTGGAAAGCATTGAAGTAAATTTTCCAGAACAGCAATGAGCATAGGAAGTTGGCACTGAAAGATAAACTTCGAAAAATCAAGATGGAGGCGAGTGACTCAATTCCAAATTACTTGACCAAGTTCACTCATTGTTGGGATGAGCTTGGAAGTGTTGGAATCATTGTTTATGAGGATGATATGGTGAGTATTTCTCTTCTACGACTCCCAAATAGTTGGCATAGTTATTAGGACTCTGTCAATGTTCGGGAGAAGCCGCCATATTAGGAATGGCTGTGGTCGGATTTGATGCAAGAGGAGATCAGGAGGAACACCAAAGATGGGACCTCTCCCAAGGAAGTGGAAGAGGATTTTTCCTTAGCAAGGAAAATAAGGCCAAGGGAAAGAAGTCCCAAGGCAAGGAGGGTGGAAATAAGAGAGACTTGATGAAAGTCAAGTGTTTTCACTGTCACAAGCACGGGCACTATGCCAAGAATTGCCCACAGAAGAAAGGAAGCAAGAAGTAGTCGATAGTAGCGATAGTAGGTGAAGCTCTAGCTTCACAATTTGAACTTGATTTCACTCTCATTGCATGCATGGCCGACACTGCCATGGGAGGCGTGTGGTATCTTGACAACGGTGCCTCATTCCATATGACGGGGAATAGAGATCTCTTTAGTGATTTTAAGGAGAAATACCTCAAGTAGAACATAGAGTTTGGAGATGATGAGAGGTATAGAGCTACTGGGATTGGTACGGTTAACTTTCAAAGGGAGTCTGGCTCCCCTCTCAGGATCATAGATGTGATGTATGTTCCAGGACTAAAGAAGAATCTTGTTTCAGTCGCAGTATTGGAATATCGTGACTATGATGTTGTTTTTAGTGTGGGAAAGTTTTTCCTTAGACACATCACCATAGGACAGGTGAAACAGATTGATTCATAGTTCAAGAACATGTATGCTCTTGAGGATGCATGCAAAGCCTTGAGGAGAAAGGAAAAGGCGAGAGACTTGGTGGTTGAGAGAAGAGTTAAATAACCTCTCAACATGCAGCCCCAGAAGTAGCTTCAAGAAGATCTGGAGCAACCACAACTAGAGAATCTGAGAGGAGACCGAGTGGAGAGATCCACTCAAGCATAGAAGAAGCAGTCTTAGACAATTGTGGAGCAACCACAATTGGAGAATCTGAGAGGAGACCGAGTGGAGGCATCCATTCATGTAGAGACCTCCAGTAGGGGGGAATTTCGAGCCAGGTGGACAGAGGGATCACATGCAGCCATACCTCTAGGTGTGAGGTGGAGTAATGTGAACTGATAGTCCCAAGAGGGCTGAAATTAGGCAGGGTCCATTGAGTGGTTTTATCTCATGGATCATACCTTGCTACGGGAGCCCAAATTACATAGTAGGAGGAGGAATCAATGGGATTGATGTAGTCGGAGATAAAAGTGACAGAGGCTAGAGTAGTATAATAATAGAGAAGGGTTGACAACAGTGCATAAAGGCAGAGTCAATAGACGCGCGTAGTTTTCAGTCGACATAGGTAATAACAGTCAGAGACTTCGATGACATAGGCAACATTCTGATTCAGGTTGGATGTTTTTTTTTTGTTTCTAGTGTTGCTAGAGCAACAAAATTAGAGAGAAGTGTTGCATGCAAAACATTCCAAAGGTTCGGGATCGGGATCGAGTTGAATCCGTTTCTTGTTGACAAGGAGTGTTGAAAATAGCAACAAGAAATGATAAAAATAGAATCAATAAATTCCATTTTAATTTGTCCTTGAATTAAACTGATAATTAAAATCAAATTCTTTTCTCATAGAAATTTGTAATAGTTAACTAAGTTAAGTTGACTTAGTTAACTTAGGAATTTCGAGTTGAAAGTCTTTATGTAGTCATGTATATGTTCTCCCTATTTTATAGGGGTCCAGTATGAGTTAATTGTGAGTTGTAATTAGACAACTCTGTTTATTGAGTTAAGTTCAGTTAAATTAGTTCCAAACTATTTGAGGAAATAATAGTGAGTTAACAGTCAGTTGGTGCACTAATGCACTCAACTAGTGCTACTCCAGTTAACTTAAGATTCCCTCATCAGAAACTCATGCATGTCAATCCTGAGAAAGACCTAGTTGAGACTAGAGTGCAGGGACAGTGTATTATCAGTTGTATAATTTTCTGAGTTGTACAAATCATGCATGCAATCAAGAACTGAACCTTGAAGGGATTGCGCAGTTTTGGATGCACTGGTTTCCCATTAATATGGGCTAATCAGCCATAGGAATTGTGCAAGGAAATAGGGGCTTGGAGAGTAGGAGAATTGGCTAAGTGTTGGCCAAGAGTTTTCTTGTGAGCTGGAGATTGATTTTATTGAGTGCTGGTATTGTTCTTGTGAGAAAAAGAATTGTATTATCATCTTGTATTTCTGATTAATGCAATATAGATAGTATGGGATTTGAGTTGTGGCTTTCCCCAGATACTTATTGTGTTATGTGTCATTGATGTTCTACCTCTTGTCAATTATTGTTTTCATCAATCTTTATGTGCTACCGCTGTAAAGAGTAGAAGTAGATTATTGTCTCTTGTTTTAGTAGATAACATGATCTTGTGAATCTACAGGAAAATCTACAATCCATGTCATGAGTATGTTGCAGCTACTGCAACTTATCCATGGACCCTGCTTGATTGTGCAACTCTGAAGTATCACGCTCTTCATTAGAGAAATTTTGAGGTAAAAAATGGGCCTTAAAGAAAAAATGTGCAACCAAAATCAACTTTATAATAACAATAGGATTCAAGATGATGATGTCAACCATGGGGGATGATTCACCATTTTTTGAGTAAACAATTAAAAATATTAAAAATAAATAAATAAACTACTTTTTCAACTCGTATTTTCAAATTATCTCTTTACAGTTTTACTCAAATTTCGAGTGGGAGCATTCATTGGATTAATTTAAATCCTCATCCGAGGAGTAATTGTTATCACTCCAAAATTTCTTCAAAGTTGTCAAAAAAAGAAATGATAGAGGTAACCATAAACCAACTTTGGAGATCAGGATCTAGCCTTCCTAATCTCACAGAGAGCTCTCTTTTTTTTATTTAACTTTGATTAGTTATTTGATTTTAGGCTAGTTATGATTGAGCTTGGGTTTTTGATTTGAATTTAGGTGGTGGGATCACTTACTTGGATGAAAATAGGGTTGCTTTCACCATTGTTCTATGGGGTCAAAATGCCAGATAAACAGGACTGGATCAAGTTCTAAAAACAGTGTCTACATGGCAAGATAGAGGAGTTACTACAGATCTCAAAGGCTTGATGGTGAAATGGTTTCCAATCAGATCGAGGGAGCAATTCAGGGTTCCTTAGGCCACATTATGAATAGAAATGAAAGAGTTCAACTGGGATGGGAGAGCAATTAAGGGTTCTCAAATCTGGATATCAGAGGAAAACATATAAATGAATAACAGTGCAAAACAGAGTGTACTTAAACAAATTCTGAGTTAAATTTCCAGTTAATTCATTCAAATTTAGATAACATTTAGTTTATGAAACACATAAGAACATAAAAAAATCAGACACAGAAGATACTTCACTGCAATAGCTCATCTCATGAATCCTATAATGCAATCTTTTTATTACTTGCTCCAATCTGTTGACTTGAAAATTGGTACAATAACCCTTAGGTTTAAGATCAAAATAACTCTACAAATGTATAGCAGTCCACACTCAATACTTCGAATTATGAAGTATTTATACAAAATATCCCAAATTGTCTTTGGAACTATTCTAAGAAAGAAATATCTTCATGTAAGAAGATAGAGACAACTATTGAACTGTTGCTTGTTGTCCCCGTTATTTAGGTTCTGCTAGCTTTGATCTTTTGATATTTGCACTTTAATCTGCTTTTATGTTTGGCCTTCACGCTCGACGTTTTATTTACTTTGACCTTTCATCTGATACACGTTGACTTGGCTGACCTGTCAATATCCTTTTATTGTGCCCTTTTGCTTTTACTATACATTTCTACAGTAAATCATCTAGTTTTTCCCATGTTTCAGCATCTGGTAATTGGATATTGAGCATCTTCCTGTAGATCTCATCTGCCTCTGTATACTTGGCAAAAAGTAGGCTTATTGACAAAAAGGTGTTTTACCTCATGCTGGAGGTAAAACAAATTCTTAAAAGTTTAATACAATACTTTTCTAGTAGGTATACCCTTCATGGATGAAGTATTTACCTGATCTCTAGCCACTTCTCTAATCCTTTTATTATAGTCTTCGTGTGTCATTAACTTGATATTGATAACCAAGGGATTTGGTAAACCCTTTTGCCTCAAAATTTCGAACTTCACCATGAATCTGTCAATGGCCAATTGCATAGTTTGGCACTTATCCTCCAGGTTCAACATCAAATTCCTCTTGGTGAGGACTCTTTTAACTTCCAAAATTGTACCTATTCTGTCAGGTATCTCTAATTCCTGCAGCTCATACTTGTTCTTGGAGTTGAGGAAGTGAATGATCCTTGTAGCTTCCTCTAGCATATCTCCAAGTTTTGCTTTGACTCTTTGAATGGCTTATGTAGCCTGCTTTATTAAATCAATTTGTTCAAAAATAACCTGGATGGACGGCCAAATATCATTGACTGAGTCAATGATATTGGCCCATAGTTTCTCCTTAGCCTAACCTAGAGGTTCATTCAGTGTCAGTTCCTTCTCCAGGCTTTTGATTCTTTCGGTCATCCATGTAGATTTATGTTGTTCTTCTTTGTGCATGATTTTGGCAAGCCTGTAATCTGTTTCCAGGCTGGTCACTTTTTCCTTAAGCCTGTTCATCTCAGTGGTCTGAATGGACATTTCTTCCATTGCTTTGACCAACCAGTTTGCTTCATCACCTATAGAACTTGTTGTTGTAGACCCTGTTGCTGATCTAGTTGGTGTAGATGCTGGCAGTGTTGTGGCCATTGGAGTTGTGGGAGCCAAGGATGTAGCCAAAGTAGAAGGTACAGTAGTGGTAACTGTTGGGATGACATTTGCAGGAGCATCATCAAGACTAATCAAGACTATCTTGTTTGAGTTGAATCAAGCTATCCAATTCTTTCTCCATCTCCTTTAACTGATCATTCAGCTGCAGCACCAGGTCCATCATTTCTTAATGATTAGTTTGGCTCTCCAGGACCTCCTTTGTTTGTGGGTGTTGTAAATGTGGCAGCTTGAGTTGTTTCTTAAGGGCTTCTATATCCTCATTCTTCTTTTTGATCAGCTTTGCAGTAGCCTTAACGTCACTTGGATCATATCCCAACTCAATGACCAAGTCCTCTAATGACTTTATCATGTTGTCTTTGGCCTGTGAGGAGGCCTTCTCCAATTTGTACTGGGTTGTCACATTATCTAGTGAATCCTGCAACTTGTGTGCAGCCATGGCTTTTCCTATTAGGGTGGATTAAATCATTTCTCTAGCCTGCTTGTGGAACTCTATTTGGTCAATGGGATGAACATCCCTGGCCAACACCTAAAACTTAGTTTTCTTATAGTCATCCGAGTTCTTTGGTTGTTGAATAGTGCGCTGCAAAAATGATATCTTCATCTTTCCCACTTTAATGTGAAAGGCTGACATTAACCTGCTCTAGTTGGCTGGTGTATGTTTGAAGTATTGGGCATATGTCTTTGCCTTCAACTTCTCATTCCTCATCTTTATTTATTTGTACCTATCTTTGATGTCTTTTTCTCTGTCATCTAGCCTGACAAAGGAAAAAACCTCAACACTTTGTTGTCTTTCAACCAATTGAGTGTTGGAGGTTGATGGTTTTTGTGCTTCACCTGATGCAGTTGTGTCTTTGCTTCTCTGCCCCATTATTTCAGCGTCAGTTATTTCCACTGATTGAATGTTCTCCTCCTATTCAGACACGGGATTCAACTTGGGCCTTTTTCTGAACTCAAACAGCTCATCTGTAGATGCCTCTTCCCTATTCCTCTTGGGATTCTTCTCTTCATTGGTTGGGGTCTGTAACACAGGATGAACATTCATTGTTTCTCCTAGTTCTGGAACCTGCAGGAAAGAGCTCTAGTCAAATTGATTTTCAAGATCAATGAATGTGTTCTCCACATCCACAACTGTGTTATCCATATCAATCAATATATTTTCCAACCACTCAGATTGGTTGTCAAACTGTTCAATGTCAGGTCTTGGGTGGTGGATCCAAGGTCCCAATTTGACCTTGAGTCTTAGCTTGTTTATTACCCCATGAGGGTCATACTATCACATGAAGTTATTGTTGAACTTCATCCGTTGTAGTATCTTATCAACCCCTTGCCCAGCCTCTCTGTTATTGCAAATGAATGGGCCCAATTGGTTTTTCATCTTAAACCGGGTCTTCGTCCTAGCATATAGGAAGTGGACCTCATCAAAGTTTATGATTTTTCTGAAGTACTCAAGTGAAAATATCCTCATAGGGATATATTTAGGCAACTTGTAAGGGGCTAATTGGCAGCCATAAACCCTGATTTCAGTGTGGTTCTGGTATAGGTACCAGTCTCCCACCTTGTTTTTCTTAGCCAACTATATCACCCTCTTGATTTCTTGGCTGATTCTAGGTTGAGTGTTACTAATCAGCATGTTCTTGACTGGGTAGACGAATGAATCTATGAAGTCTTTGTATGTAAATGTTGTGGAGAATTTTTGGATCAAGGGTGTCCAGAAGACAACTTATCTCTCTTTTCTCTTGGTATCCAACTTCTGGATGCTTACAGGGAACTTATATGCTTGGTAATATAGAAACATGTGAAACAACCTTGAAGAGTACTTGAAAACTCTTTCAGTGGGCAGTCTTGTAAATTGTTCATGGATCCTGTCTGCAATGAACTGAGCATAATTGTACATGATAGCAGGAGGCTTATCTGGGGTAAAAATGGACAGGAAGGCCAGGATGACCTCATCCACATGCTCATCTGTGGTGTATCCTAGGATGCATGATAGCATGGTGATTATATGTCTGCCTGCTTCTGAAAAAATAGTGGCAGCATAGGGTGGGGTATCTGTAGGAGTATGGCAGTCTTCAATGATGAAAGTCTGGAAGATTTTCCTTATCTTAACCAGGTCCAGGGTGATATACAGGTCCAATAGGTCTCCAATGGATAGAGGGGTCTGATTTTGTCTAGGTTGGAGTTGAAGCATTTGGTTGATGGACTCTGGTGTAATGGTGAATAAGAGCTGCTAGTTTGGAGCAATAATAGCCCTTTGGCTAGGGATATAGCAGGCATGACAAAAATGTATGATATCAGGGAATGGGTGGACTTCTAGGAATAGGTATTTGGGTAAATTGGATTCCCAAAGGTGGATGTCATCTGCATGGTTCAGAATTCTATCCTTACTCCAACAGTGGAGCCTCAGAAGGTTGGTTGGGGTAGCAGTGTCTTTTATTTGGAAATCCCTGTCTGCTAGTGCCAAATGGTCGATGTCCAGGTGAGGGGTTGACACAAGTCTCACGTCCAGAGAGGTGTGGGAAGCCATTTTTAGGGGGGAAGGTGTGAATTAGGCTTGTATAGGCTGTAGCAGTGAGGTTTTGAAAACTTTGGTGCAATGAGAGGGTAATTTGCAGTTTTCAAAGAGGGGTTTGGGTATTCAAGTGGAAATACTCTTCAATTTATGGGAAAATCAATTAAATTCAATTAATTAATCTTTGAATTAACTGTACACTTTCAAATTGAGAGGGTCGTTCTGATTATTTCTCAAAATACCTAGAAATTGGTGGTTCGGGCTGCAAACTGGTTTTAATGGTGACTGTAGATGGTACAGTGGCTTCAGTTGTGCACTGGATGCTTGAATTAGGCGTTTGGATCTTGTTTGGGAGGTAAACGATGGTCAATTTCGGTTGCAGAGGCTCAAGGTGGCGCATGAAAGCTTAGGCAGCATTCACAGTGCAAACGAGCGAAAAGAGTCGAAATGGGCTTCTTCAACCTTTTAACCGGCAACAGTTAGAATTTGGCATGAAATTCATAAATGAACAATGAATGGTTTTGGCTTTTGGTGGGGAAGTGGTTTTAGGGGCCATTGCACCGCTTTTGGTAGGTAGGCGGTATTTCCTTGAGAGCACGCGATTTCACCTGGAGTTGCCATGTAGCAGAATAGGGCCTGGAAAAAACCGTGAATCTCGCGTGCTCTTGGGCCAGTAAAGGTCAGAGAGGGAATGAGAACGATATGGATGCGCACCGTCGGATCTTGTGGTGGAAGATCAGACGGCTGTCGCGAGTTCAAGATGCACAAAGGGAATAGGGGTGGATATTTGTGGGGCTCGGGGGATTAATTACAACCAATTGCAAATAATTAATGAATAAAGCAGGGATTATATATAAGCGAGGGTTAATGGAGTGGGACCAGGGTTTATTATGGCGGGGTTTTCTTAACCGCACCAAAGGTGGTGGGTTGAAAGGTTTTTTGGGAAAATATGAATTCGGGGAATTAATTAAATAATGAGTGGGAAATAAAACTTAGGATAAAGGGGTTTCATGGGTTTTTCAGGTAGAATAGGGAAATTAATAAGGGGGAAGGTGATTTTTTCCAATGGGGAATGGGTTTCATACTAGGGAAAAGAGGTTTTGGGTAGGGGAGTGACCTTTGGAGGGTAATTTACTAGGGAAATGTGTGAAACCAAAGGGTAAGGGTCAAAATGAAGGTAAAAGGGTATTATTATAAGAAATGAGGGGATACTTGGGAAATTAGTAAATAAGTATGGGGGGGGGAATGACATGAGGGGAAGTTAATCAAGTAAGCTAGTGAACATCCTTTCACTCTCATAAATGCTCCTGCACACTAAAACATAGGATCAAGCATGATAAATGTGCTTATGATTTAACAACCTTGTACATCTGAAACCTTTCTTCTACCTACCCTTTACTTATCCTAACATTTTTTCTTCATTTTATTGGGTGCATTTAAGCTAGCAGACCCTTTCTTTCCTTTTCTTTTAACAAGCAATCAAATTCTAACCTTATAACCTCCAATGGCTCAGATTAAGCTTATGAGCACATTTTTATTTATCTACCTAACTACTAATCTGTTAAGGTTAAACTGTTTGGCTAGATCTTTATTCTCTATCTATAAACATAAAATATAAATCATGAATTAGTCAAGATTAAGCTATTTGACTATCATGGGTTGTGGCATTTATGACAAGCTGCACAGAACCATTATTTTGCACATAAAAGTAAAAGCAGTGGCACTTGAATTTTCACACTTTCATGATCTGTTTTTGTTTGGGGTTCATATTTTTCACTCCTTTGATTTTTCTTTTTCTTTTTGTCCTTTGATTATTCTTTTAGGACATACCCTCTTTACATTTTTTAATTTTTAATATGGAAAACAGTTTGCAGAAGGCAAAAGGTTGTACAATATTACAAGACTAACCATAGCCAATTCAAAATTTTGAATCCTATTATTATAGGACCCTAACAGTACCCATGTTACATGTTGAGCCTTAGCTCCTCTTGTGTGAAGACACTCCACAAGCGTTCCCAATCTGGAAGTTGATATCATCCAGTTATCCCTTGAACAAAGGTCCACCATTCCTTGTTAAACCTATTCAATGAAATTTGTGCATGCTCCTTGTCTTTATGTTTCTCCCCTATAGTTGTCATCTCATCACAGACATTCTAAATTATAGTGAGTTAAGAACTCACGCTCTCACCCTTATGTATATTTTTTATCCCCGGCTTTTCCTTGAGAACCATTTCGTGACTCTCTGATGGATTCTCATAAAAATTTACGACGACATCCCTAACATGTCCTTTTTCATAGTCTTATCTACAATATGTGGACAATATGATCTCGAACCCCATCCAGACCATCCTCTTAGTCTTGGACATATCTTGCTTGAATTTTTCCAATTGATTTGCATTTTTTGGATCTTCCATGACATTGGTCGTGAACTCCTTCAATCCATGCTCATCTAATAGAAACTACATTCTATATTTCCATACACCAAAATTAGAATCTCCATCAAGTCTATCCTGATCCTTGAGTCCTGCTAAAGCCATCTCTACGAAACTCAAGTAAAATTGAGATTGGATCTTGAAATATCTTTCTCCTTCTTACTTGATCTTCCTTATGCTACTCATGCTCCCTAAGGAATGTGTATATATGCCTTCAGAAATGTTTCTCCAACTAATGTATTGCCTTCATTTGTTCACTGAGACTACTCGTTCTGCCTTCCAGATGTCCTTCTCTAGGAATTGGCACATGAATGCAACCTCTGCAACTTAAACTAGAGATTCTAGAAAAATCACACTAGCAAATTAGTTTGCATGCTTCGGCCTTATATAATTGTAAATATCATATCTCCTCTTGAAACTAGAACCTAGAAACCCTCTTAGATAATGTGGAAATATCCTCTGTGTGTTTTTATCTTCATGCCTAGTGCAGATCTCCAACTACTACCCTTTTTGAAAATCTTTAGTACTTATATATGCTCAATGAATAAACTAATCACTCACCGGCACTGCTTACCAAAAAACACACTACCTAGGAACTCTACTTTTGACATTATTCGAACTTTTCCTCCAACTAGATATGCAAAATCAAATTTCCTACCCCTACAATTCCCACCATTGGTCTGGCCTGCGCAGATACGACTTTTTTGCTTCAGATATCCCTCTGAAATTGCACAATCTATTAATCTTTTGCCTCTAAGTCTCCAAATCTGATCAACAATGCTTTGATACCATGTGAAATTTCCTCAAATTGCGATAACTAGAATTTATTCTCCTAATTGATAATCAATTTATTTGTTATATGAAAAATAATGATTAAATCACACTGCAATTCTTCACAATAAAAGTTATTCTACAAAAGTAAATTAGGAACTAAGAAATAGATTCACACACATCAAATTGACACAATAATTTTTGGACGAACTTCCCTGAAAAAATTGGTGCATCAGATGAGGGTTTATTTTATTATTATGCAACAAATTTTGAGAGTACAATAATCTAGATTCCCAACTTGCAATCCTCCAGAAAATATCTAGAAAAAATAAAAGGGAGAAGATTTATCCCTTCTGCAACCCCACACTAGCAAACTCGCTATGCCTAGAATTAACACTTCTTGGCCTGGATAATTCACATTGCATGCAAGCTAGCTCCAAGTGAGTTGTCTAGCCTCCCTCTTACCCTAAAAAATATTATCTCTGCCTTCTAAATGATCTCGCAACCTCCAGCAACTCAAACGAACCCTCTCTGGCAACTCACATTGGGGTTTCTGGTTGTTCACATTGGATTTTGCAAACTTCTCTACAGATAACTCAACTTCCTCTCTTCTACTTCTTCAGCACTGAAGAAATGTTGGAAAAATCTTCAAAATCCGCCTCTTGAATTTTTTGCTACTCCCTCTCTCCGATGTGCTCTCTCTCGCTCGAACTGCGCCCTTATTAAATCACTGCAACTAGGTGGCTCGATCTGCATCAGCTAATTCATTGTCCCTCTTGTGTCTTTCTCCATGCCATCAAATTTCTCTTATAATCTCTCACTGAGAATCAACGGACAAGATCTAATCATGATCAATGGCTAAGATCATCTTAGACTTGATCCAAGTCACTTTGTTGAAGTCTCTAGAGTATAAGTCAATCTCCTTAATTAATCCCATTAATTAATCAATTTTCCTAAGTTAGACTGAAGCATTTTTTATTATTGATCAATTAATTTAATTGATTGGTCTCTAGTTTTTTTCTCCCAAAACATTTTTTGGGTTTTGGAGATCTCGTGTTCCTTAGCCTCTTAGACACAAATCAAGACTAGAACACATATATGATGCTGCCAAATCAATCCATAAACTAACACCGAATTAAATTATACAGTTATTGAAAAATAATTATTAACAATAGTATACACAATCGATAAGAACAGACATTACATCACTGGATATGAGGTATTTATTCATATGGATCACTCCACCATCAAATATTTAATGAACAATCCTATAACCAATGGTAGGGTGACTAGGTGGCTATTGTTACTACAAGAATTTAATATTACCAATTTAGATCAACCTAACATTGCTAATCATGTAGTGGATTTACTTTCTATAATTCATAATGAAGGAAAAGTAACTTATGTTAATGAAACTTTTCCTGGTGAACACTTATTTGTTGTATCTACTAACTCTCCATAGTTTGTAGATATATCCAATTATTTAGCCACAGGTAAGTTGGTGTTGCATATCTCTTGTAGGGAGAAACAAAAGATCGTCAAACTCAATGCCTCTTATTCTTGGATTGAGGGAGACCTCTTTCATATAAGACCTCATAAGAAAATATGTGCAATAAGACGAGATTTTTGACATATCGAGAGCCTCCCAAGACGATCCATGTGTGGGGATTTAACTGACAAGAGGATAGCCTACAATTTCCTCCATTCGGGCTATTAATGGCTTACCCTCTTTCAAGATGCTAAGGATTATGTTCGAAGGTGTGATAGGTGTCGATGAATGGGCCACCCTATACTGTCTGATGAAATACCTTTGCAATCGAGTCACTTGATTTCATGGGACCTATCACCCAAGCATCTAAAAGGAAAAAGGTATATCTTGGTTTGAACATATTATGTAACTAAATGGGTAGAATCTAAGGCTCTTTTTCATGTTATTGAACAAAGAGTTATAGATTTTTTATTTGAGGATATTTTCACTCGTTTTGGTGTACCAAGGGAGAATGTAACATATCAAGGAGCGCACTTCAACTCAAAGCTTGTACAAACCATCAGTCAATAATACCAATTTTTGCACAGGAAGTCTTCACCTTATCACCCATAAGTCAATGGGCAAGTGGAATTTACCAATAAAATCATTAAGGCCATTTTGACAAAACTTGTGTAATTGTATCACAAAGACTAGACAGATTAGCTTCATAATGCCCTTTGGTCCTATAGGACTACATGGAGGAATACAATCTGACTTCCTCCATACGATTTGGTGTATGGTAAACAAGTTCTCTTGACAATAGAATTCCAAGTGAATACTTACATGATTGAAACTTGCTTAGGCATGAAACTCTAAGAGGCGCAACAACAAAGGCTCCTTCAACACAATGGGTTGGATGAGATGTGGAAAAATGTTATTCAACAAACCACCCTTGTCCAATAGCAGAGAAGCAAATGGCATGATAAATTCATTAGAAGGAATTAGTTCATGCCAGGTGATTGGGCTCTCCTCTTTGATTCTAAGTTTAATCATTTTAAGGGGAAGTTTCATACACAATGGTTGGGCCCTTATGAAGTTGATGTTTTTGAAAATAGATCTGTAAAAAATAAAACTACTTATGGGAAAAGGATTTCATTTCTGGTTAATGAGCATAAATTAAGATTGTATCAGTAACCTGCTAATCGTGAAGAATTTGTTCATCGAATTTTGCAAAAAATTGGATTAAAAGTGTTAGGCAAGGAGAACCACCAACCTGCTACAATTTCATAATTTGTTCCTCTTCTTTTATATATATATATATATATATATATATATATATATATATATATATATATATATATATATATATATATATATATATATATATATATATATATATATATATATATATAGATATATATATATATATATATATATATATATAGATATATATATATATATATATATATATATATATATATATATATATATAGATATATAGATAGATATATATATATATAGATATATATATATATATATATAGATATATAGATATATAGATATATAGATAGATATATATATGTAAAGAAACTTAGCACAATTGAGCAAGAATTTTGCTTGAAAACCAAGTGACTTGTGAGCATACATTCCCTCTTATTCTTTTTTCTTAATAAAGGGGAGGTTGTTAATTGTTAGAGAGGCGAACGGTATGTTTAAAGAAGGGATATATTTTTTGTGTCTGAATTTTCATAACAACAATTGATCATTGGAAATCTAGGTGCTTGAAAAGTGTCCCTACTACAGTGCGTGAAACAAACATTATGTTGATATTTCCACCACAATTGAAAGAAGTCTCCATTGCAACGAATTTTTGACCTACATAATCATCATCATTAGCATCACCATCATTATCATTATTAGCATCACTATCAGCATCATCATCAGTGGCAACATTAGTATAGGTATTAGCATCATCATTAGTGGCAACATAAACATTGGTATCAACATCATCATCTGAGTGGAAACATCAGTATCATTATCAGCATCAACAAACAGTTTTTTTTATTAAGGAAAGTAGACAAAAACATAAGGATATCATTTTCTATCTTTCTCCTTAGTATTTTCCAGCTTTTTCTTGGGACTCACAATGACTAGATTCTTAATGATGTAAATTGTATAACTCTTAAGACGACAACATCAACCTTGAACAATTTCATGAATCCTCATATTTGCATTCATTCATGTGACCATTGTCATGAGATTATTATATTGGTTACGGGACTATTTGTGTTGTGTTTTTCAAATGATTACTCTAAAGTAGATTCAAGTTCATTTGACAACAAAAGATCATAATCAGGCAACTGGAGTTGTTAAACATCTCCAAACTTTATGTCTCTTCTTATCTCTCAAGACTTCATCAACAATTAAGCCATTTAAACTCTAAGTAATCAGCTTCAAAGTTAGTATAAATACTTCCAGGTTCACAAATTCACCAACAATTCCAACTAGTGTTCCATCAATCACATAAGCTCCAGGTTGTTTTAAATTATTGTTACAAGGACACTACAATACAATGGTAGACCCAAGGTGAGAAATTCATTTCAAAATTCCTTTAGTAAATTTAAAACATGGGAATTATAATGACATAACCTTGACCCTATATAAAGTTTGGTTTTCCTTTATAATTTGTTCTTCACTACCTTGCAAAATAATTAAACACTATGATTAGCCTCCACATTGCCTCAATATCATGACACTTCCCCCATTACTTTGTTGATAACAAACTATTATTGATCATCAAGACTCATATCTACATTTGATCAGTCATGCCACAACATAATTTGGTCATTATAACTTGTATAATTCAACCCATAACCTCATCTTCCATTCGAAGATGTCCTTTTCATTTCCACAACCCCAATTAATAGCAGGTATTGTAGAGAAACAGAGCCCTCGGCATTGACTCTATAAAACATGGGAAAGTTGGGACGAGCGTGACAAAATGCCTAGTTTTTTCGGCCTTGGAAATCTCTCCAAAGTATAATGCAAGTAAGTATATTCTCAAAGATGTAGGATGGCTCCCATTCCTTCAAAAGTTTCAAGGATGAGATGATGTCGTAGCAATGGCATTTACACGGGGGTTTGATGGAAATGTTGCTTGAATTAGAAATTCAATGGATCAGGCAACGGGGATTCCACAATTGGGGGATTTGGTTCAAGAACTAGTGGGTGGAGAAGTGGGTTTGGAGTAGATTCCTTAACTCTACAAAACTAGAATCGAATTGGAGATGAGGAATATTGTGCTCTTACAATGTGGGTAAGTGGAGGAACTTGCTCTTTGTTCTACAAAATTTTTTAACCTATGAAGGTAGGTATGCTATCATGTTCCTCTATCGCATTCAACCACTGCATTTTGAAGCTAGTACTCACATCAATTTTCCTTATTTTCTTTATAAAAGCATGGGAAATATGGAAAAATATGTTCAAAAAACCCTAGGAGTATTGGAAGCAATATTTACCACCATGGTAATATCAAAATCTTGATTGTGGATGATGTGAAAGAGGAAGACAATTGGGATGTTTTTTCTAGCCAAGAATCAATTTGGTAACCCCCTCCCAGTGTCATAGGAGGCAGCACCAAAGGAACCTATCGAATGAATACCTATGGAAGTTCATGATAAGGATGGGGAAAAGATTGGGGAAGGTAATATTGATGGAAAGGGTCATGCTAAGGAGGATGAATATTAAATTGTTAGGGTCCAACCCTAACCCCTTTATTTATGTAATAAACCCAATAGGGTCGAGTCATAGTTATAGTTAGTTAAAGAGTCAATAAAGCTCGTATTAATAATTGTAAGTGGTTGACCCACATTTAAGAAAGGGACAACAGTTAGTTGCAAACGGGTCATAATTAATAAATAAATTGGTTAACCCATGTTATGCAAAGGACCACTAGTTGTTAGGTTGTTGAAGGTCATTTCGCTATAAATATTTGTAGTTAGAAGGGAAAGATCATTGAGTCTTATTTTATAATTGAGCTCTACTCTGCTAGAGGTTTCCCCCTCGAAGAGGCAAGTGAAAATTGCTTTTATCTCTGAATAATAAAATACTTGTTGTTTTTCTCATTTCATTCTGTGTTTTGGGTTGTATTTCTTCTCATATTTGGTATTCTGGAATTTCTCGCAGGTCAAGAGCATAATAAGTGGTATGAGAGCTATTTCTTGGGCTGGTGGCACCTCCATTTTCGTCAAAAAAAAAAAATTAGGCTAAAGGCGTGTTCCGACATCTTTAAACCACGGGATTTGTCATTGAGCGCATAAACCTACAGATTTGGGGAGGCATGCATGCAGGAAATACAAAAGGTGGTCACGCTTGTTGGACTCCTTTGTAACCCCTGTGGGTACCCCTTCAAGTAGTGGCGCATTAGGAAGATTCGTGCACGAACTGCCTTCCATGTACCCTCTTAGTATATCGGAAGCCCCCTAGGCTCACCTGAAACCTCACCTTTGATAAGTCGTCGGTCGTATTGCTGCTACAGTACACTGAGAACAACACAGGGAGATTACTCGCGCGTACGATAGGGTAGTCGAGTAGTACAGCTAAGGGTACGGTTGATCCTCATTAGTTAGTGCCCTGAAATATTGGGCCGAGTACTATTGTTGGACCCTTATGTATATTGCAATCTGTAGCACCTGACACTCCTTTGTGACCATAGTTCCCTCGACTCTCTGAAGATTGCCCATTATCTTATTTTCAAGATCAGATCCACCAGTTGGGGTTCTACCACCGTAGTACGATTCAAATCTAGCAGTTGGGGTTCTGTTGTCACCGCAACAATCAGATCCACCCGTTGGGGTTCTACCACCGCAATACAATTTAGATCTAGTAGTTGGGGTTCTGTCACTGCCACACTAATCAGATCCACCAGTTGGGGTTCTACTGCCGCAGTCCAACTCACATTCAGTTGTTGGGGTTTCAATTGCAGATCTGACCATCTACACAGTGAGGCTTGTGGTTTCTATAGTCTGGGAACAATTTTCGCAGGACTTTGGACAATATAAATTTTTCTGTAATTTGGCCACTGCAGTATTGATCAATTTTGGGTAGTGGAAGCCCCACACAACGATTAGGAGGCTCGAAGCCGGACATTTTGGGTAAATTTAGGGTAAAGAGTCTGTTGAAAGCTCAGAGAGTGAATTATAATAGGTTGATTCAAAGGGTAGTCCACCCGAAAATAATGTAAAGAAATGTAAATAGATTCGGCCCGCTCAAGGATCGCGGGCTAAGGAAAGGTATAAATAGAGGGAGGATCTATGGGTAGAGATAGCTAAGTTTTGGTGGTTGATCTTGAATATGAAATGTAATGGGTTTTTGAAGCAAATAGTCTGAAAGTGTTTGTAAGTCCGAGTCAAGGGTTGGGGTAGTAGATAGAGGCTTTGCAGCTGTGTGCGCAGAGGCCTGGAAATTCCACAGTTGCGTGCGCCGACCCCTGCAGCTGAGTGCATAGGGAAAATCTGGATGTATTGACGATAAGTGGAAATAAAGATAAGTTTCTCTGAAAATTCTGTGTTCCTTCTAAGCTATCTCGAACCTGACTTTTATAATATATGTTTAATTAATCTGCTTATTGTATGAATATATGTAAATCTAGGTTCATTTTAAATGCGTGAATCAGTTACGTTGGTTAAAAGTTTGCTTAAAGACCTTGTTGAACAGATCTGATTTATAACCGCATCCTCCAATAGAATAGCGCACCAATAGAAAGGTATAATCAATTTAGATCTGTGCGAATACCAAGCAGCGCGAAGCTTTAGACCGGTGCACGAAACCTCCAAACCACATCTAGACATCCCTAGGGTGCGGAAACCTAGTTCCAGCACCCTCCCCTGCTACCTCGGGTGAGACCTCAGTCTGCACTCCGCGGGTTGTTGCCAAAAGGGTCTGTAGCTGCGGGATTTATTTGGCTAAATAACTCTTCTAAACCTGGGTCAAGCCCATATAATCCAAGAAATGGTTTCGTTGTCGGGATCGGGATCTTCTTAAGGGGTGTCTAATGTGGGAACACTGGAATCCTACAAAGAGCTTGAAGAGTGGTGGGATTTGAAGCTTCACGAGTTCGCGGTTCAGGAAAACAGAAACTCGCAGATATCAGAGGAAAAGTGGTTGGATCACTATATATTCACGGATATACACGAGATCTTCTTCGCAACATTTCCAATAGAATTGTATGAGTGGATCGCAAAGTTAGTTGATAGCGTGGGGAGGTTCAGATTAGACCAGCCGATAGTGTGGACTCCAGAACTAGTGCGCAGGCTAGAAGCCACCGAAGATAAACTTGCGCGCATGGTAGATCTCTGGTTAGATCGGATCATAAGGGGATTTATCACTGAATTCGTGATAGATACAACCGTAAGTTATAGTGAAGCAGAAAGGCAATTTCTTTAGGGACCGTGGGGTATCTACATCAAATCATTGAATACTTGGATTAAGATGTTGTTGTGTAAAAAACAGATTCTGCGCGTATATTGATGTCTGGAGTAACGCAGAGTGGAAGCAAATATCGAGGAGCAAGAGGAGTAGAGAACAGCCCTCTGATTTCTATCTCGCGGGAGAGTGAGGACGATCTCGCTAGGTTCTCGCCAGGAAGTGCGGTCCGATTGATTAAAGAGCGCTTCCCCCTGATACCACCTCCATCTACATCACCACCCACTTCACCCATGTCGAGTCCATCCACACCAACACCACCTCCACCCCCTCCACCACCAAAATCTGGGATGGCGACCACAGTCAAGTTACTGACATTTCAGGGTGTAGGGAATGAAGAGCCAAGTCAGTTCTAGTTTGTGATAAAATCTGTATGGGACACGCAAGGCATAATAGATGAAAACATCAAAAAGGCTACACTGGTCAGTGCACTACAGGACCGCGCACTGACATGGTACATAAAATACTCAACCGACCATCCAAATGAGGGAATAGCGGCAATCCAAAATGCACTAAATAAAGAGTTTGGCCGACCAAAGTCTGAAGCCCAATCGGTCATTGGGTTCAAGGAGATAGCAATGTTTCCTAGCGAAACTCCGTGGGATCTAGACCAAAGGTTAAAGAGTACTATTCACGAAGCTAACATGACTTTGACAGATGGGCAACATTGCACGTGGTTTATGGCGTCATTGACACCCCATCTGAGGACATCTTTGTCACAACAAAAGATCTCAACCCAGGCCGAGGCACTGGAGACAGCAATGAGGTTACACGCAACCCCAATACCAAACCTAGGGTTGGGAGTTCAAAAAATCCACGCGCAACTTCAAAACTTGAGTTTGGAAATGCAAAGCTTGAAACAAGGAAGAATGTCCCAACTAGAGGTACGTCCGGAGGTAGGTTGTATTAAATGTAAGAGCCAAGCGCATGACAAGGACCATTGCCCTGTCTTCGCGAACTATCTGGTGGGAGGAAGCCTGATGCTGTTAAGTGGAGGTACAAGCAAGATTGAGTGCCATGCCTACGCCCTGGTGCACGATTTTCTAGGTAGGAGGAAAGCATGCCACAAACAGCTGCCACCTATTGCCAAGCTTACGACAACCTCCTCAACACTTATTTTGTAACTTCTGCAGAACGATGGGTCACGAGGAAAGAGATTATCGCATGTTGATGGATCGACCACCTACATATAGGATGCAAATAGAGACACGCGGGCAGGACCTGGCCGCACCATTCGCGCGAGGGGGATTCCCGGTATGTGGACGGGGTCGCAGCGGAATGGGACCTGGACGGGGACGAGGACAATTAATCTGCTATAATTGTGGAGGGCCAGGGCATTACACGCGGGATTGTACAAACCCAACCAAAGCCTGTTTCCCGTCATGCTACTATTTTGATCACGATGCAATCGACTGCCCTACGCTAATTGCTCAATTGCGGGAAAAAGGAGTGCTCCCAGCTAGCCCCACTCAAAACGTCCAAATGATGAAGGCTGAACCACGCACCGAAGACCCCAACATAAATATGATGCTCAGAAGTGGCGCAACTATAGGGGAAGATAAGGGGAAGAAGCCGGAAGAGGATACATGGGTTCGTAAGGTTCTCGCAAAACAACCAGAATTTGATTTGGCGCGAGCGAAGGAAACCTTTCTGGAGGCTAAGAAAAATTTCGCAGAAGCATCTACTTCGGGTAGTAAGGGGCAACCGGAACTGGAACAGGATAGTTCTTTGATAACTACCTTCTTAGAAACCTGTATGAAGCTTCTGAGGGATGCTAATGCGGTGAAAGGGTTACAAGAGTTAATAACTAGATGTGCAGGGGCAGACGAACCGCGCTTGATCCGCAAATTGGGCAAACATGTTTTGCATACCGGTCGGGAGATGCGACTGACCGTCCAGATTGGCGACTATGAGATGGACCAGGTCGTTTTAGATCTGGGGTCCGATGCAAATGTCCTACCAAAACAAACTTGGGAACACATGGGCAGGCCTACACTACAATGTTCTGCGATCCAATTGCGGATGGCGAACCAACAAAATATTCTGCCTATGGGAAGGCTACAAGGGGTTACCGTGGACATCGACGATGCCAGCACGTAAACCGATTTTGAAGTCATCAAAATCGTGGATGACAGTAACCCATATCCGGCATTGCTAGGGATAGATTGGGCAACAGACATGAATGGAATCATCAACCTCAAGAAACAGAAAATGATCTTCGAAAAGAATTCTCTCCGAGTAGTGATTCCATTGGATCCAGCTGAAGGGGCATGCTATACTGAACTTATGTGCGACGACGAGAGTGATGGGGAACTAGACTGTATCTACCAGCTCACAGCGTGAAATCGGGACAAGGTGAATCCAACAGTGGACGGTCGACTCTCATGGGACCGTGATAGCTCTTGCACGTCAGATTCGGATGAAGAGGTTGAACGATGGCAGAACCGACTGCATGAAGTAACCACATTAAATTGCAATAGGATGGTCGCGATAGGAGCCATAGAGCCGCCCGCGGAGGAAGCCGAAGAACCGGTTGCCTCGATGAAATCAAAACCAGGTGCGCTGAAAGTATCTACGGTAGCACCCCGAACGACCATGGCTTCAGCAAAAGGGGCAGTCTTGACAAAGCGAAGGAAAAATCGTGGAGGTCGCGGACAGGCACAGGCACAAGTGGCCAGACAAACTAAGGAAAGTAGCCTGAAGTGACTCTGGTCGCCAGTAGCCGACGACAAGGTCCACAGGGACTCAAAGGGCAGCACACATCACAGCCTTCCAATGACACAACCCTCTTGGAAGTTGCAAATACCACGGACTAGATGGGTCTGTACTAAGCGATGGAAGAGAGCTCAGAGGAAGTTGGGTAGCTACATGCCCCATGCTGACAACACACTCTGGGCACGTCCAGGAGACCAAAATGCAATATACGGGAACAGATTCAATAGAATGTCATGCCGCGACGCTCACAAAAGCGCAGCCCCTCTGCACATAAGGCAATTCAGACCGCTTAGGAATACTGCTAAGAACGACCGAGCTATGACCCTGCTATCATGGTTGCGCACACATCCTCGGAACAAAAAAATGGCTACCGGAGTGCTCGAGCGGTGCTCGCAGCCCGGGCTGGCAGGGACATTACGAATTCGCACCAGCGATGCGAACACCTGACTAGTGGTCAACGCTATAGTGTTAGTGCCTCGAGCAGCTGAAAGAAGGCATGGGACTGTAAACAAGTATGTAGGAAGCCAATCTGGCAAAATGCTTCCCTCCCAAATTACTCTACCCTATCGATCATAGCAGTGCCTGATGGACTGCGCTACTGCGCGGACCAGTCAAGAGATGACCGTTAGCGCCACTATTCATGTCAAGGACGTTACAGTATGGCAGGAAGGAGCGGGTGGTGGACTATTAAGACGAAAGATCCGAGTCAGATCCACTAAGATCTGTCGAGGGAACGTTAGTACTAAGCTAGAAAAGGAGGGAAGGGATTTGTTCAAAGTTACGAATTTATTTATGACCTAGGCACGACACGAGCATATTGGCACTATACATCATAACAGAGCAGCAAGCATTCGGCTCCCAGACAACCCATGAGTACCATGGCCAGAACCCGAGCATGATTTGTGGAAGAAATGCAGTTGAATCCGGAAGAGCCAGAGGGTGTGAGTCGAGCACCTGGGGTTCTGAAATCCCCACGCACACCGCGAAAGAAGAAGACTAAGCAGAAGACAGGAACAGTCCGAGCCTCACCACGGTTCACCAAACAATCCGCAGCTGATAAGGGCAAAGCCATTTCCACCAAAACCGACGAGGATGACGATGCTCTCCAGGAGTTGCTTGACCAGATAGACGCACAGGTCGAGGAAGAAGTGGATGCATTCCAACTCCCATCATTACCTCCATATCTCTCTCTGTGGCGAGGGTCAACCAAGCTACCCAAGGACTTAGACATTGCAAAGGCTGAGCTTCAAGCCCCGCTTCTTCCAAATGACATAAGGTTCGAAGGCTTGCCGTTGGGGCACGTTCCAAGCCTCAAGTTTGAAGATTGGGATCTGGCCGACCGCGATAAGTTCCCTGAGTTGGCCGAAGACATGTTATTGAGGCAAGCATGGCTACTAGGTGTGGAGAAGGCAGGCATCCTCAACCTCAGATGGTTACCTCACTAGCATCGTGTGACTATTACCACATTTGTAATCTGGCAACTGCTCTATCTGGTACATGATGGATTCCTGTGGTTGGAAGAGCTGATCCCGATCATAGCTAAACTAATCCATCGAACAACGCACCCACTGCTGAAGGGAAATGACCCCATTAACCCCGCAGGAACCAGCAGCGAGGTAGGACTCGCCAAAACAAAAAAGACGCGATACCAGCTAGAGAAAGGTAAGCGCGGATATGTCATAGCTAGCATCAACAACTAAGTCATCCGAGTGGCTACCCAGCTCCTCACTGGTAAACTCATGAGGAAGTGTCGCGCAGATGAGGTACCTGCTTTTTTCATTGCACTGGTCGGACAGTTTTCCTAAGGAGTTCAGTTCAATTGGGCATTGTTCTTATGCAACAAGTTCCTGACCAACTGTCAAGAAGCACAGGACAAAGGTAAGACATTTCATTATGCATGGTTTCTTTTGTCAATCCTCTTGGTTACAGGCGAACTACCACAGGATAGCCAGTTCCCCAGCATTACAGATGACCTCCCTGAGGCAGTACGGTATATGGCGCTATGCGGTACAAGGGATGTGACAAGGGTTTCTGCAATCCGAGCATTTTGGACCTCTATGGAAGGAAAGATAAGGACAAGGATTGCTCAACGATTGCGAATGTCTCCCACGATCTACAATAATTTCCAGAGCACGGCCAAGTTTAAAGCCAACATGCATCACTTGTACATCCGGGCGCGGAAGGATCCGGAACGATCCTGGGTCACACTCCCATTCATGGCAATGGATGAGGCAATTTACGCAGTTTTGGCAGCATGGCCACTCGAATGGCATGCTCCAGATAAGGTCGTCCTCAACCAACTCGCCACACAGCAGCAGAAGAAGGACCGACAGCAGCGGCTCATGCACATGGCAGAAAAGGCACGTCAGGAACAACAGATGGCTTCGCAGCAAGAGGCTCCCAAGAACCCACCAGCAGAAGAGACCACAGCAGAGCAGGTATTGGAGTCAGACCAGGAAATAGAGACACAGGACCACACGGACCAGGTCAAGCGGTCGCGCAGACAGGACTCACCAACTGCCTGGAAAAAGTCCAAAATAGCGAAGGTTTTGGAGAAAGAATTCACAGCGAGTCCTACCACTACCAGTGCATTGCCTACTCTAATTACAGAGCAAACAATTGTGTTGGGGGAGATCAGGATGCAATTGGAGGCATTACAAGCACGCTCTCTGGGCAGGGTCCACCTCGTTGACAATACAGCCGCAGCTGAGCAGATGGTGTGCGCGCCCACACCAAACACTGTACCATTGCCAGCCGATGCTATCCTAGTCAAAGGCACCGGTGACAAGCATAGTTGGGAGTTAAATTTGGCTACCCTACCCAGTGGGTTACTCTACCAACTACAGGAAGGACTCACTAATGAACTCCGGGCTAGGGAAAGTCACGCCCTTCACACTTTAATGGAGCAAAAAGCTGAGTTAGAACAGGTCAATCTTCAGCATGCTGCCTTGGTCGAACGTTATCGGGACGTCAAACAAGCCGTGACAAAAGCATGCAGCACAGTTCTAGTGTTAGCTATCCCCGTGGACCTTCCAATCGTTACCAAGGTTCAACACATGGCCACAGGAATCTGCATGGCCCAAGAGGCGGCCGTAAAAGCACAGGGGGAGCTTACTCTACAAATAGCAGAGCTCAGACTCTAGGCGCAGAAACCCTTGGCAGATCGTGAACAACGTCGCGTGGAAATCCAAGCAGACATGGAAACAATGAGGTGCATTGTCCATGAATATTCGGGGCTCTTAAATGTCTATTAGCATACTTACATCTCTCTAGGAGGACCCCACAATACAGCGCATGGAAACTGAGGCGCGCACACTGCAACAGGCCTATGATACAGCTCGCAAAGATGCACAAATGGTCGCTATCACACAGTGGCTGGCCAAAATGAGGGAGGCCTAGGCTCTCAAAGCCCAAATGGACGTTGCATGGCAACAAGAGGTAGAGCTTAAAGAATGCATTCAGCCTTGGCTCGATGAAGCGTTTGTCATCTCTACAACGATTGAGGGAAAGTTAGCACATATGCAGGCAGTATGTGATTCCGAGCAGGCGAATCCAACTGACACAGATGCATCAGTGACTCGGTTGGAACAGGTACAATGGATCGCCATAGAATTTGTTGAGGAAACATGCGTTGTGCAGAAGTTGTTAACCAACCTCTGTGAGAAGATTTCCGCACCAGCCGAGTGACTTGGGATGAGTCACGATGATTGTGTTGGGGGACTGTTGGGTAGCGGAAGCCCCACGCAATGGTTAGGAGGCTCGAAGCCTGACATTTTGGGTAAAGTTAGGGTAAAGACTCCGCTGAAAGCGCGAAGCGCAAATTATAATAGGTTGAGTCAAAGGGTAGTCCGCCCGAAAATAATGTAAAGAAATGTAAATAGAGTCGGCCCACTCAGGGATCGCAGGCCAAGGAAAGGTATAAATAGAGCGAGGCTCTATGGGTAGAGATAGCTAAGTTTTGGTAGTTGATCTTGAATATGAAATGTAATGGGTTTTTGAAGCAAATAGTTTGAAAGCATCTGTAAGTCTGAGTCGAGGCTTGGGGTAGTAGATAGAGGCTCTGCAGCGGTGTGCGCAGAGGCCTGGAAAGTCTGCAGCTGTGTTCGTGGACCCCTATAGCTGAGTACATAGGGCGGATCTGGATGTATTGAGGATAAGTGGAAATAAAGATAAGTTTCTCTGAAAATTTTGTGTTCCTTCTGAGTTATCGCGAATCTGACTTTTATAATATCTATTTAATTAATCTAATTATTGTATGAATGTATGTAAATGTGCGAATCAGTTACGTCGGTTAAATGTTTTCTTAAAGACCCTATTGAACAGATCTAATTTATAACTGCATCCTCCAATAGAATAGCGCACTAATAGAAAGGTATAATCAATTTGAATCTGTGCGAATATCGAGCAACGCGGCGCTATAGACCGGTGCGTGAAACCTCCAGACCACATCTAGACATCCCTAGGGTGTGGAACCCTAGTTCCAACACCCTCCCCTGCTACCTCAGGTTAGACCTTAGTCCGCGCTCTGCGGGTTGTTGCCAAAAGGGCCAGTAGCTGCGGGATTTTTTTGGCTAAATAACTCTTCCAAACCTGGGTCAGGCTCATATAATCCAACAATCAGCGAGGAGTAAAACTCCATTCAAAGAAAAAAAAAGTTTTAGGCCTTCCTAAGACACTTACACGAGACTTAGCCCATAAGATTCAGGACGACAATTTGATCGCGGTGATACCATTCACTTGTAAGCTTCAATTTTCTGGCGGTCCCAAAAAATTTCAAAGTGACTTCAAGTGATCGAGATCTATGTATGGTAGAAACCAAAGCTCAAGTCATGGCCAACGAGAAGATCGAGCACCTTGAAAAAAGGTTGGATACTTTCTAGGAAGATCTACATAAAATTACACAATTCATGCACAAGTCACTACGGGCATGTCGGGGTTTCATCAGGAGGCACATGGTATTGATGAACAGCTTGAAGGAGAATATAGCCATCATATTCACTTCCACGGAAATCACCAACATTCCCACCCTCGTCCACCCAAGTTGGACATGTATAAATTTGATGGCTCTAATATGGAAACAGGGGTAGCACAAATGGAACAATATTTCATTCTGAATGATATACACGATGATACAACTAAACTACGTGTGGGAGCCCCTTACTTGGACCAAGAGAGATGTCAATGGTGGTAGTGGCATCAAAAATGCTATCCTGGAAACATAACTAGGCAGGTGTTCTCAAAATCCCCTTGTGATCGCTTTGACAAAGAACCTAATTTTTTGGGTCGTCTTACTAATCTCTCACAGACGGGCATAGTAAAAGACTACATTGCATCCTTTGAGACATTGGTCATCCGAATAGAAGGTCTAGGAGATGAATTCTACTTGGAATGTTTCATAAGTGGTCTCAAAGAAGTCATCCAAGCACATGTCTGGATGCACCACCCACCTACATGGATAGATGCTTGCACAAAGGTTGTCGAAGTGGAACGTGCTTTAGTTGCCCAGTATACTCATCCAAATTTCATAGCCAAGGGATGCCCCACCCAGGCTCAGGGCCCTACCCAAACACTTAAGGTTCAAAAGGTGTCTCCAACAGAAATGGTTGAAAGAAGAAAACAAAGATTGTGCTACTACTGTGATGACAAATACTCCTTGGGGCATAAATGCAAGCAACCAAAATTCTTTCAAAATGATGTTACTGATCACATCTCATCTGAGGAAGCCCCACCCCTTGGGTCACCAGAGGACGAAGTTGAGGAAACCAAGCAAGACAATGAGCTCACAGCTACGCCATAGGAACCAGTTATCTTGCTACATGCTTTGGCGGGCATTTCTACACCCCAAACTCTCAAAATTAGAGGATTTCTTAAACATCGCCCTGTAGTAGTATTGATTGATAGTGGCAGCACTCATAACTTCATCCATAAGCGAGTCGTCGAAGTTGTTCATTGTTTTGTAAGGGAAGTCTCTAATTTCCAGGTCCTTATTGCTGATCGGAGGACAATGAAATGTGAAGGCCGCTGCGAAAATATTAAACTCCATATGGGATACTACTACCTAAAGACCCACATGTTTGCAATTAACATGGGTGTTAGTGACATTGTCTTTGGTGCTGAATGGCTTCGCACACTAGGCCCAATCACAATGGATTTCTAGGAGTTATATATGAGCTTTAAGCAGAATGAACATATGCATACACTTCATGGATTCTAGGTAGGTGCTCCTTCTATCATCAGCTCGCATCGCATGGAAAGTTGTTGAAAAAGGGCCATCATGGAGTCATCGCCTAGTTTAATGCCATCCAGACCATAGAATCCACTACTTTTCATATTCATCCTGAGATGCAGCAAGTCTTAAACCGCCACCAGCAAGTATTTGACAAACCTAAAGAGCTTCCACCCTCTAGAGGGGAACATGATCATAGCATCACTTTGGTCCCAGGGGCACAGCCGCAGAATGTGCACCCATATCGATATCATTTCACCAAAAAGAATGAAATTGAAAAAATCATCAAGAAACTCCTTGAAGTTGGTGTTATTCGTCCTAACATCAGTCCTTATTCATCACGAGTGGTCATGGTGATCAAGAAAGATGGGGAATGGTGCATGTGTCCAGACTTTTGGGCCCTCAACAAGCTCATTGTCAAAGACAAATTCCCTATTCTGGTTGTTGATGATCTGCTTGATGAACTACATGGTGCTCAATTCTTTACTAAGCTAGATCTTCAATCTGGCTATCACCAAATACGCATGAAAGAAGTAGACATTCCCAAGACTTCTTTCCGAACTCATGAAGGCCATTATGAATTCTTGGTCATGCCATTTGGTCTCTGTAATGCCCCGTCTAATTTTCAAAGCCTCATGAATCACCTGCTGAAGCCATATCTCCGAAAATTTGTCCTCATTTTCTTTGATGACATTCTCATCTACAGCCTAACCTGGGAAAAACATCTTCAACATGTAGACCTGATCTTGCAACTGCTCCAGAATCACAAATTATTTTTCAAATTGTCCAAGTGATCTTTTGGCTTGGAAGAAGTCGAGTATTTGGGACACATTGTGGGTCGTGAAGGTGTCAGCGTTGATCCCAAAAAGATACAGGCAATGCAGTATTGGTCCTAACCAAAAGCCTTGAATATTTTGAGTGGATTCTTGGGTCTCACTGGCGACTATCGCAAATTTGTCCTCAATTATGGTCGCATTGCTAGACCCCTCATTAACCTTCTCAAGAAAAAATCATTCCTCTAGACCGATGCAGCACAACAGGTGTTTGTGGCTCTCAAACAGACCATGTGTTCCACTCCAGTATTGGCACTACCCGACCGCACCAAACCTTTTGTGATTGAATTTGATGCTTCAGGTACTGGTGTTGGTGTTGTCTTAATGCAGGAAGGTAGGCCCTTGGATTTCATTAGCCAACAAGTGAGTGGGAAACATCTAGGACAATCTACCTATGAGAAAGAGATGATGGCCATCTTACATGCAGTAGATACCTGGTGACTATACTTATTGGGGCGGCGTTTCCAAATCCGCACAGACCATAAAAGCCTCAAATATTTTTTGGAGAAATGTCTATCCTCGCCATAGCAAAATAAATGGTTGCCCAAAATGTTGGGATATGATTATGAAATAATTTATAGAAATGGCGTGACAATGTAGTAGTGGATGCTTTATCACGCCAATTTGAGGATGACAGTGCCTTGATATCAATCTCTCTTCCCATACTAGATTGGATTGAAGAAGCCCACAATGAATGGTTTTCACACCCCTCTCTCTCCCAACTCATTAACAACTTGAGAGAAGATCCTAATTCCTTAGTTGGCTACTCTTGGAAGGACGAGATTCTTCGCTACAAGGATCGAGTAGTTATATTGCCGACATCCACCCTAAAAACACACATTTTGGCAGAGTTGCACTCATCTCCCACTACAAGGCATGCAGGTTTTCAGAAGACTTATGCTCGCACTCATCGTTCTTTCTTTTGAATGGGCATGAAAACTGACATTCTTACTTTTGTAGCTGAATGTGATGTGTGTCAATGCCACAAAGGAGAAACAGTCAAGTTACCAGGAACCTTACAACCATTGCCAATCCCTACCTCCATATAGATGGATGTTTCTATGGATTTCATTATTGTTCTCCCGAAGTCAGGCAACAAATCAGTCATCATGGTGGTTGTGGACAGACTTTCTAAATATGCTCATTTTTGTGCTCTACCCCACCCATTTACCCCCACTTTGGTGGCTCAAGCTTTCATGGACCAGATATTCAAACTACATGGCATGCCCACTTCCATTGTGTCTGGTCGTGACCCAACTTTCACCGGTAACTTTTGGCAAGAACTTTTCAAGCTACAAGGCACCTAACTCCAACTAAGTACTTCCTGGATTTAAGACATCTGTGGTATGTATCTTTAGACTTAGTTACCAGAGAATCCACAGTAAAAACCATTTTCTGTCAACGTTTCAAATCCCAATTGGGATCCGTCCGTCCTGATACATACCATAGATCCGTCCTGATGATGGATCCCAATTGGGATTTGAAACGATGGAAAATGGTTTTTACTGTGGATAGATACATACCATAGATTCGTCCTGATGATGGATCCCAATTGGGATTTGAAACAACGGAAAATGATTTTTACTATGGATAGATACATACCACAGATCTGTCCTAATGATGGATCCCAATTGGGATTTGAAACGATGGAAAATGGTTTTTACTGTGGATAGATACATACCACAGATCCATCATGATGATTGGATCCCAATTGGGATTTGAAACGACGGAAAATGGTTTTTATTGTGGATAGATACATACCACAAATCCGTCCTGATGATGGATCCAAATTGGGATTTGAAACGACGGAAAATGGTTTTTACTGTGGATAGATACATACCACAGATCCAGAATCGTTTCCCTATACAGAGGGGATACATGGAGTGAAATCATTTTACTCGAAAAATTAAGTCCTGATGATGGATCCCAATTGGGATTTGAAACGTTGACGGAAAATGGTTTTTACTATGGATAGATACATACCACAGATGTCTTAAATACAGAATCATTTCCCTATACGGAGGGGATACATGGAGTGAAATCATTTTACTCGAAAAATTAAGTCCTGATGATGGATCCCAATTGGGATTTGAAACGTTGATGGAAAATGGTTTTTATTGTGGATAGATACATACCATAGATGTCTTAAATCCATAATCTTTTCCCTATACGGAGGGGATACATGGAGTGAAATCATTTTACTCGAAAAATTAATTCCTGATGATGGATCCCAATTGGGATTTGAAACGTTGACAGAAAATGGTTTTTACTGTGGATAGATAAATACCACAGATGTCTTAAATCCATAATCATTTCCCTATACGAAGGGGATACATGGAGTGAAATCATTTTACTCGAAAAACTAAGTCCTGATGATGGATCCCAATTTCGATTTGAAACGTTAACGGAAAATGGTTTTTACTGTGGATAGATACATACCACAGATGTCTTAAATCCATAATCATTTCCCTATACGGAGGGGATACATGGAGTGAAATCATTTTACTCGAAAAATTAAGTACTGATGATGGATCCCAATTGGGATTTGAAATGTTGACGGAAAATGGTTTTTATTGTGGATAGATACATACCACAGATATCTTAAATCCATAATCGTTTCCCTATACGAAGGGGATACATGGAGTGAAATCATTTTACTCAAAAAATTAAGTCCTGATGATGGATCCCAATTGGGATTTGAAACGTTGACGGAAATTGGTTTTTACTATGGATTCTCTGGTAACTAAGTACTTCCCATCATCCCCAATCTAATGGTCAAACTTAAGCAGTCAACAAATGTTTGGAGACATACCTAAGGTGCGTCACTTCAAAAAAGCAGCGTCAATGGGTACAGTGGCTACCTTTAGCTGAATGGTGGTATAATACTAACTATCATGAAACCACCAAGATGACTCCATATGAAGTAGTGTATGGCCAACTCCCACCTTCACCTATTTCTTATATCCTTGGATGCTCTAAGGTGAAAGTCGTTGATCAACTCCTACATAACCATGTAGCCATGCTAGCTCGTATCAAAGATATTCTCCATCAAGCTCATAATCGAACGAAGCAACAAGCATAACAACATCGTTCAAAGCGCACATTTCAAGAAGGGGATCAGGTATTCCTGCGGCTACAACCATATAAGAAAACATCGCTCAAAGAAAAGGGCTGCCAGAAATTAGCTCCAAAATTCTACGGACCTTATCAAATACTTTAGTGCATCGAAGCAGTAGCCTACAAGCTGGCCTTGCCACCAACTTCAAAAATCCATCCAGTCTTCCATGTATCATGCCTCAAGAAAGTCATTGGGAACAATTGCAGAATTCAAACCAGTCTACCTGAATTAGATGAAGAAAGTTCACTCTGGCTCCCACCTAAATAGGTCCTCGATACTCGTGAAAGACATCTGCGCAGCCGCACGATCAAGGAAGTCCTCGTCAAGTGGAAAGACACCTCTCCAAAAGATGCGACCTGGGAACCGGCCACTATTCTTCAACAGTTTCCGCAGCTTCAACCTTGAGGACAAGGTTGCTTTTGATGGGGGAGGGCATGTTAGGGTCCAACCCTAACCCCTTTATTTATTTAAAAAACCCAATAGGGTCGAATCATATTTATAGTTAGTTAAAGAGTCAATAAAGCACGTATTAATAATTGTAAGTGGTTGACCCGCATTTAAGAAAGGGAACACAGTTAGTTGCAAATGGGCCATAATTAATAAATAAAGTGGTTAACCCGTGTTATGAAAAGTACTAGTCATTATGTTTTTGAAGGTCATTCAGCTATAAATATTCGCAGTTAAAAGGGAAAGATCATCGAGTCTTATTTTGTAATCGATCTCTACTCTGATGGAGGTTGGCCCCTCAAAGATGCAAGTGAACATTGCTTTTATCTATGAATAATAAAATACTTGCTATTTTTCTCATTTCATTATGTGTTATAGGTTGTATTTCTTCTCATATTTGGTATTCTGGAATTTCTCGCAGGTCAAGAGCATAACATAAACCCTATAGGCAAGACCCCAAGAAAGCTAGAAAATTGAATAAAATGCCTTTTATTTCATTGAGGGTGACCAAGAGTATGGTAAGGACGAAATTTCTTGAAAAAGTTGAGATTGTTCCCTCATATTATATATCACTTTTCAATTCCCCTAATGAGCCAACTCCCTTGCCTTCTTGTGAGCCCTATGTATCACTTTTTCCTCTTTCTCCTAAATATTCGTGTAAGTTTTTCTCTTTTGGCCACACGACCACTATATATATCCTTATTAAAGAAAAGGGGTTAGTGACCATTTCACTGAAAAATCTAATTATAAAGTTTTAAACTAAGGCCCCTAACTACCTTAACTCTATTGGTCCATCAACCCAAAGTAATTTTGAACATGTCACTGATTTTTATGAGCCTCCAAACCCCAATGTATCTTCTATTGTGCCTAACAAACCCTCAACTCAAGAGCTAAGAAAAAGAATAAGAAACTTGAAAAGTTGAGATCAATATTGAAGAGTTCAAATTCCTTGATCGATATGTTAAAAATGAGAATGACATCTTGAAAAGTAAAAATGAATAATTGCGTGAGGAACTTGGTAGGTTATCAAAAGAAAACAGGAAGTTCCTCAAAATGGTTAGGAAATGGTACTGGGAGAGTTTTTATCTACATATATGCAATAAGACCCTGCAAAAGAAGCTACAAGCAACATAGAAGGAAAGTGGGGCCAGCGTAAACATTAATATTGGCAACTAGTAAGGCTACAGAGCCATCACAATTTTGATCAGTTTTGCTAAAAGAAGTGCCTAATATCAATTTGGCTATATTAGTTGCATTTTTTTTTTTGAGTGAGGACACACAAAATCCCAAGCATGGGGAAGATGTTGGTGCTCTGAAATGATTATGTCTCTACTATCAGTTGACCTCTTTGTACACTCCAGAAACCCCCAATTTTTCCATAACCTAACCTTTTCTTGTGCATTATTAAAGGAAAAAAAATGCAAAATGGATCAAGAGGTAAAACATTGTTAATTGTTAGTTTTCCATAGTTTTGAATGCATTAAAATGGATTAATCTATATTATTCCCATTAATGAAAGTTGGTAAAGACAAGTCATGTAACCCGCACAAGTTCCTACAACCACTTTCCATGGTTAACATCAGTGCACGCTCTCGGGACATAAATGAGAACATAGGTTATTTTCATGACATCCTCATGAAGCTCCCTCACATGCTAGATCATATCGATGGTTATTAATGGAAGCACATGTTGGAATTCAAACTGGCAATCAACATGTCGGTGCACAAGTAAAAGACGGAAAGTATATCTGAGATCATGGATCGATATACCAAATTCACCCTACTTGTAAGTGGTTGCATGTGGTTTTTTGTTGTTCCTATTGTTCCTGTTGTTCCAAATTTACACAAGGATCCATTGAATCGCCTATTTATTACTTAGTGTATATTTGCAGCAATTAGCTCTATGGACATCTTATTATGCCCTATAATGCATAAAAATTGTGCCAGGGTCTAAATCTTGTTAGCTAGAATTTGTTTATAAGATTCTATTGTGGATTTATCGCACTTGATCACGAGGACACTTCTGCATTTGTGTAATGTAATATAATCTGTGAACAAAGTAATATAAGATTGCTACTGGTGTTTTATTTCATGTCTACATTAAATCTGCATGTTATTTAGGGTTTTTCTAAGGCAATGTGATGTTGGTTGGAAAGGGCCCACCAATCCATCCACGTTGTCTCCTTGTGTGCTATACTCTTCAAAATGAAACTCTAGTGTGTGTCAATTGTAAACCTTAGCATGGTTTTATATATTTATTTATATATTTCGATTTTGTGTATTGGATTTGTTGTGTGATGAATGCTTTCTTTGGTATTTGAATAATATCTCACGCGTGAATTTGATACAAAAAAGTAACTATTCTGTAGATTAGGAGTTGAATTGCCATATTAACCCCACATCTTAGTTGTAGAACTATGGTTCAATGAATCTTTAGTCCCAGTATTGTGTGTGCTAGCCTTATTTTATTGGTTTGATTCTCTATTCTACTCTAGATTGAACTTGTGTTTGCAAAGGTGAAATCGACCGTTGAAGGATAACATCGATGCCCTGCAAGCTTTCATGTTTTTAGGAACACACTTATCCCTAAAGTGTGAAAGATTGTATTTATTAAAAGAGGGGATTTGTATCAACTCCCAGTGATCACCATAGTTAAAATTCTTTATCTTTTTGGTTGATCAATAAGTTTCTGTTTCCTACTAAAGGATACCAAAGCACTCTATAACTTTGCATGAACCACTTAGATAGCTAAGATAATGAGCAACATGAAGAGGTTGTGACATGCAAAAAAAGGGACCTTGCAATAGGTGTTTAGTCAAGCATATCTTCTGCAATATCCTTTCTCTGCATTAGGTCTTGGTTGTTGCCAGGCACAAAGGTTGATATTTGTTGAAGATATGACTCAGAGGTAGCCTATAGGAACCTCCAAACCTTATAGGATCATTCCCAAGTATGTTATCCAGTAACCAAACCCTCTATGCATGACAATGAACTATTTTATTTCCATATAGGATCCTTTGTTGCAATAGTAGGATAGCAAACATGTTGATGTTTGCATCTCTGCATATTTTTTTTTCAGAAAAGAAAAAACCAACTTTATATTAAATAAAAAGATGTTTACATATAGCATGCATGTATAATATGTGCCAGGATATCTCCATGTAACATATGACTGATATTCAACATCATATATAAAAACCTAAGAACAATAAGCCCTAGGGCACCAAAACTGTGTAAAAAAATAAGAAACAAAGCATGCAAGTATGTCAAAGAACCTCGTTGAGGCACCAGATATAGCCCAACATTGGGCAACCACTCATTATAATGTCAATGTCAGACAATACTCTGACCAAAAAGAAACAAACAGAAAGTTACTCTAGTCTACAAGGAAAACAACACCAGAAGATGCTTTGACAGGCAAAAAACTTGTAGATGCTCTGTCAGGCCCATCGCAACAAATCAGGTAAAGAAGTTACCAGCTCTAGAACTCTCTGGCCCAGTCACCGATTGGTGCCATAGCTCCCTCCTCCATAGCCGTAAAGTTATCATGTGGAGCTTCGCCATCACCAACTCCATATCCGCCCGCAGGTGCACCACCAGAAGTAACAACCCCCCATTTATAGTCCATATTGAAATTGGGAACCCATTGAAAGCCCCAAAAAATTGTTCGTAGCCCCACTCAATCCCATTTTAAAAGGCGTGGTCGACGCATCATATCCTATATCGAAACCACCAGGGCTCCTAGAGTTGTAACCCCCATCGCCAAAAGGATCATTGGCACAGGTCGATGTCCACAACCAAGCACTCTGATAGGACTCTGCCCACCATAACCAAAGCCCATTAAATCCTTTGGGCCATATTCGAGAGAGAAAAAACCTCAGCACTGACAACACTTGTTGCTCCATCGCCCCCCTCCCCCCCACAAGCTCTAGGGATGCTTAGCCATTATAGAGATTTTGAGGTCAAAAATGGGCCTCAAAATAAAAATGTACAAATAAAATCAACTTTATGAGAACCAATTGGATTCAAGATGATGATATCAAACATGGATGATGATTCACCTTTTTTGTATTAAAAAGGTAAAAGATTAAAAATAAATAAATAAAACTACTTTTTCAACTCATATTTTCAACTTATCTCCTTACAGTTTTACTCAAATTTCAAGTGGAAGCACTCGTTGGATGTCAAATTTAATTCTTAATCCAAGGAATACCCATGTTGCATACTTTCGATACACCCTGCTATATGAAAAATTAGAAATACATGAAAAAACATGATCAATCATGTTTTTTCATGTATTTCTCATTTTTCGTGTAGCAAGGTCCATCGGAAGTATGCAACATGGGTACTCATCAATCACGTTTTTTTATCTATTTATCATTTTTCATATAGCAGGGTCCATCGAAAGTATGCAACATGGGTACTCCTTGGATGAGGAATTAAATTCTACATCCAATGAGTTCTCTTTCTCGAAATTTGAGTAACATTGTAGGGAGATGAGTTGAAAAAATAGTTCTCTTTTTTCCCTCTAAAATTTGATGATGTAATCTAATATTATTTTATTATTTCCACTATTATTTTATCATATTCCTTATGAGGCCCATTTTAGACCTCAAAATTTCTCTAATGAGGCGAATAGCCAAATGCAGCAATCATAAATGGGGCTTTCCGACCCCCATAACCTCCACTGGGAAGAGGCATCAGGACCCTAACAAACCAACCCATACCATACCTACCACTAGCACTACCAAAACTTGCACCATTGCCATAACCTCCATGCATGTAACCACCAAGTGCATCAGTCATATAACCTCCATGAGTCCTAACATACCACATAAACCCAAAACCTTCTACATACCCACCACCACCACCCCACCCGGCCGAAAATTGCAGTGCACCACTACATCGACCCGCTCCAAGATTTGAACCATAAATTCCTATTGGGCCACCAAACTCTCGACTTGAGAGCCCCCCATCAAGCAAGAGCCTTCAATCAAGGGGCTCGACTCGACTCCTTGATCTTGCCTTGCATATATGCACATATAGTGTAGTGCCTTAAAACTTACGATCCCAAATTGACAAAATAATGTTTCAAATATAATATAATTAAATTAGACCAGCATGATTATTAATGTTTATAATTATTTTAATTACAACTAATAAAATATGATATTCAATTTTGTTTTTTATTATAGCCAACATGGTTATTTTATTTAATATTTTATTTTTATTTTAAAAGGAACACATCAACTGAAGATTGAGCACAGAAGGAATTAAACTTCTCCTTAATTCTGGACTGTAAAATACACCTTTGAATGCAATAAATCTCTACATAATATGTGATGTGAATATCTAATCAGATTTATGAATTATAAACCATCGAATCATTATATTGTTATTTAATAAATGTAGAAGTTAAAAACAAGACTCAAAATGGTAATTAGTAATTTGTAATTTCATAAAATGTAAATGTTAAAAATAAAAACCAAACTCTCATTAGTAGTATTCTTTGTAATTTCATAATTTTCTTCAGAAGAAAAAAACGTATACTTTGATTAATAAAAGTTGTTCAAAATACATGAATTTTTAGTTGTTTACATCCCTTCAATGTCGTCCATACTATGTGAAGCATGACTCTTTCAATGTTCTAACATCTATTACAATTCTTATGACTCTGTCTTACTGATTCTTCTATCCATTTTCATTGTTAGTCGAATAAACAACACTGGGTTTCATTGTAACTCCTCTCTATGAAAATAGCTTTGTAGAGCCTTAATATACCATACAATTATCAGGAAAAATACATTTGGTAGCCTATTCAAAACCTTCAAACAATTAAGGTAAAACAACCACTATTTGTGTGCATCAAAAGTGCATTGCCTTAGCATATGTATCTAAAATCTATCATAAGAAGATCAAACTTTGAACATCCCCAAGTTGCAAACAACCCGCTGGCAAAGGTGGAGAAATGAATCATGCTCGGCTATACTCTACTCCCACATTTAGAAAGGAGATATGTGACCTGATTCAGATCTCTATAGACGTGCGAGGAGGAGATTTTCTTGAAGGATAAGGTCAAGAGTCTAATGTGTTGCATCCAATAGATGAGAAAGGGTGGTACAAAAGAAGATAGCTCTTGAACTCAATCTATTATAGTCTTTTAAGTCACCCACGACAATCATCTCATTGATGTCCAAACATCTTGCACATATCATCACCCCCCATAGAGCAAGCAACTCAACTCTGTTATTGGTGCCTACTCCACCATTCCACCAAAAATGGTAGGACAGACCATATTCCAAAACTAAAAAAACACCAAAGCCACAGCTCCCTAAAGATGACGCCCTGTCTAAGAATCTTACAAGCACCGTTGATCCAAACTCCCTAATTATGCACTACCTCTTTTGAATCCTCGACTGCCAAGACCCACTCTCTAGAAAATATGCTACAATTTTAAGGCTTGTCCTTCTCACTTCATGGATAGCCTTATCGAAGATCTTGGCATTCTTAGTCTTCCATATGCCCCAAAAGATGAAGAGGGGCAGTGTCTTATATTCTTTGTGACATGTTGTCCACTGTTGAATATAGTTGGCTATCAACAACCGATTCCATGCAGCTTAAATCTAACAACATGACCCCCTTCCAGACATATGTCAAAAAGGGACACTGGACACTTAGCGAATAGATAGGTCACTTCTTCACTTGCATCCGTAGACAAACAAAAAATACCTGGCCCTTGGAAACCTCTTCTGATGAGGTTATCCCAAGTCAAGATTTAGTTATGGATCACCAACCACATGAAGCATTTCATCTTTAGTGGAAACGACCACCGCCATGCTTTTGTAATCATGAACTAGCTCCTACTACCCTTGTCAAGTGAAATAACTCTTTGTCCGTTAGTTTTCCAGCACACACATTACCTCCCTGTGTTAATGTATCCTCTTTCTCTGACAAACAGATGCCTGCTTTATTGATCTTGCTTCTGTATAATTCCCATTCTTCAACTCAGACCACCGGAAGACCTAAACCCCTATCATTCATCCATACAAGTGACAAAAATGATAGTTTGTCTTTGCAGATCTAGCTAAGAATTGTATATCCCTTGCTTTGAATGAATTCGATTAGAGCAAATAGCAACTATATACCCTCCAAACCCTTGAATTGTAATTTCGTAAATTTAAGTATTTAAGTTTTAAAATTGTTAATGTTTATATTAATTATTATTATTATTAATATAATAATAATATTTAATAAAATGAATATATAATATAATTATAAATTATAACCTATCAAATTAATGTAGAAGTTAAAAGACAATTCAAAAGAAAAACATTCAAAATTCTAATTAATAATAGTTTGAATTTCATAAACTTTAATTGGCAGTAGTCTTTATATTTAAGTTTTGAATTATAAATATGTTAATATTGAAAATGAAAAATATCCTTACTTTAATTTTATAAAAAAAAAAATTAAAAGAGTTAAGTCATCTTTGTAATTTTATAAATTTAATTGTTTAAATTTTGAATCTTAAATATGTTAATATCGAAAACAAAAAATGTCTAACCCCATTCATGAAAAGATAGAAAAGATAGATCAACGCCCTCCTTTACATTACATAAATGAACAATTCTTGGATGATTCAAATGACAAAACCTCCTTTCTATATATAGGAGTCTGAGTCACAATAATAACAATAGTTTTAATTTTACAAAACAAGTCTGATCAGTAGCAATTTGCGTAAATTTTATAAATTCAAGTTTTTAAGGTCAATTGGGGTTATCTCAAGTGGTTGGACAGAATGGTGACATAATGAACTATAATGCCTTGATATATATTATAGTTTCATGTTTATGAATATTATTATATTGATTTCAAACCATGTGAACTCTCAAGTAAACATACCTATGAGCTGAGCAACAACCTCATTCCAACCATCAAGCTGAGAGGAATGCTAATTTCTTTCCTCCCAAAAAATAAATAATCTATATAATTTCATAAATTGTTTTGAAAGTTCAACATCTTTTTCTAATCAGTAGTCCTCTCTATAATTCCATAAATTTAAGTAATCAAATGTGAATCTATATGTATTAATATTGATTATTAAAAAATATCCGAATTTCATATTCAATTTATATTTGCATTGATGATGTCCAAACTTATTTTGATTTTAGAATTTCATATTCAATTTTTACATTTTAGAATTTCAACCAAACTTATTTTGATTTTAGAATTTCATATTCAATTTATACAGTAAACTTTTCTATTTTTTATATTTGAATTGTTAATTTTATGAATTTTAATATTTTAATTTTTTAATATATATTTGTATAACATACTTTTCAGGAAAACCATTAAATAAAGAATCCATTGAAAAGAGCCAGCATGTTACATTGTGAAATTTGAACACAAAATATTCTCTCTCAACCACTCAATTATACTCAATTAAGAATTAAAATCAAATTAATAATCAATAATTAATCCATTTTTTATATTTGAATTGTTAAATTTATTTCAATATATATGTGAATTTTAATATTTTAATTTTTTAATATATATTTGTATAACATATTTTTCAGGAAAACTCATTTCATACATCTAATTATAAAAACAATACACAAAACTCATTACATATTTCTAATTATAAAAACAATGCACAAAATAAACTGGATTCTTTAATATTTAAAATCAAATTAACCATCAATAACTAATCCATGAAAAAAGCAAGCATGTTACATTGTGAATACTCAATTAAGATTTAAAATCAAATTAATAATCAATAATTAATCCATTTTTTATATTTGAAGAATTAATTTTATTTCAATGTTTATGTGAATTTTAATATATATTTGTATAACATATTTTTCAGAAAAAACTCATTTCATGCATCTAATTATAAAAACACTTCTAATTAATAAAAACAAAAACAGTGCACAAAACTCATTACATACTTCTAATTATTATAAAAACAATGCACATAATAAACTGGATTATTTAATATTTAAAATCAAATTAACCATCAATAATTAATCCAGGATTCTTTAATATTTAAAATCAAATTAACCATCAATAATTAATCCATGAAACAAGCATGTTACATTGTGAAATCTTTAATATTTAAAATCCAATTAACAATCAATAATTAATCCATTCTTAAATCTTTTATATTTAAAATTCAATTAACAATCAATAATTAATCCATGAAAAGAAAAATCATGTTAAATTTGAACACACAAGCTCTTCTCTCCCAAACACTCATCCACTCAAGTTATACATACTCTCTCCCAAACACTCATCCACTCAAGTTATACATACTCTCTCCCAAACACTCATCCACTCAAGTTATACTCGATTAAGATTCAAAATCAATTTAACAATCAATAATTAATCCATGCATGTTACATCGTGAGATTTGAACATAGATAGAACCTTCTCTCTCAACCACTCGGAGGCTTCCCTCCTAACCACTCAAGCTATACTCAATTGACACATCAAGAACCCATTATTCCCAAGTCTAAGTCACGTGACTTAAAGGTTGGTCAACTTGAGTATATTCAAGCTGCACTGTTTCTGTCCATTTGCTGCCCCAACAAAAATCACACAAACATGCATTGCACGAGTAGGCTTGAGACATATTCTTATTCTTCTGTTTTTTGTCTAGGGATCCTTAGACCGAGTCATGTGACTTAAATTTGAAAAACATAAACACATACTCAAGCTGGACTGTTTCTCCCATCTGCTGCCCCATAAAAATCGCAAAAGTCTGCATTGCAGTAGTTGCCTTGCTTAATCCTCAAGTGCACAGATACTAGCTTATGTTTCATAAGACGACTCCCAACAAAATACCGAAGAGATAAGCCCCCCTAACTCCACGGATACTAGCTAACTCCTAACAAAATACTGAATGATGAGCACATATTGAACCATGCAGCAATATTCAAAAAATGTATTCCATTTGTTCTTCGTCACAGTATTTACTATGGAAAATTTTAAGCATCCATACATGTCGAAACTTCGGTGGATTTGTTACTTATTAAAATGCCAAACTACTTTGGTGGATAACATATAAAAAGCTTCAAATTTTCAAGGATTTTATATAGTTTCCAGATAACTAGGTCATTTTTAAGTCCAAACTTTTTATTCTATGGAATTTGGGCAAATCCGAAAAATGAAATTGAAAAAAAAAATCATATTTTCTGAAAAGAGGTGAAAATGAAAAGTAGCCAAATGATCAAAATTTGACACCTCAAAATTTTTCCACTTTGCACTCATAATGAGGGAGGAATAAAACAAGTAACAAGGAATGAAAACAAGCAATGAAAGATGTATAGATAGAAAGAAGTCGTGCCAAGCATATATGATTCCAACTTCTAGCGACTCACTAGTTTCATATTTTATACATATGCATTCGAGGAAGGGTTTTCCTGGCTTGTGTTCTACAGAAACGGAGGTAGATTGCTTTTTCCAAACGTTGGAGAGGATATTTATACAAAAATTGGACAGCTGCTAAAACAAAAGCATTTACTCATTAGTCATGCTAGTTATATCTTAGCAGCATTTCTCATATTTCTCGGTGGATTGGAAAGTTAAATATCCACGATTTGCCAGATAACCGAAGCTAAGAAAATACATCTTCAGCATCTCCCTCTGCATGGTCACCCTCTTCGAGATTGCTGAACTCCAAAAAGTGAGTAGGACGGTGATCCTCGTGATAAAAGTCACGAGGAGCTCCAAGCTTAATTCCATACTTCATACTGACTGTATGCTTAACACCCATGAAGTTGTAATTCCAAGGACCATTATCTGGTACCTGCACAAACGACGGAGAAAATAAAGAATAATTCAACAAAGACGTTACAGCCTACGATTGGACCTAATCATTTAAACTCGAAATCGCAAATAAGGGAATAGGAAATACCATGTAAAATCCCAGGTAACGGTCACTAAGAAGCATTTGTACTTTCTCATAATGAGTAGGCAGATAACCATGTGGATTGCTTCCAGTGTCTTTGTTGAGCCGCCCCCACTCATAACCTGTTGGAGTAAGCTTATATGCAGTTAAGGAGCAGGAGCCGGGAGTGAAACTGCATGTAAGAATGATACATTTCTCTCCATCCCACTGCTTATTATTCTCCAAGATTCGAGCATGGCATGTTAAGTCCTGATAAACCATGGCAAGGAAAATAAATATTTAATGAATTCCTTACCATTAAGAAGGCTTTCTTTGGCTATTAAGACATTCTTATTTTTACCCTAATAGTTAAACATCAAACAACAAACCTGAGGTGATAATTGAGGAAGCTCGTTGGGTTGTGTATGCATCCATCCCAAAGGCTCTAAATCATTCAAAAATTCGTGCTCCGGCAAAGCCAAAGGCAAATGAACTTGCTGATGCGTTCCCCATTGTGGAGGCATAGCTATACAGCGAATTTCCTTCACTTGTGGATTGTCTGGAGGGCTTATACCATAAATATACCCCGAAATCTGAGTCCTAAGGTCAGCTATGCAAATGAATTTTTTCAATATGTTCTTTGGCATAATGTATGTATAACCAGTTTCCTGTTCAAACAGACACAATCAGAGGAAATGAGCCCTAGTAAATCCAAAGAGAAACACTAGTTAGAACTCTTCAAATGAATATACTGTAAAACAAAAAGCCCACACAAGCGTACCTTGATATCATCAGAGTTAACATATATATGATTGACTCGGAGATAGAGATTTGTGGCAGATATTGCCCTTACACGCCAATCCGTTTTAGAACCAAAAGCAGCCTGCTCATATGGACTAGTTGTGGTGACAATCAACTCATCACCGTGCACATTTGTAGTCCTCGTGGTAACTGCAGTGAGCTGGCTTGCTTCCTTTGCCTGCATAAAAAGTTTATGAATCTCCATTATTAAATATTAAGCAAACAATTTGTTACATTCATATCAGAGAGCACATTACCCTTATTACTAGCCTAGATCCATCTTAACTAACACCCAGAGGAATCAAATCTCTTTTTACTCTAAAAGAGGTTTGCATATCAAAAGAATTGACCCCTCTTGGGCCTTGGTAGATCCAAAGTTAAGATGGATATAGGCTTTAATTTCTCTTTAAATAGGCTACAATTACATTACATTACATTGATCTTTATATCTTATTTTATTTTTATTTTTATGCAATTTGACTTCGTCAAAATGTTAAACATTGCAACATGGGTACCAATACTGGGCTGGGCTGTAGAAATAGCAGTAATTAAACATCAGAACTGCAGCAAAATCACCTACCTGCTTTTCAATTTCAGCAATCTGTTGCCTTTGTTGAGAAGGGGGAGTTATCTCAGCTCCAAGTATAATATCACGGATTTCTGATTGGGTTAATGCTGATGTATTGACATTATTCTTCTTGGCATAATCGGAGAGTATAAGGTCTCTCAAAGCAACTTCTACCTGCAAAGTATCAGAACACTCATTATATTCCTTTCTTTTTCACTCTATTACAGTCCCTCCAATAAAAAAATATCTAAAACACAGAAAGGTGTTTTCATATACTAAATTAAATACAACTATTAGAATTTAATAGAAACCCTGCAACATAGACCCACGGATTAACAGTATGAAATCCTGAGGCTTAAAAGAGATCTACCTTCATCCACTGGTCATCATTAAGGCTAGGCCAAATGTGGTGCGCCTCAGTAACAATAGTCTTGTCTGGTTTCAACAACATCTTTGCTTTCTCATTGTTCACATGAAGGGCACGAAGGATTAGTATAAGACGAGAAAATGCCGTGTATGATGAGATAGTCTTTAACCAATCATCATATATGTTGAAAAGAACCATTTGCGGTTCTGTGGCCTTTAGAATAAGGTCACCAAATTTCTCAATTTTTAAGCACGCTTGGAATGGTAACTGAAGCTCACTGCCTTTAATGACAATGTTAGGAAAGTCGAGCAAGTGAACTTCCAGTGGATCAAGCATTCCCTTACGAGTTACAATTATCTGTTTTGGCTGCTCCTCAACAGGCAATGAACGTACCAATGCAGCTACTTCTTCAGCTGTCTTCCATTTAGCCAGTTGACCAAGACGCTTCTGTCCTGCCCACACACTAGTATGGATAACCTGGAATATCCAATTATTTGCATGTGTTAGAATAGAAGGCAATCCCACGTAAATGATACTAACTGAATCCATTGCCAAAGCTGTACATAGTAGCACATATAAAAAACAAATCATACAAGAAACAGACCTTTAAAAATAGTTGCCCTGTCCTCGGGTTGAATATGAAAATTGCTCCATTGATAGGCTTCGTTGTAAGATTTCCTTCAAAAGTTTTATGGATTGTGACACGATACACATTTGTATCATCCACAAACCATATAATTTGGTTGCTGAAAATCTCTCCATAGTTTTGAGATGACAAATACGGTTCTGTTGGCTCCGAAGAATAAAGTTGCAGGCCCTTTCTTATGCGCTCCCTTAACACATACAAGGCAGGATTTGACTGCAGAATTCAAAGAAATACATACATGATTAATTAAGCGACAGATTCAGAAAATAAATAAATGAAATTTGGCTCTCAAAGTGTAAATTATTTTACCTTCATTATTTTATTCATAGCTTGGGCCAAAAGAGGCTTTGAACCAGGAAACCAATTACCAAATGCAGAATGTAAATTGTAAGCAAGATCGATTGCAATCATAACACCTGAATTAAATTTTTAGTTAGTATATCCTCATTCATCTGTTAAAAGGCATGTTTATTTGAACTTTTGACCTTAGTTTCACAAAAAACAGAGGCAGATTAGTTCAGCTGTTCCAAAGCATCCTTTTAATTCCAGGAAATAAATAAGATAGATAATGTTAAACTGTTCAATGACCCTAAAGCTTATAATGAGACAGAGTTTGCAGAGGTATATACCAGTGGGTGATGGATAAATTGACATATTATCTGTTGTATAGTCTAAGAATTTGGCTCTCGTATACCGTTCAATGTCATGAGAATCATAGTCTCCCCACCGAAGTTGCACATCAATCCAATATTTATTACTTGCCTTCTGATCAAAAACATCCTTAGACTCTGCCACAAGGCTGGGCTTGCACATTGGCCATTTATATGCTGCAAAAAGAAGAATATCAGCGCAAGAGCTGTTCATCTTGTAACTTTTCCTGGGATGTATCGTCTCTTTTTGAACAGTCTCAATTTCCAAAGCATCCAGCTCCTGATCAAGTACCTGGCAGAGATCCATTACAACACTTTCGTGCACTTTCTGCCACAGATGAGCCCTAAAAATTTGTATCAATGATATCTTCAGTGTTGGAATTTTTCCATGCATGAAAATTCCAGTCAAATCCAACTGCACTTGAAAACCCACATAAACATTGGCACGATTGATGGTAGGAGACCACCAAAGTGTAAATCGTCGATTGGGAATTTGATTCAACCCTGATCTCTGTGCATTTGTAAGCTTTTTATACTTCATAGACTCCTCAAACCCAGACGCCTTCTCCCAGAACAGACCTTCCCATGTTGGGAAGCTTCATTACACAAGCAAAGAGATATCAGAAGTTATCCGCCAATGTTGTAATTATATTCTGTAACCAGACACAGAATACTAGAAAATTAGAAATATAAAGCAATGTTAAGACTTACTAAGTTCCTTTAAATAGAGTGTGCTCCAGAATGCCTTCCACTCCTCCAAGAGCCTGAATAACATCTGTTCGATAGTTATTCAGATTCCACAGTTTCCCATCATGTCGCTGGTGAGTCCACCAAAATGGATTTTGTTTCAGAACCTGATACTGTTTGAAGTCTGTCCGTACCCTCCAACCTTTGTCATAAGCCAGTGTGTGTCTATCTTTTTGAAAAAGCGTATTAATGCGAGGAATGCCTCTGTCCCATGAATCCTGTAATATCCAAGAAGAAGAAATAAGTGCTGCAAAGAGAGTAGATTCAATAATTATGAAGAGAACCGAGTTGGAAACATACCTCAAGATCCTCAAGAGTTAATCGTCTATTCTGAGCCTGTGCTTCCTGCCTCTTTAAAGCATATTCAGCCCAAACACGTTGAGAGTCTATGAATTCACTCTCCCAGGGCTGCCATAGACCATATTGCTATCTCAGCACACAACTTTGAACTTGCATTTTTAAATAGCTTCAACTAGAGATAAATTGCCTACACTTACCTGTATGTATTGATACAGATTTGGAATAAGTTGATCTTCCTCATGGCTCATACCACTACGGAAGTGTGTAACTCCAACATCTGTCTGTTGACTATAACGTAGGTCACTTTGTGGGATTAAAATATGGCCCATAGATAGCATTCCAAGTCCTCCAATTTCCTTGGGTGTATAGAAGATAACAGGAGGAAACCTAATTTACAAAACACAAATTTTAAGAATAATATTCAAATCTAACCAGGCAATAAGTTTACTGAGTATTTCCTTTATGCATATCACTCTCCTCTTTCTATGAAGAGACACAATACCTGCTTGGCATCTTGGAGTTCAAACCAATCTTTATACGTGTTTGAATTTTATTTTCACATTTGACAAGGAGATCAAGAAGCTCCTGTGTATGCACTGTTGCTTCACGGAAATAGGTCATGAGTCCTGCACCAATCAAAGAAGACAAACTGGCATGTAATAAACATCTAAAATAGGAAGATGTATTCAAATTGTCAATTTAAAATAGCCTGGAGCATTATGCAAGCAGAGCCATGAAAAACTGTACAGTTCAGACTGCAATTACCTATTAGTGCAGTATTCCATTTGTTTACGATTTTGGTAAAGGTTGTTGACCCTGATGACATGAGGATCTGCCTAACACGATTCTCAAACACCTTCATGTGTTCATCATCAACTCGCAAGAAAGCAACAACAGTGCGCTCTTTAGTCTGCTCATTTTGCAAATTCCAGACTCCATCCTTTGTATTGCTAAATGCTTCTTGAGACATTCTTATCTTTGGTAATATTCGAACTTCAAACCCACACCTACACAACAACAACAACAAAACCAAGGAAAATTCTTTTAGCTTTTTGCATAAAACATATAACTTATCAATACATGGAAACAAGTGAGCTAGCTGGGCAAGGAGGACATACATGCTGAAAAGCAAATTTGGGTTGTCTTTGCTATAAACAGAGACAAAATTGTTCTCCCATTCTAATGTTGTGATACTACGAGGGAATCTGTTCTTTATATCCCAGAAAACACTCCTCCCAAGATTAACTGCAAAATATTCAAGAGACCAGACACAGCTGAGTTTAGATTTGAGTAATCTCAGGTAGCTCTAGATTTTACTGAAAGAATAAAAAATAAAAATAAAAATAAAAAAATAAAAAATAAAAAATAAAAAAAGCAAAGGAAAAAACACCACTTTACCATCATGTTTCATCAGCCTCATGCGAGCATCTCTAGGCCAACACTTTTTGTTGTTGTAACCAACCATGTTTTCATTGTTTGGATCTGGATTTTCTGTAAGGTAGCGCTGGATAAGATCCCTTGCCTCTTCATGAGTGAATCTAAAAAGAATGTGCACCTTGTCAATATAACGAGAATACAATCTTATAGGATGCCTTGTCTCCACTTTTATATCCCAGTAAGTAATAAATTCATTTGGCATCTGTGGAGGACCAGCTATTTCACTTGCCCGAGTCAAACCAAGGACCAAGAGATCCAAGACCAGACCATAATATTGCACAACAAAGGAGGCAAACTGAAGACCTCGAATCAGCCCATATGAATTGGTATGGCTCATATATTTGTATGATAGAACAATGTTGTTTTTTGCAGTCACATAATCAACAATGTTGTGGTCAAGCACCAAACGCAGAAGCCTGCAATAATTATTAATTCAGATTCTAGAAAAATAACTGAATCTAAAGAAAGATTTTCAGTACTCACAAACTATCAGCATAAAACAAAAAAAAATACCTGTTTAACATTGTCAGATCTATTTTTTCAAAGAACTTTTCAAATTTTGTCTGAAGCATCACAACACATTGACCTTCACTGGTATTCCATATATCCTGCAAATTATTGATTCCTTGACACCACTTATATACCAAAAGTGGAGGTGGCTCTAAATCTGCAGGTTTGATCCAGTTTGGAAAGAGATGGCGTTTGTCACCTTCATACCAAAGATATTGATCAAGATATGCATCTGTAATTTTCTCAAGAGGTTCAATTTCATACACAGGGATCAGATAGCTATACAAGTCCATAAACTCAATGCCCACCTGCAATGTGAAACATAGCCATTCGTTAGAATCCCAGGCAGACAACATCTCAACACCATTGATTTAGCATCTGAAAGTGATTAATTATACAACTTACTTCTTTGAAGGCACGCTGTGTAAGCAGATGACGTTTGATACGTGATAATGCCTCATGTGGATTATCATATGCCTGCTCGATAAGGCCCAGCTCTTCCCTCTGTTGTTGATTTAATCGGACAGCAACACTATAAGATTCTTTCAATCTTTCAAGTGCTAATATTAGGAGTTTCGTGTCATGTTTATATGACAGTGGTGGAAAAGGAATGGGAGAAAATTTTCTCGATTCCAGCCAATGCACTGTAGTGGTATAGATGGCCACAGCTTCCTCAGGTGTTACATAGGGGCCATCTTTCAAGTAATTATGTTGTCGTTCCTGTTAAGAAATCAGCATAATTGATTAGTGATTTATAAACCTCTTCAATCTTGAACATTATAAACTGTCCATTCAATATAGTGTAGGGTAAATTAAAGCATGCCTGCTCTGCTTTCAGCCAAAGACGTGTGAGCCTTCCTAGATTTTTCCGACAAACTGTCTTGTCTACAGTTGCACCACGCCGAATGCGCTCACGATTATAATGAGCAACATTAGTCCACCAGTCTGCTTTTGATTTTACATAACGAAGAATCATATTCTCAATTGGCACTGGTAGGCCAGGCACCTGGAATACCAAATCAATTATCTTATTTATAAACTTGAGATATAATTGAGAAAATAAATAAAGAAAACAGTCAAATTTGTCATGCTTAATTGAAAGCTTTATTACAACATCTACCTTCCAGGGGATGTTTGCCTTCCAACAGCGCCAGGCTTCACTCAAATGTTGCAAAATGGTGCGAGCTTTGTTCTGCTTGATGCCCTCTGTCACAATATCGATGAGTATGTCAGCAAGCAGATAAGAGAATCACTAAGAGACTCAGAAAATGCATAACACTAAAACAAAACAGAGGGACAAACAGAGATGCAGAAACTTCAAAGCAAAAGAAAATTAGTGCTCAACAACCAAATTAATCATAACAAAACAAGCTAAGAATTGGAGAAATAGCAGTGCCCATCAAGGGTTGACAATATATATAACAGATCAACTTTCAGCATCAAAGTGATTTCAATCTAATTGATGCATCCCAAACAAGAGAAACATCTCTTTCCTGCCAATTATCACAGAAGGCAAAAATTAAAATCACCTGGCATTGCATCAAGAACATCGTGCATGACAGCTGCTCTCAGCTCCAAATCAAAATGACTTTCAACCCTTTGTTTGGTCACAGTTTTTGCCACTCCCTTTGAATGACGACCTTCAAACTGTCGTGCAAGCAAGTTTCCAAGCCACCTTTCTAGCAGTGGTACTATACCACGTAGAAAAAACAACCATACTCTCCACATTGGAGCCCAAAATCCACATCCAGGTCCTTTCCCAACAGGCCCAGTGTTAAAGCGATAATAAATCAAATGCTTCAGATCTTTACACATTCTTATTTGCCGCATAAGCCGATACTTGTAACGATACATACCAGTCAACTGCCCTACATGTGAAAATGTATATTGTAATCCATCTGCCAACTGGAAAGCATCTACATTTCCCAGTCGAAATTGGATATTTGCATCGACAACTAGTTTTGTTAGTCGCAAAATTTCACGACATAAATGGAAAGCATTTCCAAAACATGACTTCTTACGCTCCTTCGTTGTGAGTGTCTTCACAGGTTTCAGATTAAAATTGTAATCAAGATGAAGATAATTCAAGTTCTTTCGGTGAATAAGAAGATTCAGCATATTGTAACCTTGTCTGCAAACTTGAAGCCCAGCCTCTGCCCAATCTAGCTCAGTTGTCTGGAAAAATTTGGTAGCTTGTAGGGAACGAAACAAGTATTTCTTCTTTTGAGCCTTTGGAGGCCTGTGATGAAGTTCATTCAACACATAACATTTTAGGAGCTTCTGATAGCTCACACGAACCTTCATTGGATATGTGGGAGGACTGCATGACATGAAACATTCAAGGAATCAAATCCATGGCACATGCAAAACACAACTAAAGAACAAAAATAACATGAATATGTGTCATGCATCAGAAAAATGCATACCAGTGTTCCTTGTACCAATCAGAAACAAGAGGAATATCTTCTGCTCGTCGCATACGACCTGATCGCATATTGAATGGACGTGGAGCAAACAATAACGAAATACCAGCAGTTGTTGTATCTGTGTAAAGTGGTGTATCATGCAACAAAGGTTCCACACCTTCTGGAACAAAAAAATCATCGTCATCATCCTCCTCGTAAGTTTTCCTCTCACGGCGATTAGTCTTATGAAAAGAAATTGGATGAATCAGAGGATCAAAATAAAATGCTGGTAAATCTGGATCTTCAGTTTTTATGTACATCACCATGGGACTGTGATATACACAAAGCTTAACTTTCCTAGGCCTGTTGTTGTAGAGATGAGGAAATGCAATTCTATACTCTGTCCGAAGTGGAGAGCGGATAATAAGCTTATTAATATCATTGAATTCATTCCAGTCTTCATCACCCTTCTCCATATCTCGGTACAAAGGCTCAAACTTCGGCCCTCCTGTTGTTAATTAGACATGTCAGTAAAAGTCTGAACTTCATCACAACAGTAGCAGTTATGACAAGAGAAAACATAAATAGATGACCAAATATTTGACCCAACAATTTTCTGGGGTAGGGCTTCACAATACCTGGTATGCACATGTTCAATGCTTTTGCTGTGAAAAAAGACTCCATATCAAAGAGATAGAAATAGTTTTTATCAATCAAGTCAGAAAGTAGCTGTCCTGCAAGACGGTGCAAAGTTGCCATGATGGGAAGTGATAGTTGCCACCTTCTATAACTAGGCCCATTTATAAGTTTTGTTTTCACTAGGGGCTTGTGGTCATAAAACCATGTGTATACCGCAGAATCTTCTTCCTCATCCAGCTCCAACTGGATAGGTTCGAGAGGGTCCACATCTAACAAATTGTCTGCGTAATCTAAAGGAGGTTCCTCATCATCAAATGGTGGAAAGCGCATTCTTTTAAAGTGCCGCCTGTCCCTTTTTTCTCTTCGCATCATGATCCACATCGTACCCCACTGCAAACAAGCTTCCAATTAGGCACAATAATTCATCATAAGAGGACCAAATAAAGCAAGAACAGAATCCAAAAGTCAAAAGAACATGAACTTTACCTGTGCCATATATATGGGCTCAACAACCCATGGTATTTCATTAACAAAAGTGATAGCCCCAGTTATGTGATAGAGTACCTTCACATCACGAACCTGAATAGGAAACATTCATCAAATACACAGAGCATAATGCACCAAATGCACTCCTCTATTGCCAGACAAGGAAACTAAATAATATAAATATACACAAGGTTTACAGTTTAGCAAAAAGATATAATGATAAAGTGTTAAAAAAAATGAATACCTGCTCCCAGGGCATGGGCATGTTTTCAAGAAGTTTGTAGACTGCATGAGGTACAAATTTAAGTGCTCCCAGATAAACACGCTTGTCATGGCGATATTTTTTTGAAGACATGTCTCCATGATCTCTGTTCATAGTCAAAAACACAGATCAATACATAATGAAAGTAAAAAATATGCTTGCCTACGCACAAATAGCAATGTTGCAATGCCATCAAATACCTACAGACAAATGTATGTGATTATGTAATATCGTTGAATGTAACAATCACATACATATCAATATCAAAATTCCACATAAGTCAAAGATGAAGATGAAGTGAGCTCACTTGGGCTTCCAGAAGTGTAAGACAGCACATCCAATCCAAATTTAAAACGTGATCCAATACATGAAAGCTTACAGTTCTCTGAGTTAACATTATTTCTAATGAGGATGGTATACACAAATATATGCATCATACAACAGAACTTGCTCCAGATCTCTCATTGAAATGATGAATCCGTAAAGTTCAACAGAAACTTCTTGAACCATTCAAAGCTGAACAAAAGACAATTTGAGAAACCTTTGCATCAGATTGAACTGTTTCATGAAGTTATATTTGTGTCAGATGTCACCCATGCTGTTGTGAGTCTGAGTCTCTGACAAAGACTATTTTCTACAACTCCAAACATTGAAGCCACCAGTTAGTTGAAGAAAATTTGTGGATCCGAAATAAGTCAAATTTTCAAGGTCCTCCTTCAAAGGAAAAATTAATAAAGAATCTATATGAATAGTCAATAAAGAATCAATAAGAAGAGATTGAAGGGTTTTCCTCTCAAGAGGAGAGGTTTTGCCCTGGCTTGGAGCCTACATCTTGTGTACTTGTATCTTGTTGATCTTCTTGTTTTGGTAGTTGTTTGATGATTGAAGAACACACTATAATAATAAGAAGAAGATAATTCTAATATGTAAAAAGACATCACAAGAAGAATCATTAATGTCGAAGAATCTTGCCTTAGATTCTTCGACATAGTAGACCCTATTCCACCTAGCATTGAAATATTTCCACTGTTATTACTCTGCTATGGGCCCTTCGGCCCCCCATTACACCCATAGGGAGACATTCATTCTAAACAATATTTGCATGTCTTGGGTAAGGCATGAATAAGACCAAATGCCTCAACCTCATCAACTTCATCATCAATATCACCTTTGAAAAGGCATATAACAAGGTTAAGTGGCACTTTATTCTAGCCTTGAACAAGGCCCTAGCTTTTTGCCTATTTCTTTAGAGTCATAGGTACCCTCTTCTATCAAGGGCACCCATTAACCACTATGCTCTATCTTATGTTAACAAAGGCCTAGAAGGCCACAAATCCCCATCTCAATCAAAAGGGGCAAGGCTTCAATTTTGGTTTAGCTTTAAGTGTTCCTTATGGTGGCTTTCAAACTTGTGGTATGAAGGCAAAGTGTTAGCCAATATAGTATGGTTTTCGACCATGAGATTTCTAAGAAGATGCATGAACATAACCAGAGGCCTTTTTGTGCCAATTTCAGGATTGGGTTCCTTGATCAGAACTAGAAGATAGACATAGGATGGCCAATTCGAAGAGATTTGTGATTGAAAGAATCAAGGAGATTGTTCTCAATTTTCTTTCCATCAAATTATACACATGGTCACAATTGTCTGTACACAAACCTTCGTTGGAAATTCTATTATATGAGCTTTAGAAGCTCACATCCAAGCAGGCAACCTAGCTCTCCTGTCTGCATAACGTCTGGAAAACTGTCTTTACTTTAGTCCCTTAATCTTGCCTGCTGTCTCTAAACCATATTAGTTATTGGCATCCCTCATCCCAAATGTCATATGTGTGGTCATCCAAAGAACCTGTACATGTTTTATGTCTCCGTATCTATGCCAAATCAACCTCAGGCTCGGTCGCTAAAATCTGTAACCAGATCCTCCTTGTCTCCCATTACCTAGAAAGCAGCTCTCCTAGTGATAAATTGCCCTGATCCATTGAATTCAACACAGCATGGCATTGCATAACAATATAAGTGTTATTTTTTATTGGACAAATTTTCCGGAATGATATTTATCTAATCTGCACCGACCGACCTTAAACCCAAAACCTTCCTCCCAGTATTTTCCTCAGCACTGAACTAAGCCATCAAAAATAACAAGAAGAAAGAGAGAAAAAAAACTAAGCATTGAAATTCACTGTTCAATTGAAACCTTTCTCCAAATCCTAAACTCTTTGTCCCAATATTTTTCGATGTACGAAAGTTTTCAGTTTCACTGTTCAATTGAAACCCTTTCTCCAAATCCTAAACTCTTTGTCCCAATATTTTTCGATGTACGAAAGTTTACTCTTCTCATTCTATCACTCTAATAATTATAAAATTATAAATAAAAATAAAAACGTAGAAAGAGGGGAAAAGAAAGCAACTATGAGCATTTACAGCCAATACTTAATTGGTTAAACTGTATCCACACCATGAGACCTTAAACTATTCGCCTGTGTCCAGAAATGCGCTCTAATTCGATCGCTGAGAATAAGAAGAGTAAGAAGAAAGAAACATACTAAACATTTGCATACGCTATTAAATAGATAAAGCTTTCTCCAAACCTTAAACCCTTGATCCGAATATTTTTCTGTTGTGAAATTTATTATAATCCTATGACTGCAAAATAGAAACGGCAGAAGCAGAAATGAAGAGACTAAACGTTCAAATTTGATGTTTGCGGTGTCTGAGCTATCAAACACCGTTACCGGGAATTTAAATCTTCCCGCAACTTTCAGAACTCAAGTTCTCGAAACAAAAATTACCTGATGATTTTTCTGACGTGCTCTGGCGGCATGTCCTCTTTCTGCGTCTCGACGAATCCGAATTTACGCTTATCGCCATATCTTTTAGCGTTAAGCTGCATCCATTTGCGTGCCTTCTCTTCCAGCATGGCCTCGGCATCGGCAGAATTTAGAGGGGGGCCGTAAGAGGGATGCTGCGGCTGCTGCATTCCGGATGGCGGTGGCACTGACGGTGTCGTGCCCGGGGGAGCCATGTGAGAGCTCCCCGCTCCTCCTGGGTTCCACATTTTCTGCTGCTCCAAAAGAAAACCCTACGAACTTAAAACCCTGGTCAGCATCGACGACTTGCTCCAAATGAAAATATAGGCGAGCAGGCGAAATTCGGAGCACAGCTTGCTGCGATTCGGAGGCTTGTGTAGAGGAGGTTTCGTACCGGAAATTTAGCGTACCTGTCACAAAAGTAGTCTCATCCTCGGCCTCGGCCGCCGGTAGTTGCCTGCGTTAGTTATGACAAATAAAAAGCACTGGAGACATCCAGCATTTCTTTTATATGGAGAGATTCAGCGTCGGTGAAAACCTCTAAAACATTTTTGCAACTTATCTTTTAAATACATAATAATAAATTTTGTTTCCCAAAATCAATTTTTTTTCAAAAATTCATGTGGTCTTATCTATGTGCGAGTATCCTTCTCATTTATGTGATTGGCATATTCACGCATCTTTTGTTAATATTTTATTCATATTAACATTTTTTTCCTCTAAAATAGGTTAAGATTTTATTTATATTAATATTTTTCCCTCCCAAATATGTTAAAATGGAAAACATATATGTCTACGTTTTGTGACATTAAATTATTTCAATTTTAAATTGGGATTGAAATATTTATTTTTTTTAATTTGTTAGATGCGGTGATTTTCGATACAAATGCAGTAGATTGTTACCCTGAAGAGCATGGGATGTGGCAACTTGTTCACAAAAGGTTTAAAAGCGACATGGATTGTAAGACACTCTATTAATGAATAGAGGGTTAGGTGACTACCTTAGTCGCCTCAATTCTCTAGTTCATGCCTACGTCTCACCATGTTGTCGGGGCCTTTATCTTTGTTGGTGTCGTTGTCGTTGCTCTTCCTTGGTGCTCTTTTTGTGGCATGTTATAGGTTTTGTGTGCTCGGGTTTGCTTTTGTGGAGGTCCCTCTATTAGTGTCTTCTAGTCTGGGGCTTGGTTTTTGCTTGGGCTTCTGCTTGGTGGTGTCGTCGCCTTGCTTTTTCGTGTCGCCGCCACTCATGTCCCTTCTTTGGTGCCACGCCTACTATTGCCTGTTTCAGATGATGTCGCATATTTTGTTGGGCTTTGTTGCCCTATTTTTTGTTACCCATTTCTAAGCTAGATGTATGGGCTATCTAGATGTGTGGTGCCCAGCTTTTTGGCTTGGTTGATAGGGGCCCTTTCCACTATTGTGTTTGTTTTGTAGATTTTGCATTATGCACACCTCTATTGAGAGTCAGTTCATGGACTTATGTTGAACCTTTCAGCGATTTAGGCCTTTGTGATTTTTGCACCCTTCTAGGTTATGTTCACAGACTTTCATGCCCTTTATATATGTGTTATGAAACCAGCTCAAGAAAAGATAGAAAAGAAAGATCAACGCCTTAGAATTCAGCCTCTTCGAGGGGGCAACCTCCTTTACATTACATAAATGAACAATTCTTGGATGATACAAATGACAAAACCTCCTTTCTATATATAGGAGTCTAAGGAGTCACAATATAATCCAGCCGACCTAACAATAATAATATAAAGCCACAAAAATAATAATAGAGGGATTCTATGGGGCACAGAAATAACAATATGTGGGTAATAGGGGCACAACAATATAAATAAGGGGTATAACTACAATAGTAATGGGGTAATCACTAGTATTATAGGGATCCAACATGCCCCTCTCCTTCAAAAAAAGTGTTGTCCTCAACGCTTGAGTAGTTCTGGATACTTCTGCATAAAATTCTCATCCTCCCATGTGGAATCTTCAGCGGATAAGTTCTTCCACTTGATAAGATACTCTGAAATTGATCGATTTCGTAGCTGTCGAGTTCTTGTTTCTGTGACTGCTTCCGGTTCCAATATAATTTTTCCTTCCTCGTCAAGTTCTGGCAATATTGTTTGAACTGGGAGCTTGTCGCCTATAACCTTCTTTAAACATGAAACATGGAAAATTGGGTGCAATCGAGAAGCTGCAGGAAGCTCCAATTTGTATGCCATAGTACCAATATTTTCCAACACCTTGTACGGACCATAATACTTTGGTGATAATTTATTATCCTTCTTAGCTTGCTTTAGGGACATTTGCTTATATGGTTGTAGCCGTAGGAATACCCAATCACCTACATCAAAACTTCTTTCACTGCGATGTTGATCTGCCTGTTGTTTCATTCTATTTTGTGCCAACATGAGGTTATCCTTTAAGAGTTGGAGGACTTGTTGTTGATGTTCGATGTGATGTTCCACTGCTTGAACCTTAGAATTTTCTCTTAAATATGATGTGATTGATGGTGGTTGGTACCCATAAAGTGCCATAAATGGGGTCATTTTTGTTGCTGTATGGAAGGAAGTGTTATACCACCATTCAGCCAGAGGCAACCATTTGACCCATTGTGTCTGTTTATCAGATACAAAGCAACGAAGATATCCTTCCAAACATTTGTTTACTATCTCAGTTTGCCCATCAGATTGAGGATGATAAGATGAGCTATGAGCTAACTGAGTACCAAGACAAGAAAATAATTCTGTCCAAAAATTTCCAGTGAAAATGGGATCTCTGTCACTTACAATAATCTTTGGGTTTCCATGTAGCTTTTGAACTGTTTCCATAAATGCAGTAGAAACTGTACTGGCTTTAAATGGATGTGATAATGCACAAAAGTGTGCATACTTGGTAAGTCTGTCAACTACCACCATGATGACACTCTTTCCCTCAGACTTGGGTAAACCTGTGATAAAATCCATTGAAACCTCCTCCCAACATTGGCTTGGAATGGATAAAGGTTGTAATAGACCCGGTGTCTTAATTGTTTCAACTTTATTTTGTTGGCAAACCAAACATTCCGCCACAAACTTTTGAATATCTGATTTAAGGCCATCCCAAAAAAATTCCTTCTTAACCCTGTGGTAAGTTTTTAAAAATCCTGAGTGCCCTCCTAAGTGAGAAGTGTGCAATTCCATAAGAATCTTTTGTTTTAGCTGGGAATTCTTACAGAGGTATAAGCGATCTTTGTACCATAACGAATCATTTTTCCAGCTAAATGTATCAGAAGTACTTGAATCTTGTTGTAGCTTTCGAATAAGTGCCCACACTTCTTCGTCATTCTTCCATTCCTCCTTTGCTTCGTTTATCCAATCTGGTTGGATAATAGAAATGGCACACAACAATGCTTCCATATCCTCATCCTTTCTTGAGAGTGCATCTGCCACCACATTTTGCTTCCCTTTTTTGTAGATGATTTCAAAGTCATAACCCAACATCTTTGTGACCCACTTTTGTTGCTCTTCAGAGGATAATCTTTGTTCTAAAAAGTATTTAAGGCTATCATGATCCGTTTTTACCTTGAAGTGTCTTCCCATTAGGTAGGGTCGCCATTTCTTAAGTGCATGGAGTATTGCCAACATTTCCTTCTCATAAATAGCTTTGCTTAAAAACTTTCCCTTGATTGGACGACTTTCAAAAGCAATGGGTCTTTCATCTTGCATTAGAACAGCACCAATTCCATTTCCTGAAGCATCACATTCCACAATAAAGGTTTTTGTGAAGTACGGCGTAGCTAAGACTGGTGCTTGGCACATTGCCTCTTTAAGATGTTTAAAGGCCTTTGTTGCTTCCGGAGTCCATGAAAATGAATCTTTCTTCAATAATGTTGTTAGAGGTGCTGCTATTCTCCCATAATTCTTAACAAACTTGCGATAATACCCTGTCAACCCAAGAAATCCTCGCAGATGCTTTATGGATGTGGGGATTTTCCATTCCTTAATGGCTTTAATTTTGCTAGGGTCTACCTTAACTCCTTCATGAGATACAATATGACCCAAATATTCCACCTCCTGGACTCCAAAGAAACATTTGGATCTTTTTGCATATAATTGTTTCTCCTCCAATAGTTGTAGCACCTTGTCAACATGTTCAACATGATCCTTCCAAGACTTGTTGTAGATTAGTATATCATCAAAAAATACTAACACAAATTTTCTAAGGAATGGTTTGAAAATTGAATTCATCAAACCTTGAAATGTTGAAGGTGCATTGGTAAGGCCAAAAGGCATGACCAAAAATTCATAATGACCCTCATGAGTTCTAAATGTCGTTTTCGGAATGTCTTCAATCTTCATTCTGATTTGATGATATCCCGAACGAAGATCCAACTTGGTGAAGTAAATTGATCCATGCAATTCATCCAGTAATTCATCAATGACAGGAATGGGGAACTTATCTTTAATAGTGAGCTTGTTGAGCTCCCTATAATCTGGACACATGCGCCATGATCCATCCTTCTTGTGCACCAATACTACTGGAGCTGAGAAAGAACTTTGACTCGGTTGAATTATACCAGCCTCTAGCATTTCTGCAACCATACGTTCAATTTCACTTTTTTGGACATATGGATATCTGTACGGCCTGATGTTTGGAGGAACACTTCCTGGAATCAGATGAATAGCATGATCATGATCACGCATAGGTGGGAGACCTTTGGGAGTCTCAAATACCTTGGAATGATTGTCCAGGACTTTTTGGAGATCTGGAGAAATAGATGATTCCAATGTGGAAACATCTAGCGAACATAATTGTGCAATTACACCTCTTTGCTCCTTTTTTAGAAGCTTTGTCATGCCATTAGAGCTGATTATCTTTCCTGGTTTCCCTGCAATACCCCTTAATTCAACTTCCTTTCCTTCCACAGAAAATTTCATGAAAAGTTCTTGAAAATTAAAAGCTATTGTACCCAAGGATTGTAGCCATTGGACTCCTAGTACAACATCAGCACCTCCCATTGGAATGGAAAGCATTGGGCTAGTCAATACATATTCTCCCATGGATAGCTTGATATTATGGCACTTTCCAGAACAATTTATTGTTCCTCCATTTGCAATCATCACTTGACACTCTGGTGCTGGATATAGGAAGCAATTCAATTCTTTTGCTACCCTACAATGAATAAAATTGTGGGTGCTTCCTGAATCAATCAACACTATTACCTTTTTCTTCTTGATTTGTCCTTCTATCTTGATGGTTTGAGGAGTGGTAATTCCCGCCAATGCATTACAAGATATGGTCGGATTTATTTGTTCTTCATCTAGGCTTTGTTCTTGGAATATATCCTCTTCTTTTGACCTTTCTTGCTCCTTTTCTTCTTCCTCTTCACAATCTATGTAGAATAATTTCTTCTCAGCACACTTATGACCTTTTGTGTATTTGCTATCACAATTGTAACAAAGCCCTTTTGCTCTTTTTTCTTCCAATTGTTGTGGTGTCAACCTTGTAGGTTGTGGAAGACTATGGGCAACAACACTTCCGTCTTTATAGTTGTGAATGGTATGCTTCCTAGTTGCCATAATTTTGCTTTCCATTTTTCTTGCTAACCTGAATGCCTTCTCTAATGAATCAGGTTCCCAAAGGCGCACATCATGTTGGATATTATCCTTTAAAGACCCTATGAACACATCAATCCTATGCTCCTCTGGAATATCTTTTACCCTTATGTTCAATTTTTGGAACTCCTCAATGTGCTCCATTATTGAACCCTTTTGTTTGAGACTTATCAATTGGCTAAAAAAAGTGTTGCTTTTTGTATCCTCATAATGTGCTATCAATTCTTCCGTAAAAATTGCCCAAGTGATAAACTGTTTACGAGAACAAAGCCATTGATACCATACAAACTGATTTGGTTCCAAATATAAAGTTGCCATACGTACCTTTTGTGTGTTTTGCACATTATTGAGATCGAAGAATTGCTCCATCTGTAATATCCATGTGGCGGGATCCTTGCCATCAAACTTCCTCATATCGATTTTTGGAACATGGTGAGTCTTCGATCCAACATTTTTTTTTTCTCTGTAAAAACTAGCTAAGCATTATATTATATGTACAAGAAAAATTACACACTGCAAGACATGCCTTCCAGGGCCTGAAGTATCACCCTGGGAATCCTGACTGTAGACCTAAAAGCTCCCTCGCAGGGGCAGCTTCGCCAAAACCAACCAGAATTTTCCATGACAACAAAAGCTCCCACACAGGGGCAGCACCGGACCTTATTCTCAAAACAGTAGCAGAATTTATCAGATTCCCTGAAGACCAGACACATGACTGCCCACGCAGGGGCTAACAGCTAAGATAGACTGACCCATATACCAGACAGATGTAAGCATGACAGAGTCACTAGTGTCAGCTATCAACTTAGACTTCCCAGAATTAAGGCTTGACCATAGACTCGACAGAATTAAACAAGGCAGAGATAGAAGTATCAAATGCCAGTAGACATGACCAAATAACAAAATCAAGACATTACCCGCAGCTGCATTAATCCTGGAGACGAGCTGAAGATGGAAGGAGGGCCGCGAGGTGTGCATCCGCCTCTTCATAGAGGCTCTTGTCTTCAACCACATATGCCCACCCATCACCTTCTGCACGTCCTTCCCACATTTTCCGCCATTTTTCCTCGTCCACACCTGGGGGGGGTGGCCCCACTGGAGGAAAGCGGTCTTGCAAGCTTTTTTCCCCCATGCTTCCAGCTTCAGACGCTGGAGGCACCATAGCAGTGTCCTTTTCCGCAGCCGATTGTTCTCCGGTATCAATTTCCTTGCCCGGGCCTTCCAATTGCTTCTCCTGCGTGCCCTGGGGGTTTTCATCCTCACTGCCTTCCGGAATTTTGGTAAACAGGATTGAGATGTGGGCATTAACGCCTGCGTTGTCCTCAGTGCTTGGCAGGGTGAATACCACAGAGCCGAAGGAAGGAAGCTCCGGTTTCCCTTCACTGGAACTCCCGACCTCCACGAATTGTCTAATGGGTAGCGGGGTCGCCCGAGCTCTCCTGTGACAATAGCAGCAGCAGCAGTGGTGATGCTCATCTGCTGCAGGGGTTCGTGAGGAGGACCCTCTCGATGGACCCCTTCTGCTGGGCTGTCGTTCTCGAATTTTAACCATGGTAAGTCTGATGCTTCCTCTGTATGCTCGAGGGTGAGCTTGAAATTGGTAGCAGAACCAATTTCTTTCCAATTCGCTCTCAGATGCCCAGCTTTCACCTTGAATTCCTTCCCTTGGTAGCCGACAATTCCATTTCCAGAATTGTCGCTGCAAATTCGCGAATTGCCCTCTCCTTCCAGTCCAGCAACCAGAATGGCAACAGAGACTAGTTTCCAGGCCGCAGGGTAATGAAAACTTCCTCGGCCGAAGCTCTCTGTGCTTCCGCGCCCACCAACTCTCCTCAGACCAGAATACCCTGCTCGACCCATCAAGCCTGTAATATTCTGCTTCATTCCCTCGTTGCAGGCGCTCATTAACTTCGCCCTGCTCCTCCATCTACCTCGCCTCTCCGCCATTAATTGCATTAACAGTGTGAGGGGTTCAATTACCATATGACGGCCTTCTCCGGGGAGCCGTGGGGTTAACACGGGGCAGCCCATGCGTGGCATGTGGCACGCCCGTCCTCCTTAATCCAACACCCGCATCCGGGGGTCTTCGATCCAACATTAGAGTCTATGGAATCATGATTAACATTTCTTTTGTTCTCATCATGAGTTTCCTTTAGTACTCTTTCACCCTTAGTGACCATTTCTTGTAGCAACTTATCCATCTTATCATCCATGCCATCAATTTTAGCGTCCATGCCATTCACCTTAGCTTCCATGCCATCCATCTTAGCTTCTACACCTTTCTTTAAACCGTCCATCTTAGCTTCTACATCTTTCCTTAAACCATCCATTTTAGATTATGTTGCTTTTTGTGCAAGTGACACTCGTTGTACTTGTTCTTGTAATTTTGATATATCATATAGCATTTCTTCTTCTTCTTCATGAGTCATGCTAGAGCTTTCAGGCTCCTTACTAGGTGTTTGCATTTTCTTTCCTCGGGGCATCAGTTACCGATAATAATTCTCTAATATGCCCTTTGAATTCCTTCAAAATAAATTTTCAAACCAATCTTAAGCAAAAATTAAAGAAAATCTACACACCTTTTTTCACTTTGTAGGAGCTCGATATTGCCTTAGATGTATCTCTGTACTTTCTGATTATCTAGTTCTGAATTTGTGACCTGTAGTAGCCCTCTGTGTCCTCTTTCCAATGCCACAAATCTGACCCAAATTGGATTCTCCAAGGAAGAGTTATGCGAAATCTCCCACAGTGATTTGATTATAGACTAGTTCAGTAGAGCGAACTTGTACAACGTGTCACGTGTCACTGTTTCAACCTTTGACTCTGAAAAATATATAAAAGAAAACTACAGTCCGTCCTCTTTCTGTAACTTCTTACGAAATTTCAATCCGATGCTCAGAAAGAAAGTTATGATGATTTTCCCCAGGTCACCTGTTTTGAGTGTAATTCAGGAGTCTGCAAAAAGACCAACTTCCTCAGATCATATCTCTGAAAATATCGCGCGAAAAACTCTGAAATTCGGACCCAAGTTTCAGCGCGATTTCTTCTCAAATGGGTTTTTTTTGTGACTTCTGAAACGTTAAAGAAAAAAAGTTATAGCGAAAATGCCACTATGACCTGTTTGGAGCAGCGAAACCCTAGAATCCAAAGCTCTGATACCAAATGTTATGAAACCAGCTCAAGAAAAGATAGAAAAGAAAGATCAACGCCTTAGAATTGAGCCTCTTCGAGGGGGCAACCTCCTTTACATTACATAAATGAACAATTCTTGGATGATACAAATGACAAAACCTCCTTTCTATATATAGGAGTCTAAGGAGTCACAATATAATCCAGCCGACCTAACAATAATAATATAAAGCCACAAAAATAATAATAGAGGGATTCTATGGGGCACAGAAATAACAATATGTGGGTAACAGGGGCACGACAATATAAATAAGGGGTATAACTACAATAGTAATGGGGTAATCACTAGTATTATAGGGACCCAACAATATGTAAATGCCATCTTTTGGCAATGAATCTTGTCCTCTTTTAGGTAGATCCTTAGTGAATGCACACATTCAATGTGTATATGCAAAATGTATTTTGCTTTCAAATATATGAATGAAAGTACGGTTTTTTCTTGTTTAAAAAAAATAACAACCAAAAACAAAACAAAAAAATCCATTAATAGGGAGTAATAAGATGGAACGTCGTGGAGAAAATTAGAGGTGGTGGGAATTTGAATGAAAGTATAGATTTGTTTTCCAATTAAAAAAGAACACTCCATTAATGGGGAGTAATATAATGGAACATCATGGAGCATATCAGAGGTGGTGGGAATTTGACACAATTTTCGAATCTAGAATTCGTGTGAAGCAGTTGTTATCAAGAACCCCCCTCCCTAGGTGTTTCCCATGCAAAGCAACGATGCTTGTAGTTTATCACCTCTGGGCCTGTTGAGTCTGGAAGAGAAAGGGAGGATGGAAATTGAAGGTTTTCCGCATTGATGGAGGTGGAATAGCATTGTGTTGAGTCCTCCTCATATTGGAAAAGAGGCAGGATGGTGGATCTTTCTCTGTGGAGAACCAACTTCTACTCTCATATATTCAGAAAAGCAACAACAAAAGGGTAACTTTCTCTTACTTATTGATTTTGTTTTTGGTGTTCCATGGCTTTTCAATGGAAATTTTAATAATGATGGTAATGTGCGAGTAGATGACTTAGTGTGTTTACTGTTTAGAGAATTAAGACAGCACTGGTCGTTGATCTGTTGTTTTGATATTGGTGTCAAAGTTTCAAATAAATGTGAACATATCAATCTGTAACTACCTGTATCACCCTCCTCCCACATTTAACCAAATTCACCAATCTACCAGTAAACATGTGACAAAGAGTTACTATTATATGACTCAACCTCATAGGTACAGTTAAGGAAGTGGAACCGACAAACCAAAAGTTAAATGACCTTCACCAGGAGCTATATGACCCACAGGAGCTAAACCACCCCTCTAGGTGCCTAAACCCTGAGTCAGATTACTTTTTTGCTGGCCTAGACTCCCAATCGCATGCATAAGCCTACATCCATGCCACTATAGGCCTCCAGTCGCATGCATAATATTGCATCCTTGCGATTGTAGGCCTCCAGTTGCATGAATAAGTCTGCAAACCAGCAACTACAGTCTCAATTTCCTAGTTTTCTGCCTGCAACTTGTTGTGCTATTCAACAACCCCCCATTTGTGAGAAGCAGTAGTCAATATTACTTTAATAAATGTGGAAACTTTAAAAAATCCTTCCAAAATTAAGTTTAGCATTAGGCATTTTCCTTGTTAATTTTTGGAATAAAGCAAGATATCAAACAAACACTTTTTGAAAAAGCAATCAAAAGAGAATACCACGCTAAAACCTCAAAACTATTAGGTTTCTCTGTTATAGCTCTAATACCACTTGTTATAGATTTGACCCAAAAATATAAGCTAATGCAAATAAACCCATAAACAATAAGAGTGAAATGGATAGAGTAATGCTTCTTTATTGATATCAAAACCCTTAAGGTATGGCAACACCATACATTCACTCCTTAAGAAAGGAGAACACTCCACAAGCCATATGCCTGTTCATACAATAATTCGTTGACACCTCTCAATGTGGAGTCTCTAGCCTCTATATAGGCCTCATACGTACAATACCATGGGTCATTACCATGGTTCCCTCAATACCATCTATCTAATACCATGGGCCCATTACCTTATTACTAACTACTTGTGGTCCCTTACATGATACCAGTTAACCACCTGTTGTGGCCACCAACAACCCCCCTCTTTGTTTAGTATTAGCAATAACACTAAGCAAATGGGGACCCTTAATAAAAATTCAAAAAACATTTTATAAAACTTTTTGTATTCTACTCCTTCAAATTATGTCGCATCGCGTGGAGAAGATAAAACATCCCCTTATGAGCATAATAAAAACTGCGAAGAAGCGACGCGAAATTCATCGCATCGCACACATTAAGAAGCACTCTTAAAATGAAAATCTTAAGAAATCTCCGACGGCCGATGTGCGATGTCGCATATCGCAATATCGCATAAGCAGCACACAATGATTTAATGACTCATGCGATCCGTGATGCTGCGATCTTGCGATATCTGCGATCTGCGATAATCCGATCTGAAAAAACTTGCGATGACACATCTAGGTAATGCGATGACGCGATGCTGCTATCGCCCATCGCAAATTTCCTTGGCTCAACATTCAAGAAAAGTTGTCCGTAAACCAAAAATTAGGCGCGCGCCTTAAAGGAAATTAATGAACATATGCCAAAGTGTCAGTGAAGGACGGTTTTGTGTTTTTCGAAGAGTCAGTTCACGATGGGTGTCATGATTTTATACATTCATAGAGGTTAGAGCTTTCGTATCAGTATTTATTATCATTACTCTTTTCCTTTGCGTGAACTGCAGGAATGCAAAACAGGAAACAATATGAAGCAATGAGCAGGAAACATCTAAGGAAAAGGGAAAAGCGATCCAAGCATTAAACAGGTTAAATTAGGAGTGTTACTGGGCATACTTGGTCAAGCCGCATAGTCAATGAATGACTGTGAAATGCATCATAAACGCGGCCGAAAAAGTAGTGCCAGCTCTCATAGATTCCGTTTTCGCAGCCCAGCTCAAAGCAGAAGTCAGCCAGCCGACTCTCCTCAAGCCCATGATGAACACTTGCAGCTTTAAAGATCAGATTCAGAAATAGTCTTATTTAGAATGCTGTTTTTTCTTTAAAATTAGATTAGAAAAAGGACGGTCATTTGAAAACCGCATCCTAAATTTTGTAAACAAACTATTATTAGAATTAGGAAGTAGTATTTTAACCCTTGTCATTGCTTTTGGTGAAGGGTCCAGAAATTTGTCAAAAACTTGTCCTTAGAACATGCACTTCTGCACCCTCAGAGGAGGTTTTGATGAATGGATGGATCGAGGTTTATTAATGTTTGCATTTGATGTCTGCTACTGATGTTGCACTTTTGTACTCTTAGTAGATGTTAGAACAAGTAGAGATAAATCATTTTTGCTTGGAGCTTATGAGTAGAATCAGTCATAAATGGTACTTTTATCTCTTGGCCATTTCTGCTTATATTCTTAAAGTGATATATTGTTTTAGTTGTTTATATGTTATTGCATGAATGTGTGAGTTACCATTTGGCACTTTTGTACGGTGGAGCCATTTATTTATGTCTGATATATGAATAACTTATTATGCGATATGCTGTTCACAATTGTTTTGCCTAACTTTTTATGCAAAGTAGTTCATCTTAATTGATTTCTATTCTTATGATAGCTTAATGATCTTTATTACCAGTTATTGTCGGAAATCTTTTTAGATCGCATAATAGAAGAGATACACCCCGGGTTAGCATAGATTAGATGTGGTGTTTTTCATTAGATTACAATAACATAGAGTTAATTTAAAAGTTTGAATTAGATTAGCTTTAAGTATTCTTAGATCAGCAACATCCAACTCTGCACACACACACACCCTTAGATTGGGAAACTGGTCCCATTATCCTCAGTCGGACCCGCTATACCAAACGGATAAGGAGCTGCCAACCAAGGTCCGGACCGGGTGGGTATCCCCCTTGTTGTCGACCCGATTTTCGGGGTTTCAACACCACCTTATTTATTACTATGGCCCATCCCATTATTACATTATTCCCTTGGGTACCTCCCTTTGTACCCCATATTATCCCCCCTAGTTATATAACAACTTCATTCAAAAGGTGGTATTAAGTCTGTTAGGCTCTGCAACCAGAACCTATTTGTATCCAGAATAACTGTCTAACAAAGAAAACATTTATGGCCCGATATTGTTTGCAATATTTGTTCCATGGATGGAACGGGGTAGTTTTCCTTGTTTGAGGCATGATTGAGATTTCAGAAATATACACACAAGTGGATTTCCACATACTTCTTTCTCACTGGGACCAAATTTGACACCCACATTGAGTTCCACACTCTGTATATGATCAGGCATCCACAATTTCCTCAACTCTTTCTGAATAATAGGCTCAAGCACTGGATGTACTTTTCTCAACGTCTATTGCAATGGCTTGGCCCCTTGTTTTATTGGTATCACATGCTGGATGATTTGCATGTCATATGTTTTAAACTCGTCGTTTGGCCACACAAACACATCTCGGTACTTCTTGAATAAGCAGATAAAGGCTTGTCGCTCTTTTTATGTACAACAAGTACCAAGATTGACATACTTCATATTTTTTTTCTTTTCCCAAGTTAACCTTCTCGCGTGACCGTGTGGAACTATGGGTTTTAGCATTAATAGGCCCCCGGAAGTGATTTATAGGTCATACAAATTCTCCAACAATACCACACCCTTGGGGATGAGATTTCCTTTACTTTCACTGTATGCATCCTGCAATGCCTTTCCGTGCTCGTCCTCATTGATTGCTACATCTTTGAACACATAAACGTTCACCATGAAGCACAATATCTATTAGTCATCATAAAAAATGCATAAATTAGTGATATTGTTAGGGATAGAAGGCTTATAAAGAATTTCAACAAAAAAATTGTTCCTCGGTGCTGATAACCTAGCAATGGTATTTTCTAATGCATCTGCAACTACATTACACATTCTTGGAACATAAATGATATTGAAATCTTGGAAATGTGAAATCCGACACCATACCTCTTGTTGATAGCTTCTAAGATGAGGTGACACAAAATGTATGGTATTACGTACTTGTCGCACCACAATTTCTGAGTCACCTATTGCTTTCAAGATGGCAACATTGAGGTCACTAGCTCTTTGCAAGCTCAATGGTTGAATCTGGGAGGCTCGCTACTCACGGTGGCCTCGCTTGACCTTTGTTTGAGCTCTGCCATCTCATTTGATAGAATCTTGATAAGACAGGTCAAGCTTCCAAGATCAAACAATTCTTTCTCTTTGGCCTTTATCACAGAGGCCTGAGGAATTTTACTTGTGTCTTTGGAGTATGTTGTTGTTTCATCATCCGTGATGACTCCAATTGCATGTAAGTCCTTCTCAACTACGATATCCTCTTCATAATTTTCCATTGGTGTTTGTTTCACAGTTTTATTCACAAACTGCGTAATTCTTGCTGGCAAGGTAGAAGTGTATTAATCTATTATGATGGATTCATGAGGATTCATGTTTTCTGGAAATTTATTCAAGATGCGATTGAACCTCTTATTGAAATCCTTCACTTTATCCCTTTGCTCCATCTTAATATTACGAAACTATTTCAATAACATGGCATGGGTATTATTGTCGACAAATTTTTCAAGGAGTATTTTCTTAAACCCCATCTAATTCTGGATGGAGTTTGGAGAAAGGTTGTGATATCATACAATGTCTCTACCATCAAAGGTACATGGAAAAAGTATACATGCAACATCATTGTGACGTACCTCAAGTGTTTGCAGATGTAGGTAAAATTTGTCCATATGGTTTTCAGCCTTCATTGTTTTATTAGGGTCATACTTCATTAAGAGCTTGTCCGAATGCTTTGGCATATTGTGTAGAACACCCAAAAGTGCAAGTGGGCCCTAGGTCATCTAGTCTTGATCTTGGTCTACCAAGTCTTCTTCTTTTCTCTCCTCCTCTTCTTTGTCATAATCTAATGACTCTTCTTCCTCTTCCTCTTCTTCGTCTGACCTACAAAAATTTGTGTCTGAGAGTACTTGAATGTTATCTTCGTTACCACCATGGAAGAGTGGAGGGTCTTCTGCATTCTCCATAGAGTCTACTAATTCTTCTAGGGTTGCGAGAACCAAATATTCAAGAGTAGAAAGCACATCCTTATGGGGGTGGTTTTTTTATTCTTCGGAGAATATGGAAGACTGAGTACTCCCAAGATCAATCCAACAACTTTTGAAAACTGACGGGTTACAGGATAGATGACCTAAATATGATTGTACAAGGTTTCATAAGTTTGTTCAAGATTGGGCTGAGAAGAGTCACTAACTTAAAAAATATGAGTATGGGAGGTGTAATGAATGTTGTTGCCTTGACCAGAAATGCGATATTGGGGTCAGTGGGGTTATCATCCATAAAAAATTGGTTTCCCTCCTTCTAGTGCCAAAAATGTTGATGGTGTTGGACCTGCCAACATTCAGGGGATCTCCTCGATGTGAAGTACCAATTAGACCTCACACTATTTGGTGTAGGAGTCCCATCCAGTGTAAAGGGTTGGTTGCCGAATCCTTAAAGAGTTTCCTTGGCTCTAATTGTTAGCAAGAGAGATGGATGCAATGGTGTCTTCCAAAAGCAAGAAGGTGTGCTTGGTGAGTGTTCAGTTGCAACTGTGTCAAGGTTATTCGAGAGGGGATAAAAGTGAGCCTCTAAGTGAGCGGTAATAGTACCACCCAAGAAGAGACACACATGAACCAAAAGGGTCTGTACAACATCCAGTGGAATAGTCCATAGCAGATGCGACAATTGTTACAACCAATAAATGACGAAAGATCTATCTAATATCCTGTGGAATAGTCCATAAGGATGGGACAACAATAAAAACCATTACAACACATTCTCAATAAGATAAGTTACACTAAAATAACCAAATAGTTCAACTATATTAGCACATGTGAAAGTAAACATGAAATACAAACATCCACAAAATAGTCTCATAAACATTCATAGGCCATGCATGAAGAACGTGCTAGCCTTGGAGGCTTTTGTTATTAAGTAAAATTTCAAAGACACATGTTTACAATATACATCACTAGCTCCAATAATGGAGCATTGGAGCCACTCCTTTCTCCTCAAAGAACTAGCTTATCTCTCTAATGCCTTGCGGGAGGAGCCAAGGTGAAAAGTCCTTTGCTCATACAATGAGGGCATATATATAACCAAGGGTGACTATTTGAATACCCTCATGACTATTTTAATTCCTATGACTTTTCAAATTACATGAAACTTTACATTTCATGTGTGTCCTTTGGAATCCATTTTACAATACATTTTGAATACAATATACATGATCCACAATAGTGATGTGGCATATAACCACTCATGACATGACACTGCTGACATGAACTTCTTGATGACATTGAAATGTCAAGTCACTGTTGCTTCTAAGTGATGTCTTCTTTAAGATGTTTTCTCTTCACCTCTACATGGCTTGGTGATGAAAAAACTTCAATATTCTCTAGTGTTAGATAGTGTTCACAAATTAGTGTCCCTTCTCTTTCTCTTGATCGATCAACTTGTAAGTTTAGCTACAAGAGAGTATTTAGGCATTCTTCCCTCCTTTTTCTCCTTCTCTATCATCTTTCCATGACATGATAGGGTACCTGTTCTTGCAATTCACTCATGACGGGACTAGATCAATTTGAAAACCCCTTGGCCTAAGATGATGCATTATGATCCACCAACTGAACTTGGAATAAGTGACAGACTAGGAAGAGGGACTTAGTGACTATGCAATGTGTAGTTCTAGAAACTAGGGGAAAAGCTTGAGTTCTGAGATTGTGCAGTGCATAGCCTAGGAAGGCCTGAGGGACAAGACTGCACAGTTTCTAGAGCCAGTGGGACATGTTGAGGGAATGGAAACTGGGAGATATAATTTCACAATTATGAGAGTCAAGGGAGGGTTGGATACTTCGCATCTATGCATTTCAAGGGCTCAATGTATGAGTTTGAGGCTTGAGGATGCAAAGTGCGTAGTTTAAGCCGGGATGAAAACATGACAACCTAATTCTAGAGGTCAAGGTCGGGTCTTGTGCATAGAAACTGAGCAGTGCAGCAGTCCTGGGAGACATGAAATATGCATTGGGTGGTTCCAAGAAGGAAGGTCATTGATAAAGGGTTGAAACTATGCAGTGTACAGTGCAAACAGGGCCCAGTGAAGCTAGGTTTTTCGGTCGGGAATTTTTTCCGAAAATGGCTAAGTCTGAGATCAGTGAGATAAGTGATGAACTGTGATGAACCTTGATTGTGATCACACACTTGAAATAACTTGATGACATGATACCATAGATAATCGAACATATGAATAAATCATCTACCTCTGTGCAACAACTTTACGACAAGTGCGACACTTAAGATAGAATTTGGGACGACCGTGACGACACTTGTGCGACACTGCTCAGAACTTTGTGAATTAGTGCGACAAATGTTTACATAGTTATAAAAACTCATATACACAAAGATAGACCTTTGAAATCATCATAATAGGCTTTTAAACATTGCACGACAACCAAACATGCCGAAAGGCGACAGTTAACCCAAAATTTTGGAGGGTGTTGCAGCAACTACAACACATCTACAAAGGAAATTCTATCTCCTTTATCTTCTAAACAAGAAATTGAAGGTAAATTCTTTTTCAAACGTGGAACATATAGTATATTGTTGAGGTGTAGCTTTGCTCCATTTTACAACTTCCATGATGTAGACCCAAGGCCATTGACTGCATAATTGTTGTTGTATCCTAACTCGACCGCGTGAGATGATCGTTCCTTTGATAGAGTATGAAGTTGTCCACTTTCTCCCATCATGTGTGTTGATGCTCCACTATTAATGATACATTCATTGTCATCATTAAGAGTACGTGTAAGTGTAGCTAATAACCCTTCATTTTTTATTTTATTTCATAAGTTGTAGATGATCCTTCCAATCTATCTTCCTGCAATTCTTATAATATTGAATCCCATGTTCAAGTAACTTGTCATAGAGGGAGTAACATTTTCTTTGAATCCAACCAAGTGATCCCCAACCTTCTTTGACCTTAGCTCTAATTCCATATTGAGAAATCAATGCTAGTGGGATTTAGGGCTTGATTCCTTTTTCTTGATAATTACTTGTGAATTATGCTGGCTTCTTTTACTTCTTATTTAGTTTTTATTTCATCAATAAATCACCAAATTAGATACGACTTGTTTAGGGTAGAGACGACTTGTTTAGGGTAGAATATTCAATTGCAAGAGATTCTAGATAAGAATTACATAAGACCTAGTGTGTCTCCGTAGGGTGCACTAGTTTTATTTGTTAAGAAGAAATATGTGACAAACAAGCTTATTATTGACTATAGGAAACTGAAAAAAATGTCCATTAAAGACAAATATCCTTTACCCCAGATTAATGACTTGTTTGACCAAGTCCAAGGAGCTTCAATCCTTTCAAAACTTGATCTAAGGTTTGGATATCATTAAATTAGGATCAATGATGAAGATATACAGTAAAAAACATTCAGAACATGATATGGACACTACGTATTTGTGGTGTTTCCATTTGGACTCACTAATGCACCAACAACTTTCATGTTCTTGATGAATAGTGTGTTGAGTCCTTTTCTTGACAATTTTTTCATAGTATTCATAGATGATATTCTGGTTTACTCAAAGAGTGAAAAAGAATGTGATCAACAATTGCAAATTGTTCTTAAAACACTTAGAGAGAATGAGCTATACACTAAGTTTATCAAATGAAAATTTTACCAAGAATAGATTCAATATTTGGGACATGTAGTATCTAAGGAAGGGATTGTTGTGGATCTGAAAAATATTAGAGTTATTACTGAGTGGCCAATACCTAAAGATGTAGCTGATGTCATGTCATTTATGGGCATTACAGGTCACTACAGAAGATGTATAGAGGGTTTCTCTAAATTGGCATATCCTATTACTTCTTTACAAAATAAGGGGACAACTTTTGAGTGGATTTAGAAGTGCCAAGATAGTTTTGAGAAACCAAAACACTTATTAACCACTGTTCCAATTCTAAAATTAGTTGATCCTAATAAATATTTTGTTGTATGCACATATGCTTGTAAAGAAGGGTTGGGAGGTGTTTCAATTCAAGAGGGTCATTGATCCAGGTGGATGTTGGTGGCCACCCACCTACCCCATTTGGACCCCCACATTTGTCTCTGTCAGTCTTTTAAGTTTCCTAAAATGTAGCACAATTTACTATTTTTAGCAGTTTTTCGGGTCCTGAACTTCCGGAGCCGTTTTGAGGCCCTAAATGACGTTTTTTGGGAAATCTGGGGCAACATGCGTCCATGGACCAATGTTGCATCCCAAAGTGGTAGTACTCGGATAGATCTTTCTAACGAGCTATCGTACGCGTCAAATGGAGATCGTATGCCAAAGTTACGACCCCGGGAAATTGATGTACCAATTTACCCAAACGGGGCCCACAATTTGGCGTTTCATCTTCTAGGGTTAGGTTTTGGGATGTGAAGGGTTTTCCATTGTTTCTCAATAATAAATAGGCCTTCGAGCCTCATTGTAACCCAGTTTAGAACAGTTCAGAGGCATGTAGCCACACATCTCTTCTCAGAGATAAGCTACCATCGCCCTAGCTGGTTTATTTCTATTTCCGGTTGTAAGCATATTTTGGTATTTTCCATTAATGGACTGAAGTATTATTTCCGCTGCATCTTTGTGTATATGGTTATCTCTGTGTTTTATTGTGTTCCTGTCTAAATCCGGATCAATCATGTAATCAACTATGAGTCTAGGAAATTAAAGGATCATGAAAATAACTATGCTACTCATGACCTAGAACTAGCAACCATCATCTATGCTTTAAAAATGTGGAGACATTATTTGATAGGAAGAAAATTTTAACCTAAGAAAAACAATATTAGCCTCAAGTATATTTATGACCAACCAAATCTAAATGCTAGGCAAGATAGAAGGTTGACCTTCCTTAGTGAGTATGGTTTTGAAATCATACACATTAAAGGTAAAAAAAACAAAATTCTTGAGGCTTTAAGTAGAAATTTAAGTAAAGTATGCACCATTTAAGCAAGCAATTGGGAAACAAATTTGATAGAGAAGATAAAACAACAAGAAAATTTGATGAAGAATACATGCGGATTAAAAGAAAAGTGAAGAAAACTAAATTGTTAGGTGAGGAAAAAAATATTCGTTCAATAAATAATCAAGATTTGTTGTTTTTTTTTTCAACTGTGGTTTACAGACATTGAGTGGCCACTACATCCACGGGGAACAATTCGTGTCGATCAACCTGAAGGTATCTACTTGTCGGTTTATCTGGTCAAGCCTATCCCCCAGGGCGTCGAGGAGACTTGACCCCATGATCTCCCAATTAGCAAGGTACTTAGCAATGAGAACTTGATCAACTGAGCTATCCCTTGGGGCTAATCAAGATTTGTTGTTATTGAAAGGCATAAATTATTTTCCTTGTTATTCAGAATTGAAAACATTTGTTTTGGATGAATTACACAAGAAACCAATAGTTAGTCATCATGGGTATTAAAAACTGTTAAGCATGTTGAGGAAGGATTATTATTGGCCTAACATGAAAACATAAACAATAAAATATGTGGCTAGGTGTTTAGAGTGCCAACAAATGAAGGATTCCCATAACCCCCAATGTGGTTCTTGCAACCCTTTTCTATTCTAGAATGGAAATGGGAAACCATATTCATGGATTTTATTACTAGATTACCAAGGAATAAGAGGCAACATGACTCTATCATGGAAGTGGTAGATAAGCTTAGCAAGGTTGCACAATTTATTCTTGTTAAATCTACCTTTAATGTTATTAATATAGCATAATTTTTCATGAAAGAGATATTTAGGCTTCACGATATGTCCAAAACTCTGATTTTAGACTATGATGCCAAATTCACTTCAAAATTTTGGAAGGGATTATTTGAAGGAATGGGGACAAAGTTAAAATTTAGTACTACCTATCACTCTCAAACTGATGGTCAAACGGAAAGAACTAATTAGATTTCTGAAGATATGTTAATAATGTATGCTATCGACAAACCAACTGAGTGGGAAGATTATCTTCACGTAGTTTACTTTGCTTATAATAATGGGTACCAAAATTCTTTGAAGATTAGTCCCTCTGAGATACTGTATGGAAAAAGATGCGAAGTACCACTAAGATAGGACCATCCTGAAGATTCATTAGTATTGGGGTCAATTATGTTAAAGGAGATGGAAGAAGTGGTTAAACAAGTTAGACAAAATTTAAAAACAACACAAGATCGAAAAAAAAAAGATATGTAGATCTAAAAAGAGTCCAAAAGGAATTCAATGTGGGAGATCAAGTGTATTTAAAAGTGAAACCAAAGAAAAACACACTTATAATTGGAAATTATGCCAAGCTATCACTTAGATACTATGGATGTTTTGAAGTTTAAGCTAGAATTGGACCAATTGCCTATCAGCTCACCCTTCCAACAAACATAAAAGTTCATAATGTTTTTCATGTATCTTTATTAAATAAATATGTACATGACCCATCTAATATAATTGATTGGAATGTTGTATAAGTGGAACTAGAGGGAGAGTTCCTGGAAAAACGACTATGTATTCTAGACCATAGAGTATTCACGCTCTCGAATAGAGATATAACTCAATTGAAAGTTCAATGGAAACATTTCAGTATAGATAGGAAACTTGGGAGTTGGAGGATGATTTTAAAGAAGCATATCCTTCTCTTTTTTAGCAAGGTGGAATGTATTCCATAAGACTATGATCAAACACCAGGACGATGTCAAATTCAAGTGGGGGAGGATGTGACATCCCCTGACTTGAGGTTTTTTTTGTAATTAATTGTATATATGTGTTTCCTTTTTGAATGTCTAAAGTTTGAAAGACATATGAATAATTTAATTATAAATACTATATTATTGATAATTAATGACTACAAATCTACATTTAAGATGTTTATAGTAAATAAAAGAGGTATTAAAAATTAATCTTGGAGTACACTTGGCTAAAAGAGATCAGGTTGGAAATTTATGGTGAATATTAATTACCCAGTAATAAGTCCTAGGCGTTTAATTTGGATGATTAGATTTCTTGTGAATTTATGGATTTGACCAATTTATTATTTTCCTAAAAGATAGGGTCTTTGGGAGTGGGAAACAAAAGCTCATTAATGAGCTAGTAACTACTTGCCACCTATTGGCGAGGTGGAGGTAGTTACGAACTACCAAAATGAGTGGTATATGGGTAATGAAAAAAAAAAACTATTTTTTTTGTCTTCTTGCTAAAGAGACTCATGGTGTCCAGTAGAGACTGTGAGAATAGTAAGTGAATATGACAAACAAAAGGAATTTTGCATACTTTTGCTTAGGGGGATATTTTCTGGGAGAAGTATCAATGCTGGGAGGAGCCAAGTACTCAAACATAATAGCCATTTCAAGTTGGTGTTCTTACCTACTATTATACTCAGAAAAGTAAAAGAAATAGTTGTGTTTTGTTTATAATTATGTGCATAATACATTAATGATGAAATGTTAGAAATTATGGCAATTTGAGTAGTTTTGAACAATTGTTCTTTATATTGTTAAAGGATTATGAAAGAGTAGAATAAGAGAAAAACAATAAATTGAAAAGGAATTTGCTTATAGCTATAATAGAAAATTATGTTGTGACATGAGGTTAGTAAATGTATCAATATGGTAAACTAAGTATACTATAAAGGAAAACTCATTATATTTCCTTGTCCTCCATTGGTAATGAAAGAACCTAAAATAAATAGGGAATATATATATGTGTGTGTGTGTGTGTGTGTGTGTGTGTATGTATGTATGAGTTCTAACTATGTACAAAGCTTTTTACCTGGTAAAGGTAAAATAAAAGTATAGTATAGTTTTGTAGTTTAAAGTTTCCTACTAAGATATATGTGTGTGTGTGTATTATTTATATTGTACTTATAAAAGTAAAAAGAAGTATGTAGAGATTGTGTGTGTGTGTATAATATTGAAGGAATATTGACAACTAGGAATCCAAACTAATCAATTATTATAGTTATTGTATAAAAAAAGCAAACAATATAGAATGAGATAGTTAACAAATAATTGAGAAATATCTGTCATTTAAACATTATTTGTATATCACCTTAAAGAGACATGAAATGTGCATGAAACAGTATAGGTCAACATGACCTTATCAAATTATAAATATCCATAGAAGTCCTAATTGACAAATTCCACTGGTAAGTACAATAATAGGCCTGTAAACCTATAGACTAAGAATCTTCCAAAAAGGAAGATAAACCTAGCAACTACAACAGAAATAAATAACACAAAAAATAAGCATCTTGGTGAAATACCTCAGTGTCTCATGCACAGAGATGTAAAGAAATTTAGTCTAAGGTTTCAAAATCCTTTGACCCTGAATGACAGATTGAGAGAACTTCCATGAGCAAGAATAAAAGCTTGTGGTAGTATGTTAAAAAGGAAGATTTCAAAAAATCAATTTAGAACTTTAATATTTGAAACAATAGAGAAAGTACTATGTTATCAATTACACTTTAAAACATAGAAATAAGTTAATTGAAATATAATTGGAAGTAAATATATCAAAGAGAATTTGCATTTGAGGGGATATCTAATGTCCAAAAGACTTAGAAAATCCATCTGGGTAATAAAAAGCATTAAGTTAGTAAAATATATTAGAAATAAAGTCAACATTTGTATGATGAAAACAATAGGAAAAAGATAAGTTAAAAAATTTCACCCCCTTTTATATATTTATAGGGAGTATTAAAATTCTTTCCAGAAGTATAAATACTTTAAGAAAACGAAAAAATAATATCATGGAAAAAAAAACCTAGAGAATAGGGTATGCTTATGTAAAAACAAACTTCAAAAAAAATTGATAGAGCCGAAACAAAGACATAATATATTGAATATAGGGCTAAAGCTAGTATGTTGTCGTAGAAGGTTTAGGGTTAAACAAAAACCCTAGTTCTGAAAACACAACTTGACACAACACAAGAATGAAAAATAAAAAGAAACCTTAGCTCAAGTAAATTGTATTATATTTTACAACCATTGCATAAAGGATTGGAAAGGGCTCTTAAACCTAAGGTTAAAAAGAAACTATTTCGGCTAGAGTAAAACTTAAAAATACTATCAGAGAAAACTTATAATTATAAAAAGGGAAAATGGTGTTACGAAACCAGTATCACTATAATAGAGTAAAATAAAAAGGAAAACTATAATTTATTAGAATTTCTTGTTAAGCCAAGTGTATGAGAACCCTAGAGCTTATACACATTAAATGAAACTTGTAAACAATTTCAAACGAAAAGAAACATAAAATAAAGATTTTAAGACGTAAATTATAAGAGCAATAAAAGAAATTTACAAGGGTTTTATCTTGGATTTCCCCTTAGAAACAATGGTCGGTGGAAACGTAAATAAGTGCGTTTGAAAGGAGAAGTCCCTTGGTATAATATTTACTGGAACTCCAAAATACCTTGTATGGTTGAAAGTTAAATTTCCACTAAACCCATTTTCCAAAGAAGCATATATGTCAAATTTATGAATAACTGAGGGAAATCAATACAAGGGGAATGTTATAATAACAAAATTAAAACCCCGACACTTTGAATGCAAGAAGCATTTAGAAGAAATGAGAGTAACAACACAAACATTTGTTACCTCCATGAAAATACTTGAAAAACCAAGTAAGGGATACTCTAATGGGTGGATTTAGGGAAACATTAAATATGGAGTTAAAACCTTGTTTTATTTAACTCTTTATTATTGAAATTACAGTAGAAGAGAAGAAATAATGACCCTCAAAACTAGTTGAAAAGTAGCAAAATCACCGGAAGAAAACAAAAGAATGAATGAATGAAACGAAGTTTGTTGGAGTAGTCATAAAACCGAAGAAAACCCTAATTCTTCTTGACATCGTCGATCCAAAAGTAACACATTACAATCGTTGATTGAGTTAGGCCAAAGGAGATTCCAACGAGATGCTTAAAACATGCTTCTTGCTATAACTAATCAGTTTCTTCACTTGGTTGGCACTTACTAGAAAATTTTCAACTTGTCTTTGTGTGCATTGATGCCAAATTATTTTCCATCCTTGATGAGATGGTATCGGTTGTCTCTCCACAAGAAGATTGCAACCTGCATGTACCTGCAATGACTTCCAAACACCACTCCACGTATATTGAGGAGAACTACATCTAGTTCTACTTCATCAAGTAATTCAACACTGATAGCAAATCTATTTTTGTATTGTTTTGTTGCCTTTATCTCTACATCCTTATTTACCCATCCCAATGGATATGGGTTGGGTGATCACAAACTTCCAATACCAATTTTTTGACTAGCTCTGTTGCAATTATATTCACCTGTGATCCTAAGGCAAACAAAGCATCAATCATGGTCCGTTTTGTTGGAAATGAGCTCACTACTGAGAGGGGGGGTGAATTAATAGTGATAGGAATTATAAAACTTTTCAGATATTTTTATTGGTTATTGAATCACAACATACATTAACCCATCAGTAAATTAGATCATATAATGCATTAAACAAATTAGTAAACAACAGATCTGAATATGTAGTTGCACCATGATCAAGACACGAGAACCATAAAACAACCAAACAAACATGCACACGATGTCACAAGATATTTATGGTGGAAAACCATCCTTCAGGCAAAAAAACCACCCTTGTTGCTGTTGCACTGCTCAAATAATTTTATTAATCATCAAGTAATGCAATTACATTAGAAATACATATGGCTACTCTCAGTAAGAACTTTGATACTCCTCTCATGACTCTACAAACATCCACTCGTTGGAAGCCACCACGACCAACAAGCCCCACCCAAAAAATATTGGACTATGAATAAAAATGATCCTCATCTCACGACTCTATGGACATTCATCTAATGGAAGCCACCACGACCAATGAGCCTCACCCAACTCCCATTAGACTATGAATAACTTTGTTCTCTATACTGATTTTTCGGAGCCCCCACTCCACTCTTCTATGTGACCCTTGTTTCATTCATTTATGGATTAGAGTCAATATGAACTACTCAAATAGAACAACACAACAACCTCTTACATTGTAGGATCAAAATCAAGCACGAAAATCACATTGATACATTTATGCCAAACTCACTCAATCACTGCAAAACCCCATCAATAAAAAATGTTGCATGCAAAAATGATAATTTGATTAAAATATAATTAAAAATCATACAATAAATTATTTACAATCATTCCTTACTCCATCTTATCATTGTTGCATAAAATTATGGTTGAATCACTCTTCTACTGCGATTTACTACTACTATGATTTGTTGTAGATTTTTTGCAAAATTCCCTACACAACCCACACACAATATTCTTCTCTCACACACACCCTTACTTAGTCACTCAAGCATCACTTTTCTTAATCAAGAGAACCAACCAAAAATCAACAAGACACAAATACACATATAAGAATCCAGACACAACAACCTCAAACAAATACCATGGGCAGATACTAGGGTAACACCAATACCCAGTGTAAATGCTAGGCAAGCCAAAATACCATATGAAAATACCATGGTAATACCAATACCAAGGGAACCCGTACCATGGTAATATCAATACGAAGGGAACCTGTAGCATGGTAATACCAATACCATGCATGTACTTGTAGAAATTCCTTGTAGATTCAAATTTCTTATATAATTTTCTAAAATAAAAGACTTGAATATACTCTGCTCTACTCATCAGCAGAAACAATTAATCATCGAGAAATTGTTTCCACTAATGAGTAGAGTAGATTCAAGTCTTTTGTTTTATAAAATCATATAAGCAGTTTGAATCTACAAGGAATTTCTACATGGTATCAGAGCATAAATCACTCTAGAAGAGGAGAATACAAGTTTGTATTTTGCAGGTGAAATCAAATTTGCAGTATCATTCTTCAGAGCCAATATGATGTCATTCTACGGATTGAGACTCGAGTATGCCCTTGAGGGTATTTCAAACTATATTTCTTGGAAGGACAAGATGGAGGCAGTGTTGGAAGACAACAGGCTAAAGGAATTCATAGACAAATGTATTCCTAAGCCTCCAATAACATATGCTTAAGATCTTATAGAGTGGAGGAAATGTGTTGCAAAGGTGAGAAGGATCATACTAGAAGGAGTTTGACATCATATTGTCTCAAACCTCCATGGGAAGGATGCACCATATGCAATGTGGCAAGCCTTGATCGACTTGTTTCAGAACAATAGTAACCACAGGAAGCTGGCACTGAAGGACAAGTTTCAGAAGCTCAAGATGGAGAAGGGCGACAAAAAACCACAATACTTGAGCAGATTCACCCAATGTTGAGATGAGCTTGGGAGTGTCAGTATTATAGTTTTTGAAGATGATATGGTTAGCCTAGCACTTCGAGTCCTTCCCAAGAGCTGGAGAAGCTACCAGGATTCGGTAAATGGGAGGGAGAATCTACCAAATTGGGATAGTTTGTGGTCTGACTTGGTGCAAGAAGAGATAAGGCAGAGCACCAAAGATGGAACCTCTTCCAAGCATGATGATGAGGAGAAGTGTGCCTTAGCTAGAAAGGTGAAGAAAGGGAAAGGAAAGAAATTCCAATCCAAAGGATATTCTAGTCAACGTGGCAAGAAGAAGGACTTGTCGAAGATTAATTGTTTTCACTATCATGAGCTGGGACACTATGCCCTGAAGTGTTCACATACGAAGGCCAACAAGAAGTTTTAGAAAATTATATATTACAGAGCAATGGAACACATAATATATTGCAGAAATATAAACACAGAAAACACATAAAACAAGAGAGACACAGATATACGTGGTTCACCCAGTTTGGGCTACGTCCACGGAGAAACAACCAGTCCTTCTTTTATTATATTATCCAGCAAACTAAAGAGCTACAACCTACAACAGATTCGCTGTAACTCCCTCTTCGCTCTCAATCTCCTCTCTTTTCTTCACTCAGAATACAAATGTCCATATACGCAGCAAAAAACCCTAAATTAAACATAACTTCTACCGTCAGATCATCCGCCTAATGAACGTCCCAGATTGACTAGAAATTACTATACTTTTACAAGGAAATTTTACATCTATTCTTAGCTTCAGGGGCGCTTCCCCCGAAAGCCCCCGCCAAGGGGGGTTTCCCAAAAGGTTGCAACCCACCCCCCGTGGAACCCCTTGCAGTGAATATTTTATGGGCGGCATTGCCACCCCATTACGAACTGGGGTCCAGTGCAACGATACCTTTGAATACAGAAGATAATCAGGCTCCACACCCAACAAGAAGTCCTCAGGAGGAGCGGTAGGTGAATATATTTATTCACAATTTGAGTTGGATTTCACCCTCATTACTTGCATGGTGAAATCAGTGATGGGTAGTGTGTGGTATATGGATATTGGAGCCTCATTCCATATGACTGACAACAAAAAAATTTTCAGTGACTTGGAGGAGAAGGATCTCTAGATGGATCTCTAGATGCACATAGAGATGGGAGATGATGGAAGGTATAGAGTGACCGACATAGACATTGTTACTTTTCAGAGGGAGTCTGGTTCACCTCTCACATTAAAAGATGTCATTTATTTTTTGGGTTTGAAGAATAATTTAGTTTCGGTTGCTATGTTGAAGGACTGTGGCTACGATGTGATATTTAGAAAAGGAAAGGATTTCCTTTGTCACATAGCCTCAGGACAAGTGAAACGGATCGAGGTTTGGGTGAAAAACCTCTACAGATTAGATGTAGAAGATTGTACAACATTGACCACAAAAGTAGAGAAGGCGAAGAGTCGAGACATCAGTGAATTATGGCATAGAAGATTAGGCCACCTTCACCATAGAGCTTTGAAGATCATGAAACATATTTCTACTAGCCTTCCTAAGGGTGCATTAGAGTAGAGAGATACATACAAAGGGTGTACATTGGGGAAGTACACCAAAACCACCTTTTATGATAAGGATAGTTGAGTACAAGCAATCCTTGAAAGAGTTCACTCAAATGTGTGTGGATTGTTCTTGACAGCCTCCACGACCAAGCACAAGTATTATGTAATATTTGTAGATGATTTCTCATGTAAGTGCTGGATTTTCTTCACACCAAAGAATGATCATACATTCTCTAAATTTTCTGAATTTAAAGAACTTGTTGAGAAAGACACTGGAGTGAAAGTGAAGGCTCTTAGGAGAAGTAATGGTGGATAATATGTGTCTAATGAATTCAAGAACTTATGTGCATCAGAAGGCATTCGATAAGAGTTAACAGCACCCCATAAACCAAAACAAAATGGGGTGGCTGAAAGGAGCAACATAAGTATTGTGGGAGTTTTACATGTGATCTTACATGATTAGGGCCTACCATTTCACTTGTGGACTGAAGCATGCAACACAACTGTATATGTGCAAAACAGTGTCCTCATTTGATTCTCGGGATGAGTACACCAAAAGAATCTTTTTCAGGTAAGAAACTAGATGTGGCACACTTCAGGATCTTTGGTTCATCAATTTACTATCATGTTACCAAGGATGAAAGGAAAAAGCTAGAACTGATAGTTGTGTTGGGCATATTTGTGGGGTACACTGATACACTTCACAACCATCGGGTGTACCTTCCATACCACAGGATGACAGTGGTTCATAGAGATGTGAAGTTTGATGAAGAGAAGTCCATGATATGTTCCACTGAGAGGGAGCTTCAGTTGCATTTAGATGAGGATATTTTAGCTCCAAAGGAAGAACCTCAGGATGATGTGGAGTAGCCACATGCAGAGGATTAGAGAGTAGACGTGCACACTCATGCAGATACTTCCAGAGATGAAAGGAAGTGCATGAGAGAAGCTGACAAATTGATGCATGATGCTATACCAAATGTGGGAGCACCCACATCACATCGCAGGCAAAGGAGGTCACCAGATTAGTACACTAGCTACATGGCTCTGATGAACGAGAGTGTAGATATTGATCCATCCTCATTCGAGGAAGCAGTGCAACAACTAGTATGGGTTGATGCCATGGTAGAGGAGTATGAATCCATGATCAGAAATAGTGTTTAAAAAGTGGTCCCAAGACCAGCAGACAAGTCAGTGGTGAGTTCCAAATGACTTTACAAGGTAAAGAAAGTAGCAGATGAGAATGTCAAGAAACACAAGGCCAGATTTGTGGCCATAGGGTTCTCTTAAGTGGGTGGAATTTATTACAAGGATACCTTTGCTCCAGTAGCAAGGTACTCTTCAATTAGATCTATTGTAGCACTTTCAACGCAGATGGGATGGAAGATACATTAGATGGATGTGAAGACAACATTCCTCAATGGAATGTTTGAGGAAGAGGTGTACATTGAGAAGATGAAAGGATTTGAGACCTTCAAGCGAGAGTTGCATGTGCGCAGACTCAAGCGATCATTGTATGGGTTGAAACAAGCACCCCGTGATTGGTACACGAGGATTGACAACTATTTCACCAGGTTGGGATTAACCAAAAGTGAAGCATATGAAAACCTTTACCATATTGTGGTTGAAGATAAATTATTGATTATAGTATTATATGTCAATGATTTAATTCTAACATGTGATGAGAAGCTGGTAAAATATTGTAAAGAGGATCTTGTAAGTGAATTTGAGATGAAGCACCTGGGGCTCATGCATTATTTCCTTGGTATGGAAGTATGGAAAGGAGATGAGGAATTGTTCTTCTCTCATGGAAAGTATGCCAACAAGATACTGAAGAAGTTCCACATGGAGAGCAGCAAACCCATGAAGACTCCTCTAGCAGGAAATTGGAGGAGGGAAGATAATACTTCAAGTGAAGTAATGGAGGCTAATATTTACAAGTAGTTTGTGGTTCATTTATGTATTTGGTGAACACACGACTGAACATACATTTTGCAGGTGTCGAGAATTGATTTTGGTGATATCATTTATCTTGTTTCCATGTTAGCTTATATTAGATTACTTTTATTTGTTGCTTTTTCTTTTTCTTTTGAGGTAGAATAGATGGATGTGAAGGCAACATTTCTTCATGGGGATTTGGAAGAAGATATCTACATGAACAAACCTGAAGGCTTTGCGGTGAAGGGTAAGAAAGAACTGGTATGCAGGTTAAAAAATTATCTGTGTGGGTTAAAATAGCCACTAAGGATGTGGCGTCAGAAATTTGATACATATATATGGGGAATTAGATTCACCAGAAGAAAAGCGGATCACTTTGTGTATTTTAAATTAATTGGCGATCGTGTTATTTATTTAGTATTGTATGTGGATGATATGTTTTTTATTGGAAATGACAGAAATTATCCAGGATTTGAATGCCCAATTATCCTCCAAATTCAACATGAAGGATATTGGTGCTGCAAACTATATTTTTAGAATGGAAATTAAACAAGATCAGGCAAAGAGGAAGCTCTTGTTAAACCAGAGGAAGTATGTTAAGACAATATTGCAGAGGTTTAATATGCAGGATAGTAAACTGGTGAAGGTTCCTATTCCTGTAGGTATAAAGTTATCTGTTGAATTGTGTCCTAAGACACAAGAAGAGGAAGAGGACATGTCCTGTGTTCCATATGCGAGGGAATTTGGTAGCCTGATGTATGCAATGGTTTGCACCAGACCATACATTGCACATGAAGTGGGAGTATTGAGCAGGTTTACGTCAAAACTAGGGAAGGAGCATTAGGCAACAGTGAAGCGGGTTTTCAGGTATTTGCATGGCACTAGTGATTATGGCTTGTGTCACCAAGGAAGACCAGGATTGGATAGAATTTTTGACATTAATGGATTTTGTTGATGTAGACTAGGTTGAAGATCTGGATCAAAGAAGATATACATTCGGGTATGTGTTTAACCTATTTGGAGGAGGAGTCAATTGGATGAGTAAGAGGCAGTATGTAGTGGCACTTTAAACTACAAAGGCTATATATATGGCAACCACTCATGCAAGCAAGGAAGAAGTTTGGTTGCAGAGATTGTGTTCAAGTATGGGGTTGGTGCAGTGAGCTATAAGGATAGATTATGGCATCCAAAGGAAATTTTCTTGGCTAAGAACCCTGCTTATCATTCAAAGACAAAGCACATTGATGTTCAGTATCACTTCGTGAGGGATATGGTTGAGGAAAAAAATGTGTTGTTGGTAAAGGTGGACACTTTGAAGAATGTTGCAGATGCATTGACGAATTTTGTGAGAACTGAGAAGTTTTCTTGGTGTAGAGAAACAATGGACGCTGCAGGGTTGGACCAATGACAAATCTCTCCTGTGACCCCATGTGTGGAAAGAAAACAACAAGCGGGAGAATGTTGGGTATCTGTTATATTCTTTCCATGACTAGAACTATGTTTGTATGTTGCGCCATGTGCAACGAGTGCCACTAGCCCCCTTGCATGGGGTCTGGGGTAGCGCCCCGAGATTTTTTTAATTTTTTTTTTATGCGGACCCAAGGATGGGGGGCGAACCCAATAATAGTTGGGTGGAACCAAGGATGGGGGGTGAACCCAATAATAGTTGGGAGGACCCAAGGATGGGGGATGGACCCAAAGATGGTGGGCGGACCTACCCATGGTTTTGTGCATGGGTTTTGTACATGGTTTTGGGCATGATGGTTTTCTGCCCATGGTATTTTGTAGATCCGGTCAAGGGAAATATGGTTATGTTCTAACCAAGGGTTAATGGATTTGGGTTTATGAATGATTCAGAATGTATATATATGTATTGTAACATTGAAAGGAACATAATGAAAAATAAATCTGGTCGTCTCAATTTTGGGATCCAAGGAAAAATATCTGTGTAGATTTGTTTTATGTTCTTGCCATTTTTTATTTTTTCTGTTTTAAGAATTTGTTTGTAGGTAATTTTTTGTACATGGTTAAATCCTACAAAGGAGGAGCAAAGGAGTCATGAAGAGCATTGATTAGGGTTAAATTTATCTTTGTTTCGGTTCATCATCTATGGCTATTCACTGAGGTAATTTTGTATTTTCTGGGGAAATGTTCATTGTTTTTAATGACTTATCTAAAGGTGAATTAAAGGTAGTCTGGGCCCTGAGATAGTCCTACATTTTGAGGCCCTAATTCAGTCTTTCCCTCAAGCTTATTTTCCTTATACCTAAGGTCCAATTTGAGCTGCTTGAGACCCATGTTGGACTTTTACCTAAGGTAAATTTTAGGCATGTTTACGGAAAGTTTGAGGCTCCTTTCGGCCTTGAAGAATTGACATATCTGAGCAAGTTAAAGGTCATTTTTTAAGCTATCTGAGCCTGGGTTTATAGCTTTTCCTGAAGTATCTTGACCTCTTCTTAAGACAATATTTCATCTGTCTTAGAGAAAATTTTGAGACTAATTTTGCACTACTTTTGTTCCCTTGTTTGAGGATGAATTTGGAGGTGTTCCTATGGCACAAGTTAGCCTCTTGTATGAGACACTTTGGAGGACAGAACCGAGTCGCTTTTGAGGAAAATCCAAGTTTTATGTTGAGGTTGACCTCAAACATTTCAAGGCATATTTGTAGTCCTTCCTAAAGTAGAGCTAGACTATATAGTGTAACAATTCAAGCCTATTTTGAGAGACCTTGTCCAAGATAAATTTAAGCCTGATTGAGTTTCTATTAGAGACATACTTACGCCTATCCAAGAAACCATTGAAGAAGAGACTAGAAGGATATGTAAGGGGGAAGAGTAAGGGCACTTTAGTAGATATGTTATGAGTTATGGAATAAGTGTGTTATTTTGGTATTGAATTATGTATTCTTTAAACATATTTCAAATCAAATATGACAAAGAAGCAAACCTAAAGTTGTAAAGGGCTTAACAATATTTATGAAATAAGGAAGTGATACTTGGATAAGTTTGACAAATTTTTGTTGAATATAAATTGGGCATATATTGATAGAAGTTGATAGCATTTATGTTTTTATAGTTGGGTCACTGCCCCTAATATGGGAACCCAAGCATTTTGATTTATATTTTATTATAAAGGGTGGGAGGGTGCTGTTGGACAAGGAAGGTGTAATCCCCTTTAGGAGGTTATCGCCTCCTTCCTATGGGAATTGTAAGAAAAAAAGTGAAATATTGATTCACCCACCCTCTAAGTATTTTCAGCAATTGGTATCATAGAAGGTTACCCTCTAACAGTCTAAGCACTTGAGGAAATATCGTAAACAAGCATGGATCACATGGAAGGAATCTCTTCAAGGACAATTCCAAAAATGCTTATACACTATGGAGTAGTTGCAAGGAAACCTACTTGAAGGCTATGGGAGTGGATCTTTGGTTCTCCATCATAAATGGATACAAGGTTCCTAAAAATACTCCAAATGATCCCGAAGAGAAGAAGTTGTTCAACTATAATTCAAAATATCTTCACGCCATCGCATATGGATTGTCAATAAATGTTAAGACTGAGGTAATGAATTGCACCATAACCAATTATGGTTGGGATAAAATTAAAACTCTTTATGAAGGTGATTATAAGGTAAAGTAAGTCAAACCTCAAAAGTATAAAAGCTAATTTTGAAAATCTGAGAATGGATGAAAAATAATATATTATGACTTATTTACTCAGGGTAGATGATGCTGTCAACTACACCAAAGCATTGGGAGAAAAAATTAAAGATCCCTTAATCATAAAAAAGATAATGAGATCACTTCCCTTGAGATATGATACCAAGGTATCTGCCATAAAAGAAACCAAGGACTTGACCAAGATGATAATGGAAGAATTACATAATTGTTGGATGAAAGTTGCCATTGATGTCAAAGGGTGAATGGGTCATTATGAAGTAATTTTTTTTTATTGATGTCAAAGAACTAATATTAGGTATTATTCCCTAACTTTGGGATGATAAAAGCATGTGATAATATTTCAAGAAGCCCTAAAATTCAAAATAAAATCAAGGAAAAGGTGGTCAAATCCAAAAAAAAATCAATGAAATATTATATCATCATGTAGCCCTCATCAATACCTTTCCAATGATATATGGAACTCCCTCTAAATCCTAACAGTTGAAGATAAATGATTTTTGGATTTTTGATGCTCAATTTGGATACCAAACATTTGAATGCATTTTTACTCCATTTACCTAGCTCAAATGGAAATATAACATACATGGTTCGAAATCTTATTTCGAGACCTTTCTAATGATATATGGAACTCCCTCTAACTCCTCAAGGTAGAGGAGAAATGATTTTTTGAATATTCACTATACATTCTTCTAGTTTCTTAAGCCAGTCCAGCCAGTGGACAAGTCGTCCCAGCCAACGAACAATTTTGCCTTGTCTAGACTCTGAATTCACTATAGATAGGCATGAAGAGGAGTAATTTTAGCAATTTTCTCAAGTAAAATCTAGATCTATTGAAAAAAGTGAAGAAAATAAATGTTTCTAGGGTTCATATCTCATGAACGAAATTGAGGAGAGGCTGGATTAGGGCACTTATCCATGGAAGCATCTTGGCACAATTTTTGAAGTTATTTTTAGCATCATTCTTGTAGAATTTTGGAGTATATATTGAAGTTATTCTTGTAGAATTTTGGAGAAGATCTTGAATTTATTCCTGTATAATTTTGGAGCAGATCTTGAAGATATTCTTGTAGAAGTTTGGAGCATATCTTGAAGTCATTCTCGTAGAAGTTTGGAGTAAACCCCAATGTCATTCTTGTAGAAGTATTGAAGCATGTCCAAGTTATCTTTTGAGGTAGATCAACAATTTTTTTTCTGAGGCAGAGTTTCTGAGGGATATCTGACCTACTAGAATCACAATCTAAAGTTTGTTCTAAGGCATATCTAAAGAAAGTGATTGAAGGTGTGAATTAGATCTATTTTGTTGCATTGGAGGCCAGAGTTATAGTGGCATACTAATTGGAGAAGATTTGAAGTTGAATATGTTTATGTAGAGATAGAAATGATTGTATATAGTTGTATTTGGGTCACTATCTCTGGTATGGGAGACCAAGATTATTGTTTGGTATTTTGTTGTTAAGGGTGGCAAGGTGGTGCTAAGCAAGGAAGTTGTAGCTTCCTTCAGGAGGTTGTCGCTTCCTTCCAGTGGATGCTGGTAAACTTGGGGTTGTAACTCCTTTTAGTAGTGGCTAGTAAATATTTTAGGGTTGTATCCCTTCCAATTATATATGGTAAACCAAAAGTTTTAGCTTCCCTTATAATATAAAAAAATGTTCATATATTTTTTGTGTACTCTTCATATGATCTAATTGGTTAATATTGGTGATACTTAAATTGTAAGAAAAAGTGAAATATTGATTCATCCCCCCTCTCGGTATTTACAAAAATAACACCCTTACAACATACGAAATGAGAATAGATATAGAAGACAAACAATCAAACAAAGAAGCCAATTTTATAGCCACAAAGAAAACAAGAAACAAAGAACTCAAGGTCAAAGGAACTCCATACGATGAATCAAATGTAGAAGAAACAAATTTCATCAGGAAGCTCAAAAGAGGAACCAAAAAGCACAAAAGCAAGTTACCTTTTAAATGTTTAAGTTATGGAAGTATAAGTCATTATGCTAAGACATTTCCTTTTGGGGAAAAGAGAAGCTCCCATAAGAAAAAAATTATTCTAAAGAAGAGAGTAATTCTTCAAATAAAATTGACACAGAAGAAGGAGATGCAAGATAAGTTCTCTTCATAACCCAAGAAAATCAATATAATGATCATGATGATGATGAGTATGAAGAAGAACTAAATATGATAATATATCCTTTTGGGGGACTCAAAAATGATTCTGAGACCAAATAGGAAGATGAAGATATTAAAGAAAAATTGAATAATATTGAAACGGAAAATTCCAGGCTCAAAAACAAAAAATAGAGAATTGAAAATCCTACTTGAAAAGTATGATAAAGAAATTATATCCTTAAAGGTCCAACTTGAAGAATAAAAAAGAATTGAGGATGTAATGAAGGTCTAGATGAAGAATAAAGAATAAGATTGTAAGAAGCGTGAAGATATTGTCTCATTAAGAGCTAAAGTTGATAATCTCAATAGGAACTTGAACAACTCACTAGTGTTGGATAACATTCTCAGTTGTCAAATATATCTAAGATATAAAGCGAGTCTTGTCTATGAAGGAACAACTTCAAGCAAAGAAGACACAAGCTCTGAGCCTCCGAAAGAATAACTCAAAGGGACTCTAGAAATGTTGCTACTTCAAGAAGTTTTGTTGATCAATAATGGATTGAACCTCCTCCAAGACAAAAAAACACTTTAGAGATCATGCTACTCTCCCAAGTATGAAAACATTTTTCTTGGTCATTGTTACTCTTGCGGAAATTTTGGACATAAAGCAATCCATTGTAAAATCAATACAAGATATAATTATGTAAGAAGCAAGAATGATTACAAATTTGTAAGAATTGACCATAGACGAGTAACTATTCATGGATATACCAACATAAATTACTTGAATCCATTGGAACCACTAATGAATTATAATATTTTATCCTACAAGTGCAATAATCTTGGTCACAAGGCAGAGGATTGTAGGCTTGAAAATGCTCCAACCATAAAGACAAAGAAGCCAACTGTGAAATGGGAAAGGAAAAAGAAAGAAGATTGCAATCTAGCATTGATAGCTAAAGATAAATAAGATGAATGGTACATAGACAATGGATGCTCGACACATATGACAAGAGATCAAAACAAATCTATCGTCCTAAAAGGAAAAAGTGATAGTGTTGTGTTTGGAGATAACTCCTCTATCAAGATACTTGGAAAAGGTGTAGTAAGTCTTGGAATTGAACATATGAAAGCACAAAATGTTTTGTTGGTTAATTATTTGAAGCACAATCTTCTCAGTCTTAGAAAAATGTTTTATCAAAGATATAATCTCTTGTTTGACTCTTAGAAGTGTAAAATTAGAGAAGACGACTTAGGAAGATTTGTTGCAACAACCATAAGAAGACCAAATATATATATATATAGATTCTAGATCAAGTATATAAAATAAAATTGTAGCCAATCATAAGATCCATAAGGATAACAAAGAATGGAAGAATAAGAAGACATAAGTCTTTTTGAGTGCCATATGTTCAAGGGGAGCATCCCAAAATAAGTAAATCACAATGTTCCATTGATGTCAAAGGGGGGGAGAGAAGGAAGTGCATCATGTAAACAAAGGAAGTGAAGCATGTAGATAGGGGGAGCATGATGGTTTGTGGAACATGATGATAGGGGGATCATCAGTGTAGACATCAATGAAAAAGGGGAAGATTATTGGAAGAAAGTTGTCATTGATGTAAAAGGGCCATAAGAAACCCCATCAATAAATCAAAAATTTGGTGGATTTGATCAAGGAAAACATAAGAATGGATTGCACAATCTTGTAGTGCTCACTGAGACCTTTCCAACAAGCTATGGATTGTCTTCTAACTCCTCACGATTGATGAGAAAATAATTTTTGAATGTGACCATATGAAGTCTAACCGACCTAAACTTTGAGACACATCTACGATTAAGTCAACCGCATAGTAGGCCTCTTTAATCAAAATAAATAGCCCTAGTTGTGGGAATTTTGAGCATAAAATTGAAACATCTAAGGTAAGACAAAATCTAAAGCAGACCAAAAGTAGGAGCGTGTCATGAAGAGCACTAATCAGGGGTAAATTTATCTTTGTTTTGGTTCATCATATGTGGCTATTCATTAAGGTAATTTTGTATTTTCTAAGGCATTGTTCATTGTTTTTAATGACTAATCTAATGTAGAATTAAAGGTAATCCAAGCTATGAGATATTCTAATTTCTAAGGCCCTTGTTCGAGTTTGATTGAGGCCCTAATTCGGCCTTGCCTTGAGGCTTATTCAATCCTGCATTTGAGCCCCAATTTGGCCTTGTACCTCAGGCCTAATTTGGGTTGCTTGAGGCCCATTTCAGACTTGTACCTGAGGAATATTTCATTTCTATTTATGGTAAGTATGAGGCTCCTTTAATCCCTAAAATAGTGGAATATTTGAGCTAGTTAAAGGTCATTTTCTATGTTGTTTGATTCGTGGTTTATACCTTGTCCCGAAACAAATTTCAACCTCTTCCAGAGGAAATATTTCATTTGTCCTGAAGAAAAGTTGCAAACTAATTTTCCACTGCTTTTGTTCCCTTGTTTGAGGTTTAACTTGGAGCTATTCCTATGGCACAATTCAGATTCTTGTATGAGGCACTTTGGAGGACAAATCCGCGTCAATTTTGAGGTAGATCCAAGTCTTTTGTTGATACTGATCTAGGACATTTTAAGGCAATTTTGTAGTCCTTCATGTTGCAAAGATAAACTATATAGTGAAGCAATTCAAGCATGTGTTAAGACCTTTTCCAAGATACATTTAAGCTTGTTTTAGTTTCTCTTAGGTACGAACTTAAACCTATACAAGCAACTATTGAAGAAGAGACTAGAAGGATGTTTAAGGGGGAAAAGTAAGGGTACTATAGTATTGGTGTCCTAAGGTATGGAATAGATCTGTTCTTTTGGTATTGAATTATGTATTTTTGAAACATATTGCAAATTGAATATGACAAATAAGCAAAACTGAGGTTGTAAAGGACTGGAAAATATTTATGAAGTAAGGCAGTGATACTTGGACAAGTTTGATAGAGTTTTGTTGACTATAATATGAACATGTATTGATGGAAGTTGATAGTATTTATATTGTTGTAATTGGGTCATTTTCCATGGTACGAGAACCCAAGAATTTTGGTTTATATTTTATTACAAAGGGTGGCAGGGTGGTACTATGAAAAGAAGTTATAAGTTCCTTTAGGAGGTTGTTGCCTCCTTCTAGTGAGAGTTGGTAAACATGGGGTTGTAGCCCTTCCAGTTGTAGCTAGTAAATCCAGAAGTTGTAGCTTCCCTTATAATACAAATGCATTGTTTATATGTGTGTGTGTGTGTGTGTTGATTGTAAGAAAAAATGAAACATTGAATTACGACCCACCCCCTCCCCCCCCCCCCCCCCCTCTCGGTATTTCCAACATTTCCTTTCGCTTATATTTCAGTTTATATAGTTTATCACTTGAACTCGTTCTTGTCAATATATATATATATATATATATATATATATATATATTTTTTTTTTTCTTATTCATTATCCCTTGATTTTCCAATTAATTATAAAATATATATTTAGCTTATTTCTTTTCCTCGTTATTTATATAATTCATTCAATAACTTTGACCCATATTTGACCAAATCTTGTATTTCCTCAATATTTATAATATTTATAATATTGGCTATTAATGAATAATTCTATCACAATTCTAATCTAAGGTTCATTCTTTCCAATCTTACTAAAACTTCAATTTGGTTCCCTTTATGATGGGCGAAGTGTCCACTCAAAGTGTTGAGAGTTTCAAAACTATATCAAAATTTAATTCTTAAAATTTTACTCAATTATGGATAAATGGTAATTATTGTCATAGTAGATGTTATCCAATGTATCATTGCGGGCATGGTAAAGAATGTGGTAAAATGTGGTGCATGGTAATCACTATCGAAATAAGCATTGTAGTATAGGCCATTAAATAATTGGGGTTTATTATTATGGTAAACATATTCTCTATCGTGTTCACAACATAGGAAATCAAGTGGCAATCACAATCATAGTAGATGCCATCTTATGTTTCATTTCAAACATGGTAAATGGAGTGGTGAAGTATTTGGTGATCATTATCATCTAATGCATCATTATGCACATGATAAATGGCATGGCTATTATGTCATTTTTGTTGTACTAATGTCATTAGTTACATGATTCATCAAGGACATCATAAATGATGTTCAAGTCTCTCGCATGTCCATTTATGCAATCTTTTACTAATTTTTTCTTGGTATTAAGCATATTTTTTGACACCATTTTAAAATAAGCCAAAAAACTAGTTCAACTCACATTGTTTCTAATTATAAATGTCATAGTGTGGGGTTGCAAGAGCTGTAGGGTTCTATGTGCCATTATCTTCATGTTTGGAGGGAAAACTAGTCATTTCTGGTGGCTTGTTGACAACAAAGGATCCCAACCATCATTCTCTTTCTTCAATGGATTTACCATGCCATAAGTATCCTAGGGGATAAAAGGCATATTATCGCCCACCAACAATCATGAAGCATCATGTTGGGCATGTGACTATATCTGTCTCCACTTGGGAACTTACTTGTCAACAATGAATCGAGGTTAATTTTGGCTTGAACCCAGACAGGAACCCTGGGATGAAATTGAGGATCTAGATGAGACTTACTCATACAATACCAATACATATTTAAGATGAAGAAAATTCAATGAGTATTTTTTGACCTAGGATTGATCTTAGATGGTAAAATTCACCATCACAAAAGTTATACCATACCATGAAAAAATTGTTTATTTCTCCTCACTATTAAACTTTTTTGGCTATAGGTATTCCAAATATGGAAGAGACTTTCCACTTCGAAAACATGCCATACCAATCAAAGTGGACAATATATACTTGTCAATTAGCATGGTGGCCTTCTAGGTAAACAAATACTTAGTGAAATAACTACGTAAGGTCTCGTTACATGCCCTTGTTTCTCTTGTTTTCTTTCAATACTTGTAAATTAGCATGGTGGCCTTATCGATAATCAAATGCTAGTGAACCAACTACACAAGGTCTCATTATAGGCCCATGTTCCTCTTGTTTTGTTGCAATACTAGAGAATATGCTTGATAAACTCACTTGCCACACAAGGCACAAAGTGGTTGATTCATATCTAAGAGATAAATGTCAACTTACAACCAGGTTGCTATCAATGAAGGATTAAGCACATCTTCCTTGTTTATGCTCCAAATGTGATTTCCATATTGCTCAAAGATGAAAGTGCTAAGTGGCAACTTTTGATTACAATGTTCAAACTTTATTCATATGCATGTCCAACAAAAGAGTGAAAGTTCACTTGTTCCATCAAAAATTTATATTTAATATAGTGTTTCTACAATATCAATCCCAATCCTTCCCTTAGTTCATGGTAACAACACCATGCTTAAAATAAACGATTAGCAACTAACCTTTTAATTTTCTCAAATATGAGTTCATGAACATTATTAAAATCTAAATTGTGCTCAAGTTTGTTCTAAGGGATCCAATTATCATTGTCTTAAGGTAAAAATGTATTGAACAATTATGATTCCTTTGTATAAGAAGAGTACAACCTATAAGTGAGGGTTCTCAAAAGGGGCCTTATGCTAATATAATTGGGGGCCAACATAAAAAATGACTATTAGTAATTATGTTTTTTTTTAATGATCCCTTTCCACTATAGAAAATAGTTGATAGCTTCCCAAACTTTCCAAATACTCTTGGCAATGAAAATGATTTCACACTTGATATGTGTTGCAGTGATGAGGTGTGATTAGAGGTTAAGGCCCCATCACCCCTTCTTCCATACTGGGCACCTAAAGCAATGTAATTATGAAGCATGGTTTTCCATGCTTCACTATCCTCCAAGAATCTAATGATTCATTTGGCATGTATCACCAATCCCTACATATGCACACTTTTGATCCCTACTCTCCCACTTCAACATGAGTACATTGAATGCTTCAAATGATTCCCCTCCCTTCCTAGTTTAACCTAAATAAAGGGCCAAAGAAGCTTCTCTACTTTAGTGTAGGCAACAACAAGGAATGGCCAACAAAAAAAATTAGTACACAAGTTACCTCAAGTACTTTGGTACATATTTGATAACATGCAAAAAGCAAGAGGGATTTAGTAATCCACTTGGATACATTTTTCTCAATCCTATATCCACCCCCCAATTGCCAAATCTTATTGGGAGAAGTTTGGAAGGGAAACAAAATATATGGGAATTTTACAAACAAAAAAACACCTAGTTTAATCCAAGCCCACCCTATGTCACCAAATCAATCAAGGGGTCCACGGTGTGGCAATGACATTGTTTTATCCAATGAATATTGGAGTGTGAGGCTACATGGAAGGTATCTAGGCACTCCTTTGAAGGAGATAACTTGGGGTCTTGTGTCATCATGTAAAGCTTGGACGCTATTGTATAGCCAAATACTAGATCTTAAGAGTTCAGCCTCCTATAAAGTTTACTCCATTAATGGTGAGACAAACAAAATCATCCATGAAAGAATCTCAACAAATTGGAGGAAGAGAGGGTTGAAACTTAAAACTTGAAGCACAACTAGGATGAAGAACCACTCCTCTAGTTATAATCTTGATCAAAGTGCCTTTAAGGAAAAGATATTAAAAACAACAATATGTGCCTACTCCTTACCTTCCTACACAACAATGATGTGCCAAAATGCACTAGTATTTTATGAAACATGTCCACATCACCAAATAATATTAGGGAGAATATATTTCATTCTCATATCCAAAAGATATTCTTAAAGATTTTGCAAGAAATATCCATTTTTCAAGATCGTAACTTTAGGTAAAATTTAAAATTTCCTACATTGATAATCTGAACTAATGAAAAACTTTTAAAATACCTCTATTCAAAAACTCTTAGGTAAATATTTAAAAGAAGGGATGTAGTTAAGTCCTTAAATTTTTTCATGACGCATCTTAGACATAGTCATGTACAACTCGTCAAGTGTTAGTAGTTGATCACTTTCTATAGCTTATGAATTAGATAACCCACAAGAAATGACATTGAGATGGGTGTACAAGGACACCTTAGTAATCTTATGTGATTGATATACTAGCTTATAGTGGTTGATAAGATTCCTCTCAATATTAACATGTTTTGTTAGTTTAATCTCATTAAAATTTTGAAGCACTCAAATGCTTCCTAGCTATGAGGGCTCTAAAAAAATGATTTAATTGACATATCCATGCCTTTGATCCAATGAAGAAAATGTTGAATTTGGCCTCCCTTGGATTTCATTATCTCAATAGCTTTCAAGCCATGACATAATTTCACCGCATAATCTTGCAAGACCTTGGCATGAATGTTGAGGTATAGTCTTTCACTAGCAACCTCTAACTATTTTATGGCTACTTTCTTGTGTCATTTTCTAATGAAAACAATTTCCCTTCCAAAACTATTCAAGAACAAGGTTCTCCTAGTTACAATTCCATTTCACCACATAATCCAACCTTTATCCCAACTTCATCATAGAATTAGATTTCAATTTTGATGGATACTCTTCACACTAATAACTATCTAAATAAGAAAATTTAAGACGTTGTGAAATCTATTCATGCAAGGTAAAAAAAAGTGGCTTGTGTCAGTCCCTCAATGATGCTAGAGCCAATTATCAAATGTAAACACATTTTGATCCAAAAGCATGACTAGTTGAGGGCATTTCATGGCCCTGTTTGTTCCCTTTCTCAAATTGGACTAGGTAAAGCATAACTGAGAGTCAATTTATTTGCTAACATTGAGATCATAATAGCCAAGGTTGGAATACAAACTAAACCAAGTCTCTCACGTCCTAGAGCTCCATAGATGGACGTTAAGACATTTTAGCATTATTATTTTGAAATTTGGGGATGTTATTATACGTAAATCAACGAATTTGCCTTTGGAAAATATTTCACCACACACTGCCAAAAGGTTGCGCTTTCAAGTGCATTGTTGATATGTGACATTAATAATCCCCAATGTGTGACCAAATATAATTGTGGGAATACCAAAACTAACCCTTAAGTTGGATTGAAGCTCTAGTAAGTTCAAAGGATAGTCACATTACCACACCTCCGTTTTCAGTGTTGTTCTAAACAAAATTGAGGGAAGTCATAAGTTGGAAAACAATTATTTTACCCTCTTCCATGCTCACCACTTCTAGGTCATTAAACATCCAACACAATCGTTTGAAAATGGATTTTCTATTGGGGCCCAAAATATAATGGGCATTCCATAAGAAGACTTCCATTCAAGGGACAAGAGAAAGATATCTACCATGTCTTTGGCCACATCACCTCTATTCGTCCCATATAATTGATTCAACACCCCTAATTCATTGAGGGTAGGCATTAGAACCAATGGGAAGAAATCAATAAATGCTCAAGGATTTCAAGGTGCTTTGGATTTCTAAGCGGACATCTTTGTATGCAAGTATAATAGAGGTGGCATTGACCTAACTCACTTGTTAGTATGGTTTTGAGGTTAACTTTGAGGAGTGTTTCCTTAAGATAGGCCTTTTCTTCCTAAGGTAGACACACGACATTGAGAAGTTTACCAAGGCTAAGCCTCCTTGCCAATGTTGGTGCCTTTGCTAGTGACCACAATCTATTTGCCCCAATCATCATCAGAAATATGTCTTCAAGGGGTTAATGTAATGCATATATTGTCCTTTAAGGGCTCCGATGAAAACATGCCTATTTGGTGTTATAATAAGGACTAAGGGGGGGGGGGGGGGGTGTGAAACAATAATTTGTGAGATTATTAAACTTTAATCTTAATTCATAATTTCCTTCCACTCTTGCCAATTACTTGTGTGTGCATTTTTCAATACAATACATGTACAACGATGTAAACTATTCACATGAACATACAATCCATCAATTGAGCAGCATACACATATTGACACAAATATTTTTACGTGGAAACCTAAAGGGAGAAAACCACCAATTTGTTTGTTATTATGATTTAATATAAGCTCCTACTTAATTACATTAAGTTGTTTGTGAGCACCCACTTATAAGGGCCCCAACCCCCTTTAACATAGCAAGGAACTACTTTTCAAGAGGCACCAACCCCTTATGAGTGCAGGCCACCAATTGTGCTAGCCAAATGTTCTATTTTACTTACAATTTTTAAACTGAAAACAAAGGCCTATAGAAATACACAAAAGTATAAAACTTGATCAGATTTTCCCTACAACACCTTCTCCTCTGCTCTGTAGTTCTTCTGTGCACTAGACTGTTCTTTGTACAACCACTCTGGTCTCGACCCACAATTGCTATGTATAGTTGTTAGCTCTAGGAACCAGTCACCCTTCAACTCACTCACTCACATTCAACACCTCACACTCTTCTCACCGCTCTCAATGTTGCAACTCACAACAATGCTACATCCCCACATCACTCAATTGCAACTCTTGCTTTTGTTCATCTATTGCACATGGAATGATGTTGTCTTTGTTGTCATTCATACTTAGTTCAAGAGTGTACTTCTGTATGGTTTCCCATTTTGTTGTTGCATCTAAATACATGGCCACTGCAACTCAATTAATGTTGAGAATGGGCTTTGTTCACTCAACCATTGCAGCTGCATTAAACCATGGAATGGACACCTGATCATTTCTCCATGTTGGGAATTAATTCTCAGTTCATTTGTCTACTCAAACAAATCTCTCCCTACTTCTTAATTTCCCATAGAGCTAAGATTGTACTTCAGGCATGGCTCTCTTGGTCTGTGGTGAGATCTTTCTGCACTCAACAATCTCTTTCATTTAATTTTTCATAGCATGCAAACAAGATCAAAGATGCCTTATTTCATTTGAAACATGTCCATTAAATTAGCTTTGCAAGTCATGGTCCTTGTTTCCTTGATCCAATGAACTCTGCAGTCACCATTGACTTCATTAGCCCAGCATATGCCTTCAAAATTGTGTGTGCACAAATGTTGTTGACACATACATCCTTTGAATGCATGCCTAAATTGTTCATATCCACAGGCCTTTGGTTTTACCATAACTACCACACAAACTTTGTGGCCCCTTTTTTTTAAATTTAATTAAAAACTACCAATTCTGCTGAAATTAGCCCTTAGCTCCTTCGTTGGCACCTATCTGTTTTTCCTCCATAAGACCAAGCGTTGTGACCTGCGCTTGATCTTTGAGGTGCTTAACTGCTTTAAGGAATTCAATGGCTTAATTCCCTTTATAAACTTTTGTGCCCCTTGTTGAAAAGTGTAGCAAGAAATGCTCATTTTGACTTTGCCTTGTTCAAATAGAGAGAATTTGAATTTCCACATCAACAGACAACTTGGACGTAGTCAACTGAGGTGACATGACTCTTTTCACTCGGTTAATTCAATAAATTTGAGTTAGAGGGCTTGGAATTCAAGTAAGCATGTGTGATTGCTAGTGATCCAATCCAGTTATATCCAATTGTGTTCAGTTAAAATAGTTCTAACTATTGATAGAACTAGTGGAAGGTTAGTGGTGCAATGGGACAATAGTATAGCTTGGCGATCATATAGCTAACTGATCAATCTACTCAAAATAGCTAATGGATGTAGAGAATTTGAGTTCCCCAGCCGTGGTGGAGATTCCAAGGCAGTGTAACAAGCAATTGTAAACTAGTTAGAGTGTATAGTGGTTGCATGCAGTCAAATGATCAAACCTTGGGAATTGCACAATCAATTGGAGGAAAATTCCTAAAAAATAGGGGCTAATTATTCAAGATTTGCGCAAGGAAATAGGGGCTCAAGTAGAGGCAAAAATTGACCAAGTCTAGGTCAGAGCTTCTCATTGAGCAGAGAGATAGGTTATTCACTTGCATGTTGAATTCAGAGTGAGCAACAATTGTGATACATCCTCTATTCATCTGATTAATGCAAAGAGGCTTGAGGGGTTTTTCCTAGTTGGGTTCCCCTAGAAAAATATTGTGCATGTGTGGTTTTTCTTATTGCATGTTTGTGAAAGTTCTAAATTGCGAATTAAATTTCACAGATCAATAGAGTATAACTGTGTCTCTTGATTTTAGAATAAATTTCTTGAGCAATTCCAATTCTATCACCATATTTCTACATCCTCAGTTCTCTGTCGTAGGTATAACCTCATGCCGGTGCTTTAGCACATAGATCTCTATCTCGATGCTATCATTTGTAATTATTTGTGCTCCTCTTAGTGGGATTAGCTGTCCCATGGGATCTGCGCTTCGACTTCTCATTGGCTGTTGTTTTTGCCATAAAGCCTCATCAGTTCCATCGTGTCCCAATGCCTGCTACCTGACCCTGCTTGCAGACTATGCTGTCAAGTGGGGTCCATTGCTTTTAACCTTCTGGGCTACATCATGCTAACATCACTTGTGCCATGTGTCATCTAGAGATTGGTCCACGTGTCACTCAAAATGGGCCATTCGAGTACCCAAGAAAACTGAATCTGCCTGCCACTTGTCACACTCTAATTGGACCATGTCATGTTGACATCATCAACAACCATCATCTCTTGAGAGCCAATGAAACACTGCCATGTGTCCCAGTGTCAGAGAGGGGAGAGAAGGGTCTCGTGGCCTTTTTTTCCACCATTTTCTTTATAAAAAATTTAATGGATCCCGACATATTTCCTTTGCTCTGCATAACTTTCCTTTGAGATGGCTCTTCTTTGCTTTGATATCCCTCCAGGCAAGCCTTTGTAGGCTTCGCTGTCACTGTGGGGGCCTCTCACTTATCACTAAGTCAATACTCTTCCTCTGTTGCATTGTGTTAGGGCCATGTTTGCCCGTCAAACGTCATCCCACTTAAATGCTTGGGTTCTCTTTGTTATTTTATTGGGATGCACCCGCCAGGGTCACTGTTGCGGACTTATGTGTTATATGGGTTCCATCAGTGGCCAATCAAAATCTATCTGATGCCTTGTTGTTCTCACCACGTATGCATGGTATGCTCTATGGTGACTCCACTATGCTTCCGCTACGCTTCGCTACTTTGCCAATCTTAGCTGCTCTCCAGAGGTTTTGCTACCTCCTTAGCTCTGCTAATTTTGACTTGGGATTACCTAAGCTTTGAATGACGATAAGTTGTGAACCGGGGGGCCATTTGTGGACATCAATATACGGTTGGAAATATTTTTCTGAGCACAATCCAACTATGCCATTTCAAAGCATGGGACTCCGCAACCATAATAGTCATTTTATTATGGCTTCTCCACTAAGCCTACTACTGTGGTGATTCTCTACAAGAAACTACAACAACCATGGGACTCCCCCTAAGCTTGACACCAATGCTAGGGTGGTTGACATTAATGCCAACACACAGGATTCCACCAACCATTCAAACAATACCAACTGCCCAACAATCCAACATTTGGACCTTTCATTCATGATTATACAGTGATTTTAGGTTTATGACACTAATTCTTTTATGGATTAAACAAGCATTTTGAAAATGCCGCAACATTAAAGTATCAACCTTAAATTCAACCCAAAGTGGGTAATGAAAAACACAGTCTCCACATATGTATTCTCAATCTAGTTCAACAAGGGAAAAAAAAGGAAATACTTCAACGTCATTACAACGTACTGTTAACAATCATCACATTATATTGAAGCAAATAAAACCTCACTAGAGGTGACTGTGAGAAAATTATACTTTGAATACTTTAGATGTAATATTCAAACGATTCCCAAGCTCCATGTTTTGACAATCATCACATTTATGACACTAATTCTTTTATGGATTAAACAAGCATTTTGAAAAGGCCGCAACATTAAAGTATCGACCTTAAATTCAACCCAAAGTGGGTAATGAAAAACACAATCTCCACATATGTATTCTCAATCTAGTTCAACAAGGGAAAAAAAGGAAATTCTTCAAAGTCATTAAAACATACTATTAACAATCATCACATTATATTGAAGCAAATAAAACCTCACTAGAGGTGAATGTGAGAAAATTATACTTTGAATACTTTAGATGTAATATTCAAATGATTCCCAAGCTCCATGTTTTGACAATCATCACATTTATGACACTAATTCTTTTATGGATTAAACAAGCATTTTGAAAAGGCATCAACATTAAAGTATCAACCTTAAATTCAACCCAAAGTGGGTAATGAAAAACACAGTCTCCACATATGTATTCTCAATCTAGTTCAACAAGGGAAAAAAAGGAAATACTTCAACGTCATTACAACCTACTATTAACAATCATCACATTATATTGAAGCAAATAAAACCTCACTAGAGGTGAATGTGAGAATATTATACTTTGAATATTTTAGATGTAATATTCAAACGATTCCCAAGCTCCATGTTTTGACAATCATCGCATTTATGAAACTAATTCTTTTATGGATTAAACAAGCATTTTGAAAAGGCCGCAACATTAAAGTATCAACCTTAAATTCAACCCAAAGTGGGTAATGAAAAACACAGTCTCCACATATGTATTCTCAATCTAGTTCAACAAGGGAAAAAAAAAAAGAAATACTTCAACGTCATTACAATATACTATTAACCATCATCACATTATCTTGAAGCAAATAAAACTTCACTAGAGGTGAATGTGAGAAAATTATACTTTGAATACTTAGATGTAATATTCAAACGATTCCCAAGCTCCATGTTTTTGACAATCATCACATTTATCACATTAATTCTTTTATGGATTAAACAAGCATTTTGAAAAGGCCGCAACATTAAAGTATCGACCTTAAATTCAACCCAAAGTGGGTAATGAAAAACACAGTCTCCACATATGTATTCTCAATCTAGTTCAACAAGGGAAAAAAAGGAAATACGTCAACGTCATTACAACATACTATTAACAATCATCACATTATATTGAAGCAAATAAAACCTCATTAGAGGTGAATGTGAGAAAATTATAGTTTGAATACTTTAGATGTAATATTCAAATGATTCCCAAGCTTATGTTTTGACAATCATCGCATTACAGTGAACCAAATAAATGCCTCCCTAGAGGTGAATGTGTGAAAACTCTAATCATATTTTAAATACTCAAGGTCCAAGTTGTCATTATGGAAATGAGGTCTGAAAATTTCAACGTCACCATTGTGTTCCATCTCGCTCTAATCATATTTTAAATACTCGTGTTAGTCATAACAATCCCAAGCTTCTCATCTTAACTCATGGCCAACATATGCCACATATAGAATTGTATCACTAAGTCATAAATGAATTGTTAGGTAATTGAGGCACCTCAAAGGGAGAGGGTATGTAGATTAGAGAAATATGAATACTATCTAGTTATATCCATCTGCCAACGCCAATGTGAAGAAAAACAAATATCAATCTTTGCAATTATGTACACACATCAATTATATAATCATTATTCACTAACCCTCGAGTTATATATGCCTTATTGGTTTATGACGAGTATGGGGCTGAGTAGATATTGGGTAGAACTTATTAGGTTTATAACGACGGTTGGAATGGGGGAGATATTAGGTAAAACTTATTAGGTTTACCTAATAACTCCCTCAATTCCCATTCCCATTATGAGTATAAAGGTTAAGGTTGATTAAATGTTATTATTAAAATGGTTGGGTGTCAATTCTTCTTAGGAAAAATATTCAATAATTTCACCAGTGCTTAGCAATAGAATTTTAAATGTTGCACCATTGTTTCAAATCTCGCAAGAACTCAATTCCCATTATGAGTATAAAGGTTGATTAAATATTATTATTAAATGGTTGGGTGTCAATTCTTCTTAGGCAATAGATTCAATAATTTCACGAGAGTTAGTAGTAGAATTATTGGTCTCATATCTCAAAACTCTAATCAGAAATACCATTTGTGAAAAATGGGCTTCAACTTCCAAAGTACATTATCCATCATCATTGTCATAGTCATCCTCATCTTGATCGATGTTCCTATTTAAGTGCATTTGAAGGTGCAACTGATCTATATTTACATCAAACCCATTTGAATGAGACCAGTTAGGATAAATCTCTTCCTGTTTGAGATTGGATTGTGAAACTACAGCATCCAAATGTTTAACAGTAGGTTGTGAAACTTCAGCATCCAACTGATTAGAATTAGGTTGTGAAACTTCAGCATCCAACTGATTAACATTAGGTTGTGAAACTTCAGCATCCAACCGATTAACATTAGGTTGTGAACTTACAATATTCCCATCATCATCTAAGTCTAGATTGAGATCAAAATCTCTCATAAATTTGTCCGTGCAAACCAAAATCACTTTTTCTGTAGGCTTTCTTGCCTCCACAGTAACATCCGCACACCTATCTGAGGTCTCAGCCTGTTTATCGCTGCTACACTCAGGAGAAAAATCCAGGTCTTCATCTTCAAATTTTTCTGGCACAGCACTAGTTTTTCCACTTGATTTATTGCTTCCTGGCCCTCTGCCCCTTCCTCTTCCTCTTCTGTGCCCTCTCCCATTAACCTGATCAAAATACAACTAATATTTTAAAGATTTGTTGCCACAGAGCATTAATTAAACAATTCATCATGAACAGCTAGAAACAAATTATGTCACTGAATCCAGAATCCTGGAAAGAAAAGTCAGATTCTGTCCATACCATTCTAGCCCTCTTAAGTTCCCCTTCACTTTCATCTTCCTCTAAAGCTTTCCTGTAACACAAAATGGGAATACAATGTGTTCAAATACATTCTAACTTTCTGTTGCTGTACAAATTTGGAAACGGCATCAATAAATTTTTGTTCATTAATTGTCAAACAAAAATCAGCATGAATTTCATCTGTAGATTTAGAGCTGGGAATTCAATAGTGCAATTTTCCATGTGCCAGAAATGTTTAAGATTTCTTTTAAATATACAACGAACTTTGATCTGCAGTTACCTCCTCCTGATCCCATTTTTCCCTTCACCCAGGGAATCAGAGCTGCGCATATCTGGGACCTTATTTACTATTTCTCTTAGAAAGTCAAAAACATTGAACTTCTGCACACATTGTTTCCTGAAATCCAGAACGGTAGATATATGAGTACAAGAAGCAGAAAATTAAACGGAAATACATATCATTTTAAAATGGCACCTGCATTCATCATGCAAGCAAAATTAGTTTTGGAACGTTACAAATCCAGTGTCTACTTTTGTATTTTAATGTGAATTAAATTCCAATTTAAAGGGTGCCACTTAGTCCAAGACTCAAAAGGTGTGAATGGATTAGGCAATTTTAATTACAGAGTCCTGAATTCTAGATGACCTTGATGATGAATTCTCTATTGCATATGAAATCTGGTGAGTTTTATCATCATAATTTAATCCACGTAAGCTTGTTTTTTAAGAGAAGCATGGAATTACCTTGTTTTCAAAAAAGCCAGGGATAAAACTAGGCATATCTTGTTTTTATCAAAGCCAGGGTTAAATATAGGCATCCCTTGTTTTCAGGGAGGTGCACTGGGATATTTCTCAAGCACTGTTGAGATGACTGATTCAGCTGTAGTGATTATTTGCCATAAAAATATATGGCTGAAAGAAAATTTTAAATGTATATTTGCCATTTTATTAAATCCATAAGATGTTAAGGTCCGTAAAGAATGAAATTAAATAATCTACAGGTTTCCAAGTGTAGCCAATAGGAGTCAAAATTCCATCAAGTACAATGTTGAGTCACTGAATTTAAGATTCTCTGATCTATATAACAATGAAACAGTGAAAAGCAGATATCCTACAAAGAGTGATACAGCCATGGGCCAAAGGAGCAACCGGTCAATTCACAAGAGACCCGCCTAGCCATATCTACAACTACAAAATACTGATGAGGCCTGGAGGTGAAATCTAGTCTTGAAATTACAGGAGACAGATATTATCAACCAAGTTTTAGTTCTTAGAGGTTTACAAAAGCCACAAAAAGGAGAAAGAGAGACATCTTTCCTGTCATCCAAGTTGACAAATACTCTCATAAAGGTGGCTAACAGTGCCATCAAACTTTTGGACTCTTTTGTGTATGCAGCTACCAGATAGCACAGACCTATACTTGAAGGACAATGTCTAAAATATCTGGAGATATGATTAGGATCAAAGACCACTGTAAAAAATGATCTTCAGAATGTGACTGCCCTTTAGCTGTCACGTATTAAATGTTTCCAATATTGGACAAGCTTTCAAGCAAATACTTGCTACACAGAACTCCCTCATAAGCACTGCTGCAGTTTCAAGAAAAAAGCTGGCAGGCATGGTTTGTGATCAGATAGGCCATAAAATGATAAGAAATGGGTTGTGCCTATTTCCTAATAAAGTTATGAAAGGGTGAAAGCTACACAAAGCCTCAATTACTCTACGCTGAATTGAATTTTGTGAGACTAAGATAATTGGAGGGATAGTGTGGATCACATAACCAACTATTTAACGTATACCAAAGAATGAAAACCAATGCACGCTACCAGGTGGGGCCTTATAGGAAATAGAAACAATATTCACAATTTAGATTGAAGACTACAACAAAGTGATTGGTGAGATAAACTGCAGAACACTTTCCTTTGGTTTTCCTCATGCAGTACAAATTTGATTTAGTTCATGTCCATTTAACTAATCTTGCACTTTCAAGTTTCACTCAAAACAGCAATAAATGATTTCTGCTAGCCCCTTACTATGAGAGATTTTCTAAAGCATCTACTAGAATATTTGATATGAAATCTTACAGATGAGCAGCACTTATAGTCTTCGCTCCTCTCTGGAGGGTTATTTCACATGTTCTATCACAAAGTTTCTGTAAAAATAGCTCCAAAGCTTTTGCTGCAAAACAAAACAGTTAACAAAAGAAAAGATTAAGAACTTATAAGTTGATCTTTCCTTTTTTATATCAAAGAAAAACCTTGCAAGATCACCCATCTTCCCCTGAATATCCAATGGAGGGAGGGTCAACCACCAGCTATAAGAACAGCTGGTAACCCTGAGGAACTCAACCGGAATTTAACTTGTGACCTATGGCCTCCCCATTGGCAACATGCCATGGGTGGATGGTTCAACCGATTGAGCTAACCCCTGAGGCTAAGAGTTGACCTTTCCTGTGTGCATGCAATTCAAATTCAACATAAACACAATTGATATATAGTTTTGAAGAAAATGTGCTGAAGATTACGTTTATAACATATGAGGCATAAAGGTTACTTACATACTAGAAGTGGTACCGGCAATGCAATCCTACCAACATCTTCATCAGCTTGCATTATCTTTTTAATCCGTGTCTGCATGCAGATGAAAGTTCTTTAGGAAAACTCAAACCAACCCACACTAATATCCTTGCAGAAAAGTGTGCATGTAGAAACTAGTACTTCTCTTATGCTATATATCATAACACTATAGCTAATACGCAAAGCTATGACCAACTTTTCATTGACAGATTAATACTTTGAAGTATTCTCATTATAAGAAAATCAAAATTCAGGAAAACTAGAAACGACATTCTCACCACAAGCAATGCCTAAATGCCAAAAATATATTTTTTACAAGAAGAAATTTAGCAATGTAATATGTAACTCCTATTTTGTGCTGTAGGAAACCAATAAGGATGTGGTCATTATAATGCTAAGAATTCAGAGTCACATAATGCATAACCATCTGCAGCCTCAACGTGCACTGAATGGCTCATCCCCCTCTATTCTGTGTACAGCCATTCAATTTTCCTGTCTATGCCTAGAGTTAGGGTTTTATCCAGTAGACACAGAAAAACAGGCAGCACTGCAAAATGAAAGGAAATAGCCTACTGAACTGAATATATATGAATCTAAATCAATGGTAACAGGAGAAGGCGCATGTAGAAAATTTCATGGATGGTGCACGATATTGTCTTGGACTGTATTTGAGCAGAAGGCTTCATATGATTGAAACTAATGTTGATGGTAAATACTAAATTCCCATACAATTTACTTGTCCTGTTGAAGAATTCATTCTCCCAACCCCTCTCTAAAGTCAACTTAGCTATACTTCAGAAAAAACGCTGTGTTTGCTAACTACATACTCACGAGTATGGACAATTAGAGGAAGGGCAGTGCAGTATATTGAATTTGGACCATGAATCTTAAACAACTTTATGTGGGGGACTGTGATCGTTTGTCAGTTTCTCCACAATATTAGGATTTTCAATCACTTTGATCTCATAGTACAATATTAGGAACAAGCTATTTTTCAAGCTAGATCCATCAAATTTCAAAAGGACTCGTACCTAATAAGAAAAAGAAGCAAATAAACAAAATCCTTCTATCTACAAATGTACGGGTAATTTATTTCCCTGTACACTTTGAGGTCATATTCTCTATTCCTAAGGAAGTTCTTCAAGTCAAAAGTTAAAACTCTCCAACACTAGAACCAATACAAAGCACTGGTGCACGACTCCTTACGACCTTGATCCAGAATCTCGTAACCTCGATCCAAAGTCTGATATAAAATAGACACAGAACCAACAAAAACCTACTGTACTAAACAAAACGAGAAATATGAAGAACAAATTATCACTTTAAGACCTAAGATCCGGATCCAGAGAAAAGCTTAGGTTATCTGTGTGATCTTCTAAGAACATTGAACCAGAGAAACTATGGCGTCAGAGTTAAAAATTGAGTAAAATAAACAGAGTATACAAAACCCTACTGCACTTGAACCAGAAAGAAAAATCCTTATAGAGATTAACTGAACCCCTAGTCTAGGTTGAAGTTGCGATAATTTTGTATTTTCACCAATTAGCTTTGTAAATTTTCAAGAACAAATTGAAATCAAATGAAAAGAGGAAAGAAAAGAAATGAGAGCACACGATATTAGAAAATAACTTTCAAAAACTTAAATTTAAATTTACAACCATTTATAAAAACAGGCCCTGCAAAACCCCACCGAACTTAGGAAAACCAAAAAATATAAAGAACAAAATACCACTTTGAGACATTAAAATCTTGTTCGAGACACAAATCTAGTTTATTTTCGTAATTTTCTGAAGACTTTAAACAACAGATTGAAGAGGATGTAAGGAAAAACAGAATAGATTTAACCCCCCACCCCACCAAAAATATAACCGCCAAAGTTAAAATTTTAAGTACTTGACAAGGAGCATATAAAACCCTGCTGCACTCTACAGCCAGAGAGAAATACTAACAGACCTTAATACAAACACTATGCTATGTTATTATAATCTTGTTCGAGACACAAATCTAGTTTATCTTCGTAATTTTCTGAAGACTTTAAACAACAGATTGAAGACTATGCTATGTTCTTATTGCAGCAGTTTTAGCAATTTTAACCCAATCTTAGTGAAATTTTAAATTTCTTCAATCTCAATTTCAAATATTAGAAGAGTTTCAATTGATTTTTTTAAGATCAGATATCTTAAAATAAATTAAAGAAAAATTAATAGAAACGAAGGCAATAAAGCAGAAGATCTTAGAGACAGTCCCTACCGCAGGAATGCGGGTATCGAGCTTCTTCCTCATGGTGACCCTACGCTTCGAGGGACTGATATTTCGTATTATCCGCGGAAAAAAACAGAAGATAAAATCCAAATCACCGCGATCTTCTAACGCGTTTTGGCATACTAAAGAGGAACGACAGTGCGTGAGATTCGAACCCTGGAACTCTGAACTGTCCCCCGCAAACAGAGCATAACCACCCCGGGAAAATATTGATGGATACGGAAACCAGAATCCGGTTTTCTGAGATGATGAGACCGCTACAGAATACCACTTTTAACGTCGAATACGGCATGCAATGATAGCCCAAATCCATCCCTGAAATCAAGGAATAAACCCTCTTAGAGTTGAGCCCCTACCCTTGACCATGGTTAGCTTCGCTGCGGTTGGGACGGGTTATGGATTTCTACGTGGGTTGACTCTAGAGTCTTGGACACGTTTTTATGGAAAGGAGTTGCTAAGTTTAGCAAAGTGTTTTAATAATGCAAAGTTTTACCTAATGTAGTTATGACATCCCTATCCTATGCACTTTGTCCCATTTGGAAAGATTGTAGAGTTACCTATAATTGGTGGCATCTCTCCATCGCTCATAATAGCAAAGTGTATAGTTATGTTAAAGTAGTCCCCACAGGGAAGGTTCCCATCCTTGGGAAGGTTCCAAACACCTAGTACATATCGAGAATGACTCTATTATCACTTTAAATTATTGGTAAAATTATTTTTTCAATTATTTTTATTTTATTAATTATGACATTTGATATTTATTTATTTAAGTTTGGGGATGAATATCAATTTTGATGTCAGTTTTTCGGATTAATTATATCATTAGGATTTGGTCGGGAATGTGGTTCATTCTCAAGACAAGGTGAGAAATCAGTGGAGTTAGTATTTGGAAATGGAGTTGTCTATAATGCGACTTTTTGGAGATTCCTGTGACGGAATCCGGGGAAGAAATTGAGGTTAAATCTTGATTTTTTGCAGTTAAAATGGTTTTTTAACTACATATTTGGACTCAGCACCCTCGAAAACCCCTAGGACGGTTTCATTGTGCAGAAACTAGCTATCAAACTTGCGATTCCAATAAATTCCTGCCGGATTTCGACCGGAAAAACCCGGAAAGGCTTTCAAAAAATCACGTTATAGACAACTGCTTTGGAAATTAGCCCTTGGGTAATTTGCTAAATTGTCTAATAATTTAGTTGTTATTTAATAAATAAATATTATGTTTCGATATTATAAATTGATAATATTAAATTTAGTTAGAAAATAGTTGTTGTGTGATAAATAAATATTAAATCTCGATATTATAAATGGAATAATAGTTTTAATATTATATTAAATATTGTAATAATATTGTTAATGAGGGTAGTTGGAAAATAGCTATTGTGTGATAAATAAATATTAAATCTCAATATTATAACTGGAATAATATTTTTTTTATATTATATTAAATATTGTAATAATATTGTTAGTTAAGGTTTGACTCATTGTTATGAAGCCCTAACTAACAATATTATTACAATATTTAATATAATATTAAAAGTATTAGTCCAGCTATAATATCGAGATTTAATATTTATTTATCACACAACAACTATTTTCCAACTAAATTTAATATTATCAATTTATAATATCAAAACATAATATTTATTTTTATTTTTTCCTAAGTAAGACTAAATCTATTATAGATACACAAAATAGTGTTACAAGGAGGCGTTGGCCTCTGCAGAAACTGTCTCAGAGAAATTACTGTGTGTTATCAAACAGTGACTGAAAAATTAGACTGCCCACGCGGGGAAACCAGTCCAAAGAAGGAGAAAGTTGCCCACGCAAGGGAAACCAGCTTATAATAATCATGTTTAAGAGTTTTCCAGCAAAACAAAACCCAAAAAAAAACCACGTAGCAGAGGACCTAATGACCAGGAACCTGACCACAAAAAAAACCACAAAAAGACCAAAGAGGCCCTGATGACTAGGCACCCGGAAAGAGAAATGAAGCTTGCTAGGTGTCAGCAGGTGGCGGTGTCTCCTCCGCAATGGGACACCCATAGGCATAAGGGTTGTCGTCGTCGTCGGTATGCTGTTGGCCACTGGTCGTGGCATCCCGCTTCTCGTTGTCGCCTTCCCTTGACCATCAGGTGCCTTACTCTTCTTGTGCAAAGCTTCTGGGCTGGAGCGAGTGGCTTCCGTTCTATTCTGGCCAGTTCCGCCAGCTTCCATTTTGTTCCAAGCTGTTCTAGGCTGGTCCACCTGCGAGTTGTCCCACCTGCTATCGCCCGTCCTGTTCTGAGTGATGTTGGCCAGGGTAATGGTGCATTGAGGCTCCTCCCTAAAGGTAACAAAGATAGTGGCAATTATATAGGGGCGGTCCAGGGTGCACCTGAAATGGAATTGGGTGGAGTGCGAGGGGTTCAACATTGGCTCGGTGTCGGTTTGAGGGTACTGGGTTTCCTCCAAATGCCTTTGGCCAGCTCTTTGGGCATGCACTCTTCCACTTCGAGTGTTGGGATAGTGACCCCTGCTTTGAGAAGCGGTTGAAGGCAAGGATGAATCCGCCTGAGTCGAGTTAGATGGGGACTACGAGGGAGGGCAAATTGCTCTCCCTCAACTGCTTCCCCGACGACTTCTCATTCTATGCCGAAGGCGGGGCATATTGACAAGGTGAATTATAGTGCTCTGGGAGCTTGGAGGGGTTGGAAATGGGGTAGAGTGGCTTGAGAAGACAGATGAGTGAGGAAAATGGGTGCCAGTGGCGGAATTGATGCCTGGAACAACAATTTTGTAATAGCAGAGCGGGTTATGGGAGAAATGGGCAGAGAATGTTATGAAACCAGCTCAAGAAAAGATAGAAAAGATAAATCCACGCCTTAGAATTCAGCCTCTTCGAGGGGGCAACCTCCTTTACATTACATAAATGAACAATTCTTGGATGATACAAATGACAAAACCTCCTTTCTATATATAGGAGTCTAAGGAGTCACAATATAATCCAGCCGACCTAACAATAATAATATAAAGCCACAAAAATAACAATAGAGGGATTCTATGGGGCACAGAAATAACAATATGGGGGTAATAGGGGCACAACAATATAAATAGGGGGTATAACTACAATAGTAATGGGGTAATCACTAGTATTATAGGGACCCAACATGCCCCTCTCCTTCAAAAAAGTGTTGTCCTCAACGCTTGAGCAGTTCTGGATACTTCTGCATAAAATTCTCATCCTCCCATGTGGAATCTTCAGCGGATAAGTTCTTCCACTTGATAAGATACTCTGAAATTGATCGATTTCGTAGCTGTCGAGTTCTTGTTTCTGTGATTGCTTCCGGTTCCAATATAATTTTTCCTTCCTCGTCAAGTTCTGGCAATATTGTTTGAATTGGGAGCTTGTCACCTATAACCTTCTTTAAACATGAAACATGGAAAACTGGGTGCAATCGAGAAGCTGCAGGAAGCTCCAATTTGTATGCCATAGTACCAATCTTTTCCAACACCTTGTACGGACCATAATACTTTGGTGATAATTTATTATCCTTCTTAGCTTGCTTTAGGGACATTTGCTTATATGGTTGTAGCCGTAGGAATACCCAATCACCTACATCAAAACTTCTTTCACTGCGATGTTGATCTGCCTGTTGTTTCATTCTATTTTGTGCCAACACGAGGTTATCCTTTAAGAGTTGGAGGACTTGTTGTTGATGTTCGATGTGATGTTCCACTGCCTGAACCTTAGAATTTTCTCTTAAATATGATGTGATGGATGGTGGTTGATACCCATAAAGTGCCATAAATGGGGTCATTTTTGTTGCTGTATGGAAGGAAGTGTTATACCACCATTCAGCCAGAGGCAACCATTTGACCCATTGTGTCTGTTTATCAGATACAAAGCAACGAAGATATCCTTCCAAACATTTGTTTACTATCTCAGTTTGCCCATCAGATTGAGGATGATAAGATGAGCTATGAGCTAACTGAGTACCAAGACAAGAAAATAATTCTGTCCAAAAATTTCCAGTGAAAATGGGATCTCTGTCACTTACAATAATCTTTGGGTTTCCATGTAGCTTTTGAACTGTTTCCATAAATGCAGTAGAAACTGTACTGGCTTTAAATGGATGTGATAATGCACAAAAGTGTGCATACTTGGTAAGTCTGTCAACTACCACCATGATGACACTCTTTCCCTCAGACTTGGGTAAACCTGTGATAAAATCCATTGAAACCTCCTCCCAACGTTGGCTTGGAATGGATAAAGGTTGTAATAGACCTGGTGTCTTAATTGTTTCAACTTTATTTTGTTGGCAAACCAAACATTCCGCCACAAACTTTTGAATATCTGATTTAAGGCCATCCCAAAAAAATTCCTTCTTAACCCTGTGGTAAGTTTTTAAAAATCCTGAGTGCCCTCCTAAGGGAGAAGTGTGCAATTCCATAAGAATCTTTTGTTTTAGCTGGGAATTCTTACAGAGGTATAAGCGATCTTTGTACCATAACGAATCATTTTGCCAGCTAAATGTATCAGAAGTACTGGAATCTTGTTGTAGCTTTTGAATAAGTGCCCACACTTCTTCGTCATTCTTCCATTCCTCCCTTGCTTCGTTTATCCAATCTGGTTGGATAATAGAAATGGCACACAACAATGCTTCCACATCCTCATCCTTTCTTGAGAGTGCATCTGCCACCACATTTTGCTTCCCTTTTTATGATTTCAAAGTCATAACCCAACATCTTTGTGACCCACTTTTGTTGCTCTTCAGAGGATAATCTTTGTTCTAAAAAGTATTTAAGGCTATCATGATCCGTTTTTACCTTGAAGTGTCTTCCCATTAGGTAGGGTCGCCATTTCTTAAGTGCATGGAGTATTGCCAACATTTCCTTCTCATAAATAGCTTTGTTTAAAAACTTTCCCTTGATTGGACGACTTTCAAAAGCAATGGGTCTTTCATCTTGCATTAGAACAGCACCAATTCCATTTCCTGAAGCATCACATTCCACAATAAAGGTTTTTGTGAAGTCCGGTGTAGCTAAGACCGGTGCTTGGCACATTGCCTCTTTAAGATGTTCAAAGGCCTTTGTTGCTTCCGAAGTCCATGAAAATGAATCTTTCTTCAATAATGTTGTTAGAGGTGCTGCTATTCTCCCATAATTCTTAACAAACTTGCGATAATACCCTGTCAACCCAAGAAATCCTCGCAGATGCTTTATGGATGTGGGGATTTTCCATTCCTTAATGGCTTTAATTTTGCTAGGGTCTACCTTAACTCCTTCATGAGATACAATATGACCCAAATATTCCACCTCCTGGACTCCAAAGAAACATTTGGATCTTTTTGCATATAATTGTTTCTCCTCCAATAGTTGTAGCACCCTGTCAACATGTTCAACATGATCCTTCCAAGACTTGCTGTAGATTAGTATATCATCAAAAAATACTAACACAAATTTTCTAAGGAATGGTTTGAAAATTGAATTCATCAAACCTTGAAATGTTGAAGGTGCATTGGTAAGGCCAAAAGGCATGACCAAAAATTCATAATGACCCTCATGAGTTCTAAATGCTGTTTTCGGAATGTCTTCAATCTTCATTCTGATTTGATGATATCCCGAACGAAGATCCAACTTGGTGAAGTAAATTGATCCATGCAATTCATCCAGTAATTCATCAATAACAGGAATGGGGAACTTATCTTTAATAGTGAGCTTGTTGAGCTCCCTATAATCTGGACACATGCGCCATGATCCATCCTTCTTGTGCACCAATACTACTGGAGCTGAGAAAGAACTTTGACTCGGTTGAATTATACCAGCCTCTAGCATTTCTGCAACCATACGTTCAATTTCACTTTTTTGGACATATGGATATCTGTACGGCCTGATGTTTGGAGGAACACTTCCTGGAATCAGATGAATAGCATGATCATGATCACGCATAGGTGGGAGACCTTTGGGAGTCTCAAATACCTTGGAATGATTGTCCAGGACTTTTTGGAGATCTGGAGAAATAGATGATTCCAATGTGGAAACATCTAGCGAACATAATTGTGCAATTACACCTCTTTGCTCCTTTTTTAGAAGCTTTGTCATGCCATTAGAGCTGATTATCTTTCCTGGTTTCCCTGCAATACCCCTTAATTCAACTTCCTTTCCTTCCACAGAAAATTTCATGAAAAGTTCTTGAAAATTAAAAGCTATTGTACCCAAGGATTGTAGCCATTGGACTCCTAGTACAACATCAGCACCTCCCATTGGAATGGAAAGCATTGGGCTAGTCAATACATATTCTCCCATGGATAGCTTGATATTATGGCACTTTCCAGAACAATTTATTGTTCCTCCATTTGCAATCATCACTTGACACTCTGGTGCTGGATATAGGAAGCAATTCAATTCTTTTGCTACCCTACAATGAATAAAATTGTGGGTGCTTCCTGAATCAATCAACACTATTACCTTTTTCTTCTTGATTTGTCCTTCTATCTTGATGGTTTGAGGAGTGGTAATTCCCGCCAATGCATTACAAGATATGGTCGGATTTATTTGTTCTTCATCTAGGCTTTGTTCCTGGAATATATCCTCTTCTTTTGACCTTTCTTGCTCCTTTTCTTCTTCCTCTTCACAATCTATGTAGAATAATTTCTTCTCAGCACACTTATGACCTTTTGTGTATTTGCTATCACAATTGTAACAAAGCCCTTTTGCTCTTTTTTCTTCCAATTGTTGTGGTGTCAACCTTGTAGGTTGTGGAAGACTATGGGCAACAACACTTCCGTCTTTATAGTTGTGAATGGTATGCTTCCTAGTTGCCATAATTTTGCTTTCCATTTTTCTTGCTAACCTGAATGCCTTCTCTAATGAATCAGGTTCCCAAAGGCGCACATCATGTTGGATATTATCCTTTAAAGACCCTATGAACACATCAATCCTATGCTCCTCTGGAATATCTTTTACCCTTATGTTCAATTTTTGGAACTCCTCAATGTGCTCCATTATTGAACCCTTTTGTTTGAGACTTATCAATTGGCTAAAAAAAGTGTTGCTTTTTGTATCCTCATAATGTGCTATCAATTCTTCCGTAAAAATTGCCCAAGTGATAAATTGTTTACGAGAACAAAGCCATTGATACCATACAAACTGATTTGGTTCCAAATATAAAGTTGCCATACGTACCTTTTGTGTGTTTTGCACATTATTGAGATCGAAGAATTGCTCCATCTGTAATATCCATGTGGCGGGATCCTTGCCATCAAACTTCCTCATATCGATTTTTGGAACATGGTGAGTCTTCGATCCAACATTAGAGTCTATGGAATCATGATTAACATTTCTTTTGTTCTCATCATGAGTTTCCTTTACTACCTTTTCACCATTAGTGACCCTTTCTTGTAGCAACTTCTTCAATTCATCCATCTTATCATCCATGCCATCAATTTTAACGTCCATGCCATTCACCTTAGCTTCCATGCCATCCATCTTAGCTTCCATGCCCTTTATCTTAGATTCCACGCCATTTACCTTAGATTCCACGCCACTTATCTTAGCTTCTGTTAGCTTTTGTGAGCGTGACATTTGTTGCACTTGTTCTTGTAATTTTGATATATCATGTAGCATTTCTTCCTCTTCTTCATGAGTCATGCTAGAGCTTTCAGGTTCCTTACTAGGTGTTTGCATTTTCTTTCCTCGGGGCATCAGTTACCGATAATAATGTTTTACTATGCCCTTTGAATTCCGTTAAACCAAGCTTACACAAAAATTAAAAAAAAACTACACACCTTTTTTCACTTTATAGAAGCCTGATATTGAATCTGATGTATCTCTGTAATTTCGGATCATCCAATTCTGAAATTGCTACCTGTAGTAGCCTTCTGCGTCCTCTTTCCAATGCCACAAGTCTGAGCCAAATTGGATTCTCCAAGGAAGAGTTATGTGAAATCTCCCACAGTGACTTGCTTTTAGACTGGTTCAGTAGAGCGAACTTGTACGACGTGCCACGAGTCACTGTTTCAACCTTTGAATCTGAAACACACATACAAGAAACTACAGTCCGTCCTCTTTCTGTACCTTTTTACGAAATTTCAATCCGATCCTCAGAGAGAGAGTTATGACGATTTTCCCTAGGTCACCTGTTTTGAATGTAATTCAGGAGTCTGCAAAAAGGCCAACTTCCTCAGATCATATCTCCGAAAATATCGCGCGAAAAGCTCTGAAATTCAGACCCAAGGTTCAACGCCAATTCTTCTCAAATGGGTTTTTTTTTGCGACTTCTGAAACGTCACAGAAAAAAAGTTATAGCGAAAATTCCACGATGACCTGTTTGGAGCAGCGAAACCCTAGAATCCAAAGCTCTGATACCAAATGTTATGAAACCAGCTCAAGAAAAGATAGAAAAGATAAATCCACGCCTTAGAATTCAGCCTCTTCGAGGAGGCAACCTCCTTTACATTACATAAATGAACAATTCTTGGATGATACAAATGACAAAACCTCCTTTCTATATATAGGAGTCTAAGGAGTCACAATATAATCCAGCCGACCTAACAATAATAATATAAAGCCACAAAAATAACAATAGAGGGATTCTATGGGGCACAGAAATAACAATATGGGGGTAATAGGGGCACAACAATATAAATAGGGGGTATAACTACAATAGTAATGGGGTAATCACTAGTATTATAGGGACCCAATAGAGAAGCTGACATTGTCACCTCGTAGTTGTTCTAGAGCTTGGATGAGCTACTGTAGGAGAGCAATTGTAGGTGAGAGGAGGCAGAGCAAGGGGAGGTCGCGGGTTATTCTCCATCTTAAGGTCTAGAACCAGAAGTAGGTGGCCTTGGCTCTCTCCCTCCAATAATGGTTTTCTTCTTTCTAGCTTCATTAAAACGCCATTAATAATGGCGGTGGGCGTCTCGTTGGCAGTGCAGGAGGCCATGTGGCCATACCACTTGCCCACCCGAATGGTCAACGCGGTGACGACGCTATTAATCACCCGCATCCAGGGATAATATTTATTTATTACATAACAACTAAATTATTAAACAATTTAATAAATTACCTAACGGCTAATTTCCAACAACTAACTCTAAGCAGTGATGCATCCTTGCTATTTATTCCCTCCATCTACTGATTTCTCACCTTGTCCTAAGGATGAACCACATTAGCTGACCTTGTCCTAAGGATGAAACACATTAACTGGTTCGAAACCGCGACCAAATCCTAACGATGTGAAAAATCTGAAAGACTGATATCAACATTATGGATCACAAAAGTCTTAGATCTAACATGAATATTAATTATTTAGTCATTAGTATATATAAGTGGTGTAAAAGTAAATTTAATTAAAATTTATTTTATTTTTAAATATTTAATATATATTTGAGTGGGTTTAATAGTTAATAATATGTGTTTTTCATTTGAGTGGGTTTAATAGTTAATGATATGCATTTATTTTTTGTAAGAGATCATAAGGTAGAGCATGTGAACCTTTGTAAATTTTAGTAATTAAATTCTTATACAAAACTTGGTTGTGACTTTATCATATTATGAAATCTTAGATATATTATAATAGCCTAAAGAGTATAACATTTTTCATGACAAAGTTGACTTAGTTTGGAAGGAATTTGTCACATATACACACAATGAGTAACATCTTGATCATCTTATATTATTAGCTCATTATTGAGGGGGATGGAAAAAGACACATAAGTCTTGTGGGTTTTTGAAGGAGCACCTCAGTGTCAAATTGCTTCTATAGAAAGCTCAAGCTCTACACATGGTTTAAGCTCATTGCGTTCTATTATTGAGATTTTCTCAACTTCAAATATTAAAGAGAGGGCATGATGGCTTAATGATTTAGAGAAAACAAGAAACTAATATAGCCTCTACTAAGGTCCAAGTTGTAATGTACTCATTTCCCTTTGGGGCCTTATTGAGGGAGTGGGTCATTTATCTTTTCCATTATTTGTGAGCCTTTGAGGTCCATTACCTCCATTACATTTGAATGTATCCTTGATGTGTGGGTTGTAGACACATAATTCCCTTCCACATTTGAATAAGGCTATCATCAAATAAGAGCTAGAGAGCCTCCCCTCTCCTTCAAACAAAACACACGGAACCTCATCCGAAAATACACCCATTTGAATTCCCACACAAACCATTAGCCACATTCAAAGGTTTTGCTTGATAATCCATCAGACTTCTTCAAAACATTCACCTCTCAAACTTTCATGATAGGTCATCAAATCTACTTTGAAGATCAGAATCAAGCAACAACTTTTGAATTGCCTTGGCAAAATGAAATGCCAAATTCAAAAAGGATCTTTTAAAATTCCTCACTATGCCATTAGGTGATTTTGAAAAGATAAATTCTGAAATTCCCTAATAAGTCATTGAGTGATTACAAAAACGCAATTTTTGAAATGCCCTAATAGGCCATAAGGTGATTTTGAAAAGATGGCTTTTGTAATTGGCCCAATAGGTTATTGAGTGATATATATATATATATATATATATATATATATATATATCAAAATGACTCAAATATGCCATTAGGTGATTTGGGAAGACAACTTTTGAAAATCCTCGCTAAGTCATTGGGCTAGTTTGAAAAAAAAAATTGAAGGCATTGATAGGCCATCAAGCCATCTAAAAAGATGAACTGCCCCAATAGCTATTAAGTACATATGAAAAGATAATGATCTAAAATGCTCCGATATACCTCATTAAAATATGCCAACAAGTTTCATTAAAAGATGTCATCCCATTTTGAAATGATAAGGCAAAGGCCATTATTTGAAGGTAATATTTCAAATTTATAGAAAAAGGGGCTTTTGGGGCCATTTGAAGATGTAACTTGAATCTAAGGCAAAATGTTTCCAACCCCATTTGAAGGAATATTGTGAACATCCTCAAAGGCCTTGTACTCAAACAAAAGGCCTGCAAGCCCTAAATGACATTTGAATATAAAGGGTTTGGAAGCCCAATTGAAAGCTCTACTCCATATTAATGTTTGGTTTACAACCACACCAATATGCACAACCTATTTGAATTAGACCTGGTCCACAACATTAGCATATAATGCATCACATAGTGTCAAGGGCATAATATTGGAATAAGGAATTAATTGGGGGCGAAGGGGAGTGGGGGAAGGTTGAATAAGTAATTAGTGAGGTTCTTAAACTTTAGACTTAATTCTTAACTTTATTTCACTCTTGATAATTACTTGTGTGACCATTCTTAATACACTACATGCACAACCAAGTAAACCATTCACATGAACATATAATCCATCAATTGAACAACATGCACATATTGACACAAGTATTTTTACATGGAAACACAAAGGAAGAAAACCACAAATATGCTTGTTATTGTGATGTAATCTAAGCTCCTACTTAATTACATTAAGTTGTTTGCGAGCACCTACTCATAGGAGGCCCCAACCCCCTTAAGATAGCAAGCCACTGCTTTCCAAGAGGCATTAACCTCTTATGAATGCAGGCCACCACCTGTTGTAGCCAATTGCTCTGTTTTTCATACAATTTTCAAATTGAAAACAAAGGCCTATACAAAAGCATAAAGAAATATAAAACCTGATCAGTTGTTCCACACAACACTTTCTCCCCTGGTCTGTAATTCTTCTTTGCACTGCACTCTTCACTACTCAATCAACTCTAGTCTCGACCCTCCATTGCTCTACATAAATGTTAGCTCTTGGCACTAGTCACCCTTCAACTCACTCACCCACATACAATACCTTACACTCTTCACACTCCTCTCAATATTATGACTCACAACCATGTTGTATTTCCCCACACTACACAATTGCAATGTAATGCCTCCTCCCACATTTACCCAAATTCATGATCTTGCCAAGGTAAACATGAGACAAGTGTCACTATAACATGACCCGACATCCTAGTTCCAGTTAAGGAAGTGGGGCCTACAAACTGACCACAAACTAACATCCTACAGGGACTATAAATCACCCAGGAGCCGAAGAAACACCCCAGATAGTCAATCCCTGAGCTGGAACCTTGTTTCACTAACCTAGACCTACAACCTCACCCTTGACACTACTTGCATGTGGTTGTGAGCCTCCATCTGCACTCACAATCCTTTCTCCATGTGGTTATGACCCCAATTCTCTAGTTTTGTGCCTGCGGTCCCAGGATTTAAGCCACTTTTCTAGGCTAGTCTCCAGACCACTGCCCATAACTTCCTATAACTTTCTAGAATCGTATTTCTCATAATTATAATGCTAATCATTCAATATTGAAGGCAAAGCTTGACCTAGACTGCCTAGAACAAACTATACATTTCGTCAAACACATGGAAAACATGTAAGCTACAGGTCATGAGTGCATATCTGATCATAAGAGTTTGAGCTTCATCTGAGAACCACTAAGAAGGATCTATTCTCTCTCTATATAGCTGCAACAACACTTATTAGTCTATATGTTCATCAACCAATCATATATTCATCAAACATATCAAGAGCCATAGATAATACACATCATATAACCAAAAAATAACCAACATAGAAACCATGGAAACTCAACCATAATATCACCAACATAATGATCCAGATTTATGAAGGAATGAAATAAAATATAAATATAATAGAAAAACAGAGATACGATGAAAACAAAACTTCAAGTCATTAATAACAAAGTATTGAAAATTGTTTACATGCAGAATGGAAATAAACTAGCTCATACGATGGTAGCTTATCTCTGAGAAGAGATGTGGTGTCTACATGCCTTCTGAATTGTGTTACAATGAGGCTCGAAGACCTATTTATTATTGAGAAACAATAAAAAACCCTAAACATCCAAAAACCTAACCCTAGGAGATGAAGCACCAAAATTCTATGGGTCCCGTTGTTAGGATATTCCGACACATAGGAAATAGTTAAGTTCAACTTGGTCTAGTATAGAGTTAGGTAAAGTGTGTTTCTTTACCGTTGTACATTTTGTAACTTACAATCCGACGGTCACGATATGTAGTGATCCGACGGTTCACTCTCTCCTCGGTATTACCGACACTTGATCCGTGGCTTGACACCCGATTGGTCCATGAATTCTATTTAAAGCGCATGGAGGGTCATTGTTCGGGTAATCCGTGCATGAGAGAAGCTTATGTAAATTTTCATTCTTTGATTAATAAATTGCCTGTAGTAGCCACGTTGGCGCAGGCCGTGGATTGTTTCCCTCTTTGAGGGTTTTAACCACGTCAAAAATACTGGTGTATTGATCTGTGATCTGGTTGTGAGCGGTGTCCTTTTGGTGTTCTTTCTGAGGAACTTACCCTGTAAATTCCTACATGGTATCAGAGCTATTTGAGGGCCGCGTCCGTTGGTGATCCAAATCTGAAGCCGGTAGAACTGCATCCGACTGCCGTTTCCTAGATCTGCTGTTTCTGACTGCTTTCGGGCCGAGAGGACTGCTCTGTTGTGTTCAGAGCATCTGTTCCAGTGAGGAACCCCTTTCGTTTCACGCGAAAAGGTTTCCGGTAGCCCTAGCTGCGTCATTTTTAAGATCTGGAGGTATACAGTCTTTATTTGCAGTTTACTGTTATTTTCTCTCTGCTTATTTCGGTTTCGGTTTATTTAGCTTTTTTTTAACCGGATCTATACCTTTCATTTCTGCGTATGCTCTTTGCCCTGCGACTCTGTGCGATCTGGGCAAATCAGAAACAGAAAGGAAGGATTTTTCTCATGCGTATGCTCTTTTCCCTGCACCTTAGTGTGATCTCGGAAAATCAGAAACATTGAGAAAAATATTTAGTTTTTTGGCTAAAGCTAACTTTGAGCCGCAAGGTTCATTTTTGAAAATATCTAGTTTTTTGGCTAAAGCTAACTTCGAGCCATAAGGTTCGTTTTCTTTGCATTTCCGTGTTGTGTTTTGTGTTTTGTAGGGAAAAAGAGCTTTCTCAAGGCAAGCACGCAAACCAAGGCCCCCCCTCTCCCCCCTCTCTCTCTCTCTCTCCCTCTCTCTCTCCCCCTCTCCCTCTCCCTCTCCCTCTCTCTCTCTCAAATTTTTTGTATAGATCAATTGGTTCAAAGCTATTTTAAGAGAGTAGAGGTCTTGGGTTCAAGTCTCCATTTTGTGGGGGCGGATTTTTTCATTTCCGCACATTCGCGCACTTTGCCGGCAACTTCAACAGATTTTTTTTCAAAAAGCCATAACTTCTTCATCCGGAAGCCTTTTTCAGAGCCGTTTTTTTTAAAACAGCCTAATTTTTCGAGATCTATCCATTGGAACACTTACTTTCAGCATCTTCAGCTTCAATTTTTTTTAAAATGGAAATTACATGCTAAGTCATTCTTGACAGCACTAACTACTTCCAATGGATAGCCTACATGGAAGATTTACTTAGAAGTAAAGGTCTCTACAGAATAGCCACAGACCAAGAGAAGAAACCAAAAGATGAAGACAAGGATGCAAAATGGGAAAATAGACAAGATCAAGCACGTGGTTTGATAGGGATGTCTATTTCTCCTGATCTTCGATTCCATATTGCAGAACTTGAGACTCCTCATGAAGCATTGGAAAAAATCGCTAAAGTTTTTGGGATTAAAAATGAAATTAGAGCCCATCAACTTGAAAATGAGTTGCTTACTTTGGATCCTAATAATTTCTCTTGCATTGAAGATTTCTTGTCCAAATTCAAGACCCTTAGATATCTCTTGGAAGGTGTTAAGGTTAAGAAAGAAGATGGTAACCTTATTTATTCCATCCTTACTAAGTTGGGACCAGCCTACTCTGTATTTGTTTCCACTTTCCATTCTACAAGGGAAGCTTTCATTTGTCAAGGAAAAGACTACAAGGCCCCTTCCTTTGACTCCTTTTGTGATTCCTTAATAAGATAACAAGAAAAACTCTTACACCTTGGTCTTCTTAATCTTGGAAACTCTTCCAAGAAAGCGTTAGCCGCCCAACAACAACCAAATTCAAAGAATCCTAAGAAGTCATATCCTAAAAAGAATGGTCCTAAACCAAATAAGGGTCCTAAGCAAACTCAGCCTCAAAATGAAAGATCATTTCAGCAAAATGATAAGACCAATAAAAACAAATGGAAGAAGACTGATAGACATTGTAACTTTTGTAATCGAGATGGCCACTTAGAATCTAAATGCTTTAAGAAGATGGAAGCCTTGGAAGCCGCAATGAAGAAACATAACATCCATGTGGAGCATACTTCAACTTCAACTTCCGGAATGGCACTTTCTGCATGTCGTTGTCAATCATCTCAGTCTGGTTATGCATTAAATGTATCTTCTTCTTCTCCTTCTCATGAGTGGCTCATTGATTCTGGAGCCTCTTATCACATGGCCAAAAACCAAGCCATGTTTTCTTCTTTAAATGATTGTAACACCAAAAATATATATGTTGGTGATGATAGATCTCTTAATGTTGTAGGGACTGGAACTGTTCATCTAGACAATGGTCAGTTTAATGATGTATTATGTGTTCCAACCTTATCCTGCAACCTTCTATCTGTATATCAAATAACTCATTCAGGTGAAGGTAAAATTGTTGAATTTTCACCTCATGATGTTGTAATCAAGGATCTAAGAGATCCTAAACAGATTCTAGCTACTGGTATTGCTGATGATTCCACAAGGTTGTATAAGTTTCACAACTTTGGGTCATCAAATCTTCCCTCAGTATTTGTTGCTCATAATGATGAAGTGAGCAAACTTTGGCATGAGCGATTTTGTCACTTAAACTATCGCTCCCTTCAGCATCTATGTAAAGAAAATATGGTGACAGGTCTTCCTATGGTATCTTGCAGAGATGGTGTTTGTTCCGGATGTGTACTCGGAAAACATCATCGGGACAGTTTTGAAAAACGTGCCTCTTGGCACGCCTCAGCCCCTTTACAGCTTGTGCACAGTGATTTATGTGGTCCACTTCCTGTTGCTTCATTCTCTGGCTGCAAGTATTTCTTAACTTTCATTGATGATTTCTCCAGACGCACTTGGGTATACTTCTTAAAACTCAAGAGCGAAGTATTTAACACATTTTTGGCCTTCAAAGCCTTTGTTGAAAAACAATCTGGACATCAAATTCTTAAGCTAAGAACTGATAATGGTGGAGAATATGTTAAAAACACATTCATCAACTTTTTCACCGAAAATGGAATTCAAATGCAACATACTGTTCCATACACTCCACAACAAAATGGTGTAGCTGAAAGGAAAAATCGCACCTTAAAGGAAATGGCTAATTGTATGCTACAATCTAAAGGACTCAGTCTTAGTTTTTGGGCCGAAGCAATTAATTGTGCAAATTATATAATCAATCGCACTCCTACTAAGGTTCTAAAGAATATCACTCCAGAAGAAGCTTGGAGTTCCATTAAACCAGATGTAAGTCACTTTCGTGTTTTTGGAAGTGAAGCATGGGCCCATATTCCAGATGAAAAGCATAAAGCTTTAGAACCTAAGAGTGAGAAATGTACTTTTGTTGGATATTCTGAAGATGTAAAAGGTTATAGACTTATTCCATTTAAGTCCAAAAATGTTATCATTAGAAGAGATGTAAAATTTGATGAAAATAAATCGGCCTGCGAGCCTAGTCCGGCGGATGTGCCACCTCTTCCTATCTCTTCTACTTTTGACAACATTTCTTCTTCAGATGATGAAAGTGAGGATGACAATCCTCCCCCACCTTCTCAGGATCCTCAACTTCCAAGATGGGTCCGTGCTACTCGGGATGCAGCAGGTGATCTTGCCGGTGATCCTACAGATCAGCGACGTACACGTTCTCAGTTTGAAAGAGCCTCTTCTTTACTGGCTCAAGCTCCAGTAAATCATGATCCTGACACTTTTGCAGAAGCTTCAGGCCATCCACATTGGGAAGCAGCTATGAATGAAGAATATCATTCATTGTTGGCAAATGATACATGGGATCTTGTTCCTCTACCAAAGGGACGCAAACTTGTTAGATGTAAATGGGTTTACAGAACCAAGTATGGACCAGATGGGAAAGTTGATAAACATAAAGCTCGTCTTGTTGCTAAGGGCTTTTCACAGGTTGAAGGCATTGACTACACTGAAACCTTCTCCCCTGTTGCCAAAATGAACTCTATCCGCCTTGTTCTTTCCCTTGCTGCCTCTTTAAAATGGGAAGTCCATCAGATGGATGTTAAATCTGCCTTCTTGCATGGGGACTTGCATGAAGAAATCTATATGGAACAACCCATTGGCTTCATCCAAACAGACTCCAGCCTTGTATGTCGACTTAAGAAATCCCTTTATGGTCTCAAGCAAGCTCCTCGGGCTTGGTATGCCAAAATGGATAGCTTTCTTTTAGAATCTGGCTTTTCTAGGTGTTATTCTGACAATACTGTCTACACCAAGAAAGTGGGCAACTCTCTTATCATCCTTGTTCTTTATGTTGATGATCTTATTCTTACTGGTAGTGATCCCAACCTTATAAACCATGTGAAGTCCAGCCTTAAAAAGAAATTTGAAATGACAGACTTAGGACACTTACACTATTTTCTCGGTCTTCAAGTCTTGCAATCCAAGGAGGGTATTTCCCTTTCCCAGTCCAAGTATGCTTGTGATATTCTTCGTCATTTTCACATGGAAGACTGTAAGCCAACCCCTTCTCCCTTTCAGTCTGGAGTCAAACTTTCAGTCTCTTGTACTTTTCCTGAAGTTTATGCTACCTTATACCGTCAACTTGTAGGAAAACTCTTGTATTTAACCCATACTCGTCCTGACCTTTCCTTTGTTGTTGGCCTTGTTGCTCGTTTTATGCAAAACCCCCGTGAAAGTCATTGGAAAGTAGCTAAAAGAATACTTCGTTATGTTCGAGGTACAGTACAGTTTGGGATTCATTACAGTGCCAACGCAGCTCCTCTATTAGTTGGTTTCACTGATTCTGATTGGGCTAGCGACCCTGATGATCAGAAGTCTACTGCCGGTTATGTCTTCACTCTTGGTTCTGGACCTATTACATGGGCTTGTAAGAAACAGGCTGCCATTTCTCTTTCGTCAGCAGAAGCAGAGTATCGTGGTGCCGTGGAAGCTAGTAAGGAAGCCTTGTGGCTTCGTCAGATCCTATCAGAGTTTGGCTTTGAGCAGCAGCATCCAACCACACTTTGGTGTGATAATCAAAGTGCCATTCAGCTATGCAAAGATCCAGTCCAGCATCAGCGCAGCAAACACATTGAACTACACATGCACTTCATCAGAAAGCTCATTCATGACCATGTTCTTGAAGTGCAATATTGTTCAACAGATGATCAGGTTGCAGACATCTTCACAAAGGCTCTCACAGAGGCGAAGTTCACTAAACTTCGATATATGCTTGGAGTTCAGGAAGTTGTCACTAAGGGGGGATAGGCTCTAGTGCCTCCTTCCTTCTCCTATTGTGTCACATTTGTAAATCCTTCAATCCTATCCCAAGTTGTTCTTAAGGGGGGATGTTAGGATATTCCGACACATAGGAAATAGTTAAGTTCAACTTGGTCTAGTATAGAGTTAGGTAAAGTGTGTTTCTTTACCGTTGTACATTTTGTAACTTACAATCCGACGGTCACGATATGTAGTGATCCGACGGTTCACTCTCTCCTCGGTATTACCGACACTTGATCCGTGGCTTGACACCCGATTGGTCCATGAATTCTATTTAAAGCGCATGGAGGGTCATTGTTCGGGTAATCCGTGCATGAGAGAAGCTTATGTAAATTTTCATTCTTTGATTAATAAATTGCCTGTAGTAGCCACGTTGGCGCAGGCCGTGGACTGTTTCCCTCTTTGAGGGTTTTAACCACGTCAAAAATACTGGTGTATTGATCTGTGATCTGGTTGTGAGCGGTGTCCTTTTGGTGTTCTTTCTGAGGAACTTACCCTGTAAATTCCTACACCCGTTGGGGTAGATTAGTACATCAACTTCCCAGGGTAGTAACTTTGGCATACGATCTTTGTTTGATGCGTATGATAACTTGTTAGAAAGATCTATCCGATGAATAATTTTTTTAACTTTGAACTTATTCCATAAGCAATGGGTTTATCCGTTTTCCAAAAAAATGTCTCTTAGGGCCTCAAAACGGCTTCAGAAGTTCAGGACCTGAGAAACTGCCAAAAATAGAAAATTGTGCTACAATTAAGGAAACTAAAAGAAATAATGGTGGGGTTCCAAGTGGAATAGGCAGGTGGCCATCAATATTTGCTTGGATCACATAATCACTACAAACTACACAAATCATAGTAGGAAAACAACTCTTATTAATATATGAAAATACCAACCAAGTCAGGGACTTCCACATACTACAAGACCATAGATTGGGCTAAACCAAATATCTCTTTCAACTAATCACTCTTGTGTCATGTTCCAAGCATGAATGTGGAATATCATGGAATAAACCAAAAAAAAACCATCTCGAGCTTCCAAAGGCCAAACCACCTCAACCCTTCAACCACAATGATTCCACCTCTACGGTTTGAAAATCATTAAAATCAACCAGATCGGTCTCTACCCAAGCTGTCCAGGTCTCTAGGAACTAGTAACTCAACCCACAACCTTCCAAGGCTCCAGGTTGTTTGTCCAACCTGACTCCAGGGACTAGTAACTCAAAACACCAAGGTATCCAGAGAGTTTGTCCCAGCCTAGGCTCCAAGACTAGTAACTCAACCCACGTTGTTCTAGGGCTTCCAGAGTGTTTGTTCCAATTCATAACCATCGAGAACTTGAGCACCAATTAGAAAAAAACGAGTGGAAAAGAAACACAACACGATGGCTATCTATGAAATGGAAAAGAAAGGCTAAAACGATTGTTAATCTAGACAAATCTGCATGCCAATGACAACACATAACTTGAAAATCACATGCATATACCATGCATCTAGAAATCTCAAAGGAAATCACACATGCACCCTATTACCTGCAAAGCAATCCAGTTGTAGTTGTTGATCCAACTATTCCCTTGAATTTTCATGCTTTCCTTTGCCTTCTTTCTCCAATCCAAGTGAATGCTAAAGTGCTGCAAGCATGCCCCAAGAATGCTCCAAGGTTTCTCTTAGTGTGCAAGAGTGTGAGAGAATGAAATGAGAGCTCCAAAAATGAACTGACAAAAGTTGTGAAATGAACCTCATAAGATTTTTTATCATTGAGGCCTCTATTTTCTTCATTTTCTTTATTTTTTCCTCTAATTTTCCAAGCATGCAATTTTGTATCTCTTCACCTTCCTTTTCTCCTATTTTTCTTTATTTATCATAAATAAAATGCCAATTATTGCCACTTTTCCTTTCTCAATGCCTTTGCCAATTTCCATAGCCATAAATAAACTGAAAGTGATCCCCACTATAATATTTGCCTACCATTAAACTTGGAATACTTGTCCCATGACCTTAGTCTGATCTTTTTTTACATGGAAAATCAACTAGGGGTTGTTACAAACCCCTACCCTTTGGGGGAACATCGTCCTCAGTATTCTATGACACCTATGACCAGGAAACTGCTGAAAACAAAACATACTGCCTATGGAGCTTTATAACCCAACTCGTTGCAATATTTACAATGACCACTACTAAAAACATGAAAATCATACTGTTTACTAGAGCTTTATAACACAACTCATTACGATATTTACAATAACAACCACATATATATTGATGCTCATTTGCTTCAATTAGAAAATAATCATACTGTCTATGGAGCTTTATAACCACAACTCGATACAATATTTACAATAATATACACATATACATATGCACATTTGCTCTAACTAGGAAATAAGGATATGGTGCCCGCATTAGTCAACAAGGGAATCGAAAGGCTCACAACTCCACCCTCAAAAGTAGTACCAGGATTCACCTCCTTCCCAAGAAGACCAGAATCCACTGCCAAAATAAAACCTGCATCCAATGTCTAGTGCTACGATCCTTGCGCTACTTGTTCTCTCAATGAACAATTACTGGCTCATTTTTCCAGGGAACACTCCCAATGTGCTTCTCATTCCATATGGAAATGCTAATGACAAAAAAAAAATCCATTCCCTGACCTTCCCTTCTCTGCTACATAGTCCCTCGCGCAATCTAGTAACCCCATTTCGTGCAATCACACACCTTCCAAGTTTCACTGCATCCCCTTCTCTGCTACATAGTCCCTTGGGCGATCCATCCCTTGGCAAGGTTTCCTCACATCGGAAGTTCCAAAAACCAAGGCATAACCCTACTTAAAACCATCATACATATCATAACATGCTCATGGAAATCAATGGACACTATCAGGTACCAATATCCCACAATGACCCTGCTCCTACAGTGCTTTACCAACATACTATTTCATGCTCTAATTCCTTTTACTGTTGCTAATTCGCTTAAAGCCAATTCCAACCACCCAAACAGGAATTTTCAACCACCCAAACCTGAACATTTTCAACCAACCAACTTGGGAATTTTCCATGCTTTCCTATACCAAGAACATAGTTTCCATTAGATTCAAAAGGAGTTGAAATAAATTTGAATCATACATCATTGGTGGCTCGTTAAGAAGGTACACCTGCAATTCTGTTTACTTCCTATCACAACAAGTCAAACTAGCTATTTGATCAAATCATCATGTATAAATATATCACATCTGGTTAGCTCAAAACACAACCCTCATAAATCAAAATCATAGATCACATGTAACCATCATAAATCAAAGTCATAAAACACATGCATAATTAAAACTAAAATAAAATATTCGTATCTTTCAATCGGGTCTTTGCTTATGACTTTGTTCTTGTCCTTTCCATACACACATTGAATTGGTCACCATACCCAACAAGCACCCATTGCATTCTCTTCTCTTCAATTACGTACACATACACCTACACATAGTTTACCACATAATGCATACACATACACCCGGTTTACAACATAACACATACACCTACACCCGGTGTACAAAACAATGAATAGACATGTCACGGTACAACAACTACACAATACACATAACACAGTACTACATGTACACAACACAACATGTATGACATGCACACAATACCACATGTACACAACACCACGTGTACAACATGTACATACCACAATATATACATAACACCACATATGTACAACACGTACATAACACCACATGTACACAACACCACATGTACAACATGTGCGCAACACCACATGTACACAAAACCACCTACACAACACCACATGTATAAAATGTGCACAACACCACATGTACAACATGTGCACAACACCACATGTACATAACACCACCTGCACAATGTGTACACAACACAACATGTACACAACACCACATATATAACATGTACACAACACCACATGTACAACATGTACACAATAACAATATTGCACATGTGAATACCACATTGTCTCTACCAAGCAACCTTTCTTCTAGTGTCTTTCCCATGCCTTACTACGTGCATCCAAAATCCAAATTTCGAGTCTTTGTTTCGTTCCACTTATCCATGCTTGTCCCAGCATGTCACAAATCACACTTCTTTCATTTAGCTGATGTATCCCTCATCATAGTCTGTCCATAACATAAACATAAGCATAGTTGTAAGCACATAATAACAAATCATATCCACATAATACTAACCTCATAGATCTGTCATGGCTACTCTTCCCACTTGATTCCTCATAAAATCGAGAACCTCTTCATGCCATTCACCTGCATAAGCAATCATTCCTTCAAAAGCATGATCCCTGATGACCTTGTCAGATAATACATGCATATATGTATACATATATAGACATCAACATAATCATGATCATAACATAATTACCAAATATCATAAGATCAAGGTTAAGAGAGCTTCCTTTATCTATGCATCACATGCACAACTTCAAAAACAATAGTTCCCAGCATAGACAAGGCATCTGATGCCTCAAATCCATTTACTTTACCTTTCCTATTACCTTTCTCATGATTGTCCTGCCACCATCCATTTACTCCAATGGACCCAACTAATCCAAATAGATATCACATTCTTGTCTTCAGTTGCCCTTATACAGGCACCAGGATTCATCTGGGTCTTACATTACCTGTTGGGTTTCATTCAACTCCCCCCCGAGCTCCATTAACTTTCATCTTTCCCCAACCAATTCCAAAGACCCTCAAAAAATAAAAGGAAAGAATAAGAAACAAACAAGAAGAAAACCATAAAAAAACAATAACAATACGACACCACAAACAAAGTGGTATGGCCATGCACCAGACATAAACAAAATTGCAAATCAAGCGCAAAAAAACCAAGAAGCATCGAAAGCACAAAATAACAACAAATACCACGACTCAATCCCCATGGGTTCCCAATGCTTCTGAGGGAAAGCTCAACTCGAGCCTTCTTCAAGATTTCATGGTAGTCCCTTTTGCCTTGCAATCCCTTGCATCATACTGCCATAAACACACAATTGCCAATGCATAAATAAACATAGCAATATATCAGTTACCTTACCTTATTGTCCCCAACACATTGACCTATAATTGAACACATACATATATCATCTCTCAAGGGACTCCAATTCCTTAATGAATCCAACCATAACTAGAAACCAACTGTTATACCTATCAAATACATGTTCAGGAATATAGCACATATCCAAATAATGCCAAACAAAATCGAGGTTAAGAATACTTCATGTATTCATGCAAAGCACTTATTCATTTGGAATTGTGGTTTCCAACATAGCGAATGGAATTCTCATCCAATTCCTTTCTTTTAGCTTTTTCTTTGTTGCAATTGAGTCTTATTATGTGCTATCACATCACCCAAATGTTAGTTATATAAACAAATCAATTGTTACCTTGTCATGTTAATACCAAGCATGTTTCCCTGCAATTGTTCACACATGTCAGTCACATGTTCCAAGGATCAAGACATTATGTCTATTAATTTGAAATCAACTTTTACCAAGACTAACAACCATGTCATAATAAACTCACAACCATTAGTCATAATACTACAACTAGCACCCACTTGCACTCAAGTGCATATCAGTTGTCTCAGCACATATTGTGTTAGTACAACCATCTTAAAACAAGATCATTCCTTCATGCAATCTTATAGACACATACTCATATCATGCAATTAATCAAACATTCAAACAACCTGTAAACATAACCCCTTGTTATCCATGGTCCACACTAAGGTAGAAGGAGAAAACTGTTATAATGGCTCGCTCTCGGAGCTCTACTAAATTTAACCACACTTCCCAAAACTTGATTTTCATTTCTCATACATTTTGTACTTGAAAACATACCAGATAATTATGCCACTTTTCCATTCTGTATATTTCACGTCAGGCCTATAAGGGAAGTCATGTGAACCGTAGTCCACTACTTTTCTCTTCATCCCTAATCTTCTATTTCCTACAGACATACCATTTTAGATAAACCAAATAGATGACATAATCAAAACCATACCTCAATGTATTTTAGGGGAGACTATCACATCTACACAAGAGATTAGTACGACATAATATCATAAGTATATCGACTCATACCTGAATATCATAACCATAACCATTTTCACATGCCAATCCAGATTAACGTGATACAGATAACATCAAGATCTTAAATGCAATGACCATAATCATCATGTGTATGACCATAATGCATATAACAACAAGTTAACTACTGTGCATGACTATCTGACACATGTGCACATGACTGCACTAATGAACTAACATCTATCATGCATGTAACCACAACAACAGTAGAATGATAAGCATGCATATAACCATAATGCATGTAACAACCATTAACCATCATACTTGCATGCCAAACATACAAACCTATATGATGATCTGTTGTTAACCCGAGGTCCAGTGTTGCAACCTTGCTCTGATAATATCCATCTCATGCTCCATCTCAACTAGCATATCAACATCATAACATACTAACAACATCATGATGACACAAACTACATAATGACCACCATAATGCATGTCTAACCTACTATGCATGCCTAACCATATCCATTTAGCCCATTCAATCCAAGTGTTTGAACTTGGAATCTCTGATACCACCCTGTGGTATCAAATATCACCTAAAGAGAATGAAACCCACTCGGATACCACTCTATGGTATCAGATATCACCCAAACAGAACGAAACTAACTCTGGTACCACCCTGTAATGTCTCCTCCCACATTTACCCAAATTCACGAGCTCGTCAGAGTAAACATGAGACGAGTGTTACTATGACCTGACCCGACCTCCTAGTTCCAGTTAAGGAAACGTGACCTACAAAATTACCACAAACTGACATCTTATAGGGACTACAGATCAGCCAAGAGCTAAAGAAACACCCCAAGTGGTCAATCCCTGAGTTGGAACCCGGTTTCACTAACCTAGACCTATAACTGCACCCATGACACTACCTGCATGTGGTTGTGAGCCTCCAAGAGCGCTCAAAAGCCTTGCTTCATGTGGTTATGGCCCTAGATCTCTAGTTCTATGCCCTCAGTCCTGGGATATGAGCCACTTTTCTAGGATAGTCTCCATACCATGGCCAAAACTCTTGTAACTTTCTAGAAACATATTTTTCATAACGACAATGCTAATCATTCAAACTTGAAGGTGGAACTTGACCGAGATTTCCTAGAACAAACTAGAAATTTTTTCAAACACATGGAAAAAATGTAAACTACAGGTCATGAATGCATATATGATCATAAGAGTAAGAGGTTCATTTGAGAATCACCAAAAAGGCTCTATTCCCTCTCCACATAGCTGCAACAATACTTATTAGTCTATACATTCATCAACCAATCATATATTCATGAAACATATCAAGAGCCATAGATAATACACATCATATAACCAACATGTAACTAGAAAATAACGAGCATAGAAACCATGGCAACTCAACCATAATATCACCAACATAATCACTATAAGTATACAAAAATCACAGTAGGAAAAGAACTCTTATTAATGTATCAAAATACCAACCAAGTCAGGAACTTCCACGTACCACCGAACCACAGATTGCGCTGAACCAAATATTTCTTTCAGACAATCACCCCCACACCATATTCTAAGCATGAATGTTGGATCTCATGGAATAAACCAAAACAAAACCATCCAGGGCTTCTAGAGGCCAAACTACCTCAACCCTCAATGACAGTGATTCCACCTGTATAGTTTGGAAATCACTAACACCAACCGGATCGGTCTCTTCCCAAGATGTCCAGGGCTTTAGGAACTAGTAAGTCAACCCAAAACCTTCCAGGGCTCCAGAGCATTTGTCCAACCCTGCTTTAGGGACTAGTAACTCAACCTACCAAGGGCTCCAAAGCGTTTTTCCCAACCTAGGCTCTAGGACTGGTGACTCAAGCCAAGTTATTCCAGGGCTTCCAGAGCATTTGTTCCAATACATAGCCATTGGGAACCTGAGAACCAATAAAAAAACAACAAGTGGGAAAAACCCACAACACCATGGCTATCCATGAAATGACAAGGAAAGGCTAAAACTATTATTAATCCAGGAAAATCTCCATGCCAATGACAACACATAACCAAGAAATCACATGCATCAAGAAATCTACAAGGAAATCACGCATGCAACCTGTTACTTGTAAAGAAATCCAGACATAGCTATTGATCCAACTGTTCCCTTGCATTTTCCTACTTTCCTTTTCCTTCTTTCTCCAATCCAAGTGAAAAAGTGCTCAAAGTACGCCTCAAAAATGTTCCAAGATTTCTCTAAGTGTGTAAGAGTGTGAGAGAATAACATGAGAGCACCAAAATTGAATTGACAAAAGCTCAACTAGAAAAAGTTGTGAACTAATCCTTAGAAGCCTTTTTATCATTGAGGCCTATATTTTCTTCATTTTTCCTCTAATTTACCTAGCATGAAAATATATCTCTTCACCTTCTTTTCTCCTATTTTCCTTTATTTCTCATAAAAATCAGGTGCTCAAAATTAGGCTAAAAAATTAAAAGTGTTATAATCTTGATAAAATTAGCTTCAGATCTAAGAGCTCTTCATTCAGAACCCAACGGTGTGAATGACACTCAAATCTGAGTTCATATGCAAAATTTAGAGCAAGTCAAAGTTCAGGTTTGACTTGGACACATGACAGGATTGGATGATGTGGAAAGGCCCTTCAACGAATGAGGAGGTGCTAAGTGGCAGGCTTCCATTGGCCCCCGCATATCGCAAATCACAATCACAGGTGAGTCAGTGTTAAAAATTGGCCCCAGAACAGCCAAGGTGCAATGCGAAAAGGCAGGCAAGAAGGCTTTCAAGAACCAGTCGGAGGCACGATGCGATGGATCGCAATCACACATCGGCAAAGGGAAGGAATTACAGAAAATCGTCCCCAGCATACCCGGAGTTGTAATGCGATGGATCACAGATCACAATTGTACATCGCAAGAAAATAGATTCTCGCATTATGATTACCCGTCCATTCACCACTGAGCTGTGATTTGTGATAAGTTCTCGGATGCAAGATGTTTATCGGTTCTAGTTTATAGTGTCGTCGGGTTTGCCACATCACAATTGCATAATCACTCGCTGGGTACACAAATCATAAAGCCATTGGTCCTTGCCGATTTCGATTTGTGATAAACAGTCAACCGACAGATTATGGCCCGCCGCGCGATGAAATTTTCGCCCAGTTAGCGTGTTTTTGGGGCTAATTTGCAGGATCATGCCGGAAATGGGGCAATTTGTGGAGCAAATATTGGGAGAATTAGGAGAAGTCATAAGTTCTTCAATTTTCCACCAAATTGGAGACAAAAAGAGGCTAGAAGGCCATTTTTGGACATTTTGGACTCATTGGAGGAGGTTTCAGAAGCATTTGAGCATTGTAAACACATTTTTTTACACTTTTGAGCATAATAAAGGGGCCCAAGCCATTGGAAGCTGGACCAAGGAGACGTAATCTAGGAGGGGTGAACTCGTTTATCATGTGCTTGTTGTAATGTGTTTTTGATGATGTTTAGTACATGCTTATGATGTTGTTTAGTTTCTGATTTATGTTAAATTGCTCATAAAATTAACATAAAATCTCTTTATTTCACTTGCAAAAATTCATGAATCCTTAAGCACAATGAAAGCATTTTGTTAATAATCTAAGGAAGATCTTAGCACTGCAAAATAAAATTATGAATTAGATCAAATTTGGTATCAGAGCACTAGGTTTTCTTTGTGAAAGATGGATTTAATTGTTTGCAGGTTTATGTCTTTCTTACAAGCTTAAAACTCAAAAGAGGTGAAGGAAAGCTGGTTCGAAGCCTTGAAGTTGGGTCAAGGGGAAGAAGAGAAATGTTTCCACAATCTCCAACACAAGTTCAGCCTCAAGTTGCATTTGAGACTCCAAAGATCGTTTCTCATGAAGGAGAACCTACAAACATGACAGAAGATGAGAAGACCTTCAAAAATGATTTCTTTGATATGACAGAGATGGTAAAGGTCCTCTATGAAGAGAGGAATACCAGGTTGCAAGGAGAAAGTTCCAAACCTCCCAAAGGAGAAGGTTCTTTAGGAGGAGGTAATGGGAATGGATACAAACCTCCACCCTCTCCACCATCTTCTTCATATTATTCTTCACAAGCATCTTCACCCTCTTCCACTAACACAACCCTTACTCATACTCATCATCATTCTTCAAAAGGAACTGGTAAATCATCTATTTTAAAACTTGATGTTAAATTCGAGTTGCCCATGTAAAATGGTGAAGTGAATGCAGAGAAGCTTGATAATTGGAATTGCCAGTTGGAGGTCTATTGCAGGATTCAAAACCTTCAAGAGGATGACATAAAGATTCAATTAGCTTCCTTGAGAGTGGAGGGTGCAACACTTGTATGGTGGGAATCAAAGACCCAATAGGAGATTAAAAAACATGGTAAGATCTCTATTTCTTGGAATGATTTCATTGTTGCAATCAAAAGACAATTCTACCCTCTAGCTTATTTACAGAAAGCCATCATGAATTGAAAAAACTTTAGACAACTTAAAGGTCAAATTGTGCAATATTACGCCTAAGAATTCAAAAAAAGGTCTTTGATGTTAGGTGTAGATTTGCAATCACAAGACACTTTGCTGAAATACATAGGGGGTTTACACAATTATCTTAGGCATACTATCTTAATGTTTAATCCCAATAATCTAGATGATGTGTGTGTGCAAGCCACTCATCTTGAGGCAAGAGGGAAAAACATCTCAGAAGAAGGTAGTAAAAAGCCGTTTGAGGGTAAAGAGAAAGAAAAGGGTTTCAAGGGAAATAAAAATGCATCCATTAAAAAGGAAGGAGAGAAAACAATCTGTAAACATTGTTCCATAGAGGGTCATGATGAAGCTCACTATTGGAAGCTTCATCCCAAAATGAAACCAAATAAATTCAATAAAAAAGGAAAAGAAAAGACAATTGAAATCACTCAAGAAGGGGATTTGGGATTTGAATCGGGTGATGAAACAAAAATCACAGCCATGGGGTTTCAAGGAAATGAATCCATTGCCAAGACTAGTTCTTCAAACTCACATAATGAAACTCCAAATGAAAATAGGAGAATAGAATTGTTTCACATAAGGGTGATATCGAAACATAACAAGATTGATATGATGTTTGATAGCAGCTCTCAAGCCAATCTTATCTTAGAAAACATTGTCAATAGTTTAAATCTGGAAACTATTCCACATCATAAACTGTATCTGCTTGGATGGGTGCGTGACAATGCACAATTGCAAGTTACGAGAAATTGTAAGTTGAGATTTGCCATCATTACAAATTTCAGAGATGAAGTAGAGCTTGACGTTGTGCCGTTAGATATCTGTGGCATCATTTTGGGTAGTCTGTACCTTTATCATAGAAAAGCTATCTTCCATAGATATGAAAACAAATATCATTTATTTAAAAATGGAGTAGAATATATTGTGAGAGCTCACAACAAAAAAACAAATCTTTCGATTGTTAATGCAGGGTAGATGAAAAGATTTGTGAATTCAAGCAAGAATCTTGTGCTTCTCATGATCAAACCCGAGAATGATATTGATTATGAAGTGTTTGATGGTTGTAATTCGAATTTGAAAACTGATTTGGTTGAAGTTGTTAACCAATCTGGTGAAATGTTTCAAGAATCAAAGGGATTACTTCCCAAGAGGGTAATCCAACCTGAGTTACGGTTGCAGCAAAAGTGTTTTCTTCGTAATATTGACATGTACAGGATGTCAGTGATGGAAAGTGCATAAATTAAGACACAAATCCATGGGTTGTTTAATAAAAGGATCATTCGGCCTACTCCTTTACCGTGCGGTGCACCTCTTGTTTTGGCGCCTGAGAAGAATGATAAGCATTTCCTTGAATGGGATTCAAGAAGTGGTTTTCACCAAAGTAGAGTTGTTGAAGGAGATATAGGGAAGATGACATTCAAAACCAGGCAAGGTTTGTTTGAATGGATTGTTATGATTTTTGGTCTTTGCCATGCTCCTACTACTTTTACGCATATGAAGAAAGATGTGTTGAAGCCATTTCTAGACAAGATATCTATTTGGATGAAATTTTCATTTAAAAAAAAATTCATAATGAACATGTCATGTGTGAGAAAAAAATACTTGATGTCATTTGTCAAGAATATTTGTTTCTGAAGATGTCAAAGTATATGTTGGATAAAACTTCTTTGATGTACTTGAGTCGTGAAATTGGTTCTTCCAAGCGTGTTTAGGTTCCCAAAGGATTTCTGGTAGTCTACGTGGGACATGGATAAGGTGAGCTGAAGTTAGACCTCTAGAATATTGATGTTGTAACAGTCTGTGGTGGTATTGATTCCATTCCTGCAAACATAGGTGAAAGAATCATACATCCTCGTGAAGCTGCAGATGCATTTTTTCTGCTTGTAATTTCTGTAGGCAGGCTCAAGATAATCATTTGGATAAGAGGTTTTTTGGGAACAACCCAATGTTGGAGGAGAGATTTTGTTATTTTTTCTTCTATAGTAGTTCATTTGCATTCGTTGGCAGTTGTGCAAAAAGTATTCCAGTGGGGAGGTAAACAACGAGAGACATTTGATGCTTTAAAACAAAAGATCAGTACAACTCCAGTACTTGCTTTTCTAGACTTAAGACAACCATTTAAGTTTCAGGTTGTTGTATGTGACTATGCCATTGGCACAATCTTTTTGCAATGTGGTAAGCCCATTTCTTTTCATTCAGAATTTTTCAATGATAAAGTGTTTAAGTTGCAGTGAAAAATGCACTTCCATTGGATGGGTTTTCTTCTATTCCACTTAGTCAAAAGGTATAAGCAACAAGTTTGTTGATGTACTTTCTAGGTCTATAGTTTGTATAACTATTTTCCTCAAGAATCATTTTGTTTTACATGAAAGTTATGTTCACAAAAATACGTACTTTCAAGATGTATATTCAAGTTGAGTCAAAGGAATCAAGTGGAGGAATTTGTTTACCATTTGCATCATAATGTATTGTATCATCTTGGTAAGAAGGATGTTGCTACTGATAGTAACATGGACAAGGCTAAAGAGTTCATTGAACAACTCCAAATGGTGCATCAAACAGTGCAAGAACAACTTCAAAAGGTTAAAGGCAAGTACATAGAGAGGCATGACAAAAATAATGCAGATCACAAGTTCCAATTCAGTGATCAATGGATCGAGATTGGAAAGGTGAGGGAACTGTACCCTCACCTATTGGTCAATTGAAAGTGATCTTTTGGGGTCCAAAAGACTTCCAGTGGGGATGAGTGATTAGGTGCTCAAAAATCAAAGTGACAAAATCTTGATAAACTTAGCTTTAGATCGAAGAGATCGTCATTCTGAATCCAATGGTGTGAATATCACTCAAATTTGATCTCATATGTAGAAGTTAGAGCAAGTCAAAGTTCAGGTTTGATTTGGACACATGGCAAGATTGGATGATGTGGCAAGGCCCTTCAGCGAATGAGGAGGCGCCAAGTGGCAGGCCACCATTGCCCCCTACATATCACAAATCGCAATCATAGGTGGGTCAGCATTAAAAATCAGCCCCAAAGCAACCAAGGTGTGATGCGATAAGGCAAGCCGGAAGGCTTTCAAGAATCGGTCGGAGGCGCCATGCGATGGATCACAATCGCACATCGATGAAGGGAAGGCATTATGGAAAATCGGCCCCAGCATACCCAAAGTTGTGATAGGATGGATTGCAGATCACAATCACACACTGCAAGAAAACAAAGTCCTGCATTATGATTACCCATCGATTCACTGTCGAACTACGATTTGCGATAAGTTCCCAGATGCGAGACGTTTATAGGTTCCAGTTTATAGTGTCGTCGGGTCCGGCACATCCCAATCATACAATCGCCCACCACGTACACAAAACTTAAGCCTTCCTGTCCTTTCCAATTACGATTTGCGATGAGCAGTCGACCGACAGATTATGGCCCACCGCATGGCGAAATTTTCGCCTAGTTAGCGCGTTTTTTGGGCTAATTTGTAGGATCATGCTGGAAATGGGGCAATTTGTGGAGCGAATATTGGGAGAACTAGGAGAAGTCATAACTTCTTGACTTTTCCACCAAATTGGAGGCAAAAAGAGGCTATATGGCCATTTTTGGACATTATGGACTCATTGGAGGAGGTTTCATAAGCATTTGAGCATTATAAATACACATTTTTACACTTTTGATCATAATAGAGAGGCCCAAGCGATTGGAAGTTGGACCAAGGAGACATAGCCCAGGAGAGCTGAACTCCTTTATCATGTGCTTGTTGTAATGTGTTTTTGATGATGTTCTGTACATGTTTATGATGTTGTTCAACTTTTTATTTATGTTAAATTGCTCATAAAATTAACATAAAAAATCTTTGTTTCACTTGCAAAAATTCATGAATCCTTAAGCACAATGAAATCATTTTGTTAATAATCCGAGGAAGATCTTAGCACTGCAAACTAATATTCTAAATCGGATCAATAAATAAATCTAAAGTGATCCCCACTATAATATTTTCCCACCATTCAACTTGGAATACATGGCCCATGACCTTGGTCTTATATTTTTTTACATGGAAAATCAACCAGGGTTGTTACATGCAATCCAGGGTTTTTTTCTCTGTTACATAGAGAATGATGTTATCTTTGTTGTCAGCCACTCTGCCCAAAAACTTACTCTCAACATGGCTCTCCATCCTTCTATTGCATACATAAACTTGGCCACTACAACACATTAAATTGGATAATGGGCACATGTGCATTACTACATGCTGAGAATTAAATCTCAGTCAAATTGCGCACTACAACAACATTAATCACATAATGGGTTCTAATAGTTTTTCATACTGAGAATCAATTATTTTTTGGATTGCACACTTCAGCAAGGCATATGCACGATTATTAATTGATCACAGTGCTCAACTTGTCCCCCATGCATGACATAGTTTTTTTGTAATCAACTATTCTACAACCAACCATCTTTTCTATTTAATTCTTCATCGTGTGCATGAAAAATCAAGCATGGCCACTCTTGGAGTCAACTACTAACCCTACAAATTGTGGTCCTTCTTTCCTTGAATCAACAACCTTTGTAGTATTCATTAATCAACAACACCAAACTCTCGTTGCACATTTATCTATTAGCCCAAGCTCTGTTAACTCCAAATATAGTCTTAGCTTATTATGGCATAATTGCCAAAAATGGTGCGAAACAATTGCAGACCCATATGTCTTATGATCTAAACTCCCACTATGATTTTATTACAAATAACCCAACGAATCTTAGTTGCTTAATGCATAAGAGCACTGCAAAACGAACTCTGGGCACCTCTTTGAACTATAGCCTCGAGGGCTTAAACACCATGCAATAATCCTTTTGTGCCCTTTATCACATGGAGCTCACAAGGTCAAGTCTTGGGACAAATCTACCCTCCAAAATTCCTATCCAGGTGCCTTTTCCTTTGTATTTGGCTTGAAGGCCCTTGGTCACAATATTACGCAAAAATGTTGCAGAACCACTGCAAATCGGCTCCTGGGTGCCTCTTTACCTTTAGTCTCCTCGTGCTTATTTTCCTCTGCGTTCTTGGTTATAATGCTGCATAAAACCCTGTGCAGGTGCCTGATTTTTTCCCCTTGATACCTTTATCCTGGAAATATAGATTGTACACCCTTATTTTCCTCCGAGATGAGCCTTGCGGGATCATGTGTCCTATGGGGTCCTCCCGCTCTTCTCTCATTGGTTGTCGCTTGTGTGTTTTCTTGCTAATGTGTCTTAGTGATATCCTCCCAACGATTCTCCTTTTCTCCTTTCTATTTCTTCCGGGGTAAGCCTTACAAACTTACGTGTCCAGTGGGACCACCCTTTGTAGCCACTAGCCAACCAATTACCAGTCGGGTTGAATTGTCTTCCACATGAGCTCGATGCCTAGTCAACCTATAGCTTTTGCCTTTGTGCCTTTGTAATGTGTTAGGATGCATCCTCATGGATGATGTCATGCTTACATTATTCACACCACATGGTGCCTCCTGAGTGGTGACACATGTCACCTGGATTTTGCCCCTTGGGCCACCAAAAAATGTCAAAATTGCCCATTATGTGTCCTCTGTACTGTCATTTCATGTTGATGTCATCAACCACTAATGCATCCACATCATCTGTATGAACCAATCATACATTGCCACTTGTCCTTTTGGAGGAGAAAGAAAAGGGGTCCAAGCCTTTGGTTTTTCACCAATTCTTCTTTATATAAAAATTAGCGGTCCCAACTAATTTTTTAATATTGCCCGCTTTCAGTCGTTGTGCTGGTGCCATATTGCCCAACGCTTCCATATCAACCCTTCATCTTTATGCGCTCAATGAAGCCTCTTGGGTACTCCCACTGAGCCTGCATGTCAAGCGGGCCTTCCGCTATCCAGTGAAGAAGCTCTCCACAACTACTATCAGAGCCACATCCGCTTGATACTTCAATCCCTACACTTTTTACCTACGACCTTTTAAAAATTCTGAGACCTATTCGTCGAGCTTAGCTGTAGAGTGTGCTCCATAATCAACCAAACAAAACACTCCCCATTATAGCGTTGTTAGACTATGTCCTTTCGATCCTTAGTTAGTCGCTCTGCTAAAGAGCTCCGTCATATTTGGAAAAGTCACCAAACTAACATGCCACTAAAGGGTCCTTTAGCTACATTAAACACTGCAACTTTGAATTTGGAGGCCCCAACTTTGACTGCTGATAACTTTCGATTCAGGATGTTATTTGCAGACTTCAATATACCATTGGAAAGATCTTTCCAAGAAAAATTCAACTATGCCATTTCTAAGAGCATTTGAGCTAGAATCATGAGGTAGAAATTCCTTCAAATCCTAGGGTTTCCAACCATCATAATCATGATATTATCGCTTCTCTAATAAGCCTGCTACTATGATGATTCTTTACTTGAAAACCACATCAACCATAGGACTTCACTTGAGATAGACGTCAATGTTAGCATGGTTGGCATCAATGCCAACACACTGGATGCGACCAACCATTCATAAAATGCCAATTTCCCAATAATATACCCCTTTGGCATTGATGGAAACAAACCAAGTTCCCCCTAAAACTAAGCATGGTTTTCTCCATCTTTTTACTTCCCCTGGCATCAAAAAACTTCTCCCCCTTTGACATCAATGGAAAAGGATACACCCAAGAACTCTCCCTAAAAAATTGCAGCCTACCCTTCATTTGATTCCATACACTGAGTAGATGCCAATTCTTATTGTGATTGAGTCATTTTTATGGAGGAGAGACAACTCCTATTTGTGGCTTAGTGAATATATCCACAAGTTGCTCATTAGTGGCCACATCCTCAAGATAAACAACATTAGCAACAACATGTTCCCTTAAGAAATGAATCTTAATTGGAATATGCTTGGTCTTTGAATGCATGACAAGATTTTTTGAGATGTTGATAGCACTAGTGTTGTCACACATGATTGGAATTAGATTAGTCAGCTCTACCTCGATGTCCTTTAAGGTTTGCTTCCTCCAGAGAATTTATGTGCAATAAGTGGCTGCAAAAATGTACTTTGGTTTAGACGTTGATAATGAGATTGAGTCTTATTTTTTGTTGACCCATGACGTAAGACAATCTCCTAGAAAGAATGGTGCTCCAGAGGTGCTTTTCCTGTCATTAAGGTTGCCTACCCAGTTAGTATCTATATAACGCTTTAACTTAAAATCTCATCTTCTAGCATACCAGAACCCACAGTCTGTTGTTCCTTGTAAGTATTTGAAAATCCTTTTTAACACAATGATATGGATTTCTCAAGGGCAGACTTGAAATCTAGCCACCAAGCCTAATACTTGCACGATATCTAGTCTTGAGGCTATGAGATACAATAAGCTTCCAATAATTAATCTCTAGACTGTCTGATTTACCAGATGTGTCTCATATTCTTTTCATAACTTACAACTAGTAATCATGGGGGTACTAATTGGCTTTCATTCCTCCATCCCAAATTTCTTCAATGTTTCTTTTAAATACTTAGATTGGGAGATGAAGATGCCATCTTTTGATTGAGAAATTTGTAGCCCCAAAAAGAAGGATAGTTCTCCTATCATGGAAATCTCGAATTCTTTTTGCATACAATTTGCAAATTGAAGCCCCAATTTTTCCAAGTCACTGCCAAATATTATGTCATCTACATAGGCCACAACAATCAACAAGTGATCATCTTCATATTTTATGTACAAATTTCTATCTGCAGTGCCTCTCTTGAAGCCTTGTTGTTGAAGGTATTTATCCAACCTGGCATGCCAAGCTCTAGGAGCTTGTTTGAGCCCATACAAGGCCTTTTTTAGTTTGCATATAAAATCTTCATTTTCTGAGAGGATGAACCCTTCTGGTTGCTCAATTTATACTTCTTCTTCTAGATCCCCAATGAGAAAATATGACTTCACATCTATCTGATAAACCTTTATGTTTTTGTGACTGAAAAAAACAAGAAACATTCCGTTAGCTTCCAATATTGCTACTAATGCAAACATTTCTTCAAAACATATTCCCTCTATTTGGGCATACCCTTTGCATACTAGTCGAGCCTCATTCCTAATTACTTGGCCTTGCTCATTTAGCTTGTTTTTGAAGACACATTTGGTGCCTATAGCATTTTCTCTTTGGGTCTCAAAACAAGCTCCCAAGTGTCATTCTTCTCAATTTGATCCAATTCTTCATTCATTACCTTCACCCATAACTTATCTTCACTTTCCTAATTGAGATTCTTGGGCTCAACTTGAGACAACATAGCAAGGTTTGTGTAGCTTGAACTGCCAAGAAATCTCCTTCTAGTTTGTACACCAAGTTTTAATCACCAATAATTTTACTTTCAGGATTTTGTTTCTGTACATACCTAGAAGGAGTTTTAAGCCTTTTCATTGAGCTTCTTTCTTCATCTTCTACCTCTATTTCTTCTTAATCTGAGAATCTGGTGGCTGAACTTCCTTCTCCATTTGAGTTCACATTTTCTTTGGATGGCTTAGATTGTGATGGTATTTCATCCACTACAATTTCAATGTAGTCTTCAGTTCTTTTTGTTCTCTTGTTGAAGCATTTGTAGCTCTTTCTTTTAGCTAAGTATCTAAGGAATATAACTTCATCCACAAGAGGATCAAACTTTCCAAGATTTTCATCATTAGTTTAATGAAGAATTTGCTCCCAAACACATTGTAGTGTTTCACTTATGCATGTATCCCTTTCCATAACTCATAGGGATTCTTATCACTATTAGGCCTGAGTTGTGTTATGTTTGCTAAATATGTTTTTTCCTATGCTACTTCTCCCCAGAAGGTGTGTGGTACGTCTGTCTCATCCATTATAGCTTTGGTCATCTCTTGAATTGTTCTATTCTTTCTCTCTACTACTAAATTATTTGTGGAGTTCTGGCCAATAAGTATTGCTTCCTTATGACATGTTCTTCACAATACTCTTCAAATTATCTTGAAAGGAATTCTCCACCTATGTCTGACCTTAGGGATTTTATGTTTAGATATTTCTTAGTCTCAACCTGAGCTTTGAATATCTTGAAATGATTTAGAGCTTTTGATTTCTCCTTCAAGAGCATTATCCATGTGGCTCTGGTAAAATCATCAATAAATAAAATAAAGTACTTTTCTCCTCTTGGGATTTTTGTCCTGGTTGGGCCATAAATATCAATGTGAATCAACTCCAGAGGTTTAGATGATGAGAACTCCTTATCAGATTCAAATATGGAACAATATTAATTATATTTGTGCTCCTTGACCTTCTTAGACACCTTGAATGTTGGCTCCTTTGGTTTGATCTTATCTTTCCCAAATCTCATCTCATAGGTTGTGAGTGTACCGAGTAGCTAGTCCACTGTGAGACCTTTTTAGATCAATCATCTCTCTAATGTTCGAGATTTTGGAAAAATTCTCATAGGAAGAGATCGTAAGATTTTTTGAAAAATTACATCTTCTTTGATAGCTTCTGATCCAGGTGGATATTGGTGGCCACCCGCCAAGTCCACTTGGACCCCCACCATTGTTTCTCTCAACTTTTTCAGTTTCCTTAATTGTAGCACAACTTACTATTTTTAGCAGTTTTTTGGGTCCTGAACTTTCGGAGCCGTTTTGAGGCCCTAAGTGACGTTTTTTGGGAAAGTTGGGAGAAACATGGGTCCATGTATTGATGTTTCTCTTCCCAAAGTTGTAGTTCTCGGATAGATATTTCTAACGAGATATTGTGCGCGTCAAACAGAGATCATACGCCAAAGTTACGACCCCGGGAAGTTGATGTACAAATTTACCCAAACGGGGCCCATAGTTTGGCGTTTCATCTTCTAGGGTTAGGTTTTTGGATGTTTAGGGTTTTCCATTGTTTCTCAACAATAAATAGGCCTTTGAGCCTCATTGTAACGCATTTCAGAGGCATGCAACCGCCACATCTCTTCTCAGAGATAAGCTACCATCGCCCTAACTGGTTTATTTCCATTTTTGTTTGTAAGCATATTTCAGTATTTTACATTAATGAAATGAAGTATTATTTCCACTACATCTCTGTGTTTATGTTTATCTCTGTAATTTGATGCGTTCCTGTTTAAAGCCATACTTTCCACCATTACTAGACACATCTGACATTGCTACCATCGCCCTAACTGGTTTATTTCCATTTCTGTTTGTAAGCGTATTTCAGTATTTTACATTAATGAAATGAAGTATTATTTCCACTACATCTCTGTGTTTATGGTTATCTCTGTAATTTGGATTTGCGAATTCAACGCAAGGGAACGGTGCCCCCAAACCGCAGAACAAAGGACAAAGCCAAGGTGGGAAGACCCAAGACAACCCGCCAAAGCTGCAAGCAAAGAACAGTGCCATGAAGCCGAAAAAGGACACGGGAAAGTGGTGTGAGTTCCATAAGAGCTCCACTCACAACACAAGTGAGTGTTGGGCCAAGCAGTCACTGGTGGCCGAGCTAAAGGTTTCAGAATCAGATGCATGTTCTAACTCTGAGTCAGAACCCGACAAGGGGAATGACAAAGGGAAGCAAATTATTGATGCGGAGCCCAACGCCACCGTTGCCACCACGAAGATATAAAGGGAGGAACCCGAAGATCCAGAGGAGGAGGAGCGTCTCTTGCACTCCCAGATGTGGGTAAAGAGCTCCCCGCTATAGTTCATTGTTGATAGTGGGAGCCAAAAGAACGACAAATGTCGTGAAGCGGTTGGGCTTACCGACCACAACACATCCACAACCGTACACCATCGGGTGGCTTCACCAAGGACGGGATCTTCGCGTGAGCTAGCAGTATCGCCTTCCATACAACATCAAACCCTTCACGGGTGAGGTATTGTGTGACATTGCTCCCCTTGAAAGTAGTGATGTATTATTAGGACAACCATACTTGTGGAAGCGACATGCTATGTATGAATCAAGGCCTCATGCTATTATTGTTACATTGGGAAATAGGTTGTATAGGATACCGGAGGTAGCACTACCTACCGCCATCTCTTTGGTTACTGCAAAACAATGCAGTAAGCTCATTTCAAAAACCGGGAAATTTGTTTCCCTGATGATACGCCCTCAAGGAAAGAAGAAGACGGTGGCCATGACCTCCAGATAGGGCCCCTCCGCATGACAACTACAAATGGACAAGGTCGTGGAGGAGTACGAGGACATCTTCACCTCCCCCGTAGGGGTTCCTCTGCACTGTCAGGTCAAGCACTCCATTGATCTGACCCCAGGTGTGCTGCTGCCCAATGGACTAATCTATCAGAGCTCCGTTCTGGAGAACGATGAAATCAAGAAGCAGATTCAGGAGCTACTGCAGAAAGGTCACATCCATCCGAGTTCATTTCCATGTTGGAGCCCGATCGTGTTGGTACAAAAGAAGGATGGGACTTGGAGACTCTGTATTGACTATCGAGCGCTGAACAAGATCACTGTCCGTAATGTTGGGTTGTGTTATATTCTTTCCACATAGTTAATAGGGGGTTTGAGGGGCACCCGTAACCCCACTTTATGGGGTCTGGGGTAGCGCCCCAGAAAATTTTGGTTTTGGACCCTATGTTAGGTTGGGCGGACCCACCTATGGTTTTGTGCATGATTTTTGCACATGTTTTTTGGACGTGATGGTTTTCGGTCCATGGTATTGGACGCGATGGTTTTCGATCCATGGTATTGGATGCTTCGGCATGTATAAATATGTATTATAACATTGAAAGGAACATAATGAAAAATCAAGCTAGTAGTCCCGTTTTGGGATCCAGGGGAAAATCTCTGTGTATATGTGTTTTATGTGTTCTTCTCTCGCATTATTTATTTTGTATGTTTTAGAATTCATATGCAGGTAATTTCTGTATGGGGTTAAAACCTACATTTGGTATCCGAGCAGTTTTGGCTTCAAGGGGATGCCTTTATTGCTGAGGGGTTTCGATCAGGCCTGTGGTAGACCCTGTTTAGTGGGAGATCTGCAAGATCGATTCTAGTGGTGAAAGAAGATGGCGAGCAGTGGAAAGATAGAGATCGAGAAATTTAATGGTCAAAGTTTTGAGTTGTGGAAACACAAGATGGAGGATATATTGGTGGATAAAGATCAGTGGATCGCGGTAGATCTAGGTACCAAACCAACGGGAGTGTCCGATGAAGAATGGAAGAATTTGGATCGAAAGGCAAAGAGCACAATACGATTGTGTGTCTCAGATTCAGTATTGTTAAATGTATTAGGGGAAGCTACATTGAAGGCTTTGTGGGACAAGTTAGGGACTTTGTACCAATCTAAGTCTCTGGTGAATAAACTGTTCTTGTGGAAAAAGTTGTATAACCTGAGGATGAAAGATGGAGACTCGGTGACAGAGCATCTGAACGCATTTAATACTTTGGTAAGTCAGTTAGCATCTGTTCATATTAAAATTTTAGATGAAGATAAGTGCATCAGTTTATTGTGTTCTCTACCTAATTCGTGGGATAGTCTGGTTATTGCAATAGGTAGCAATGCAACTGCCTTGCATTTTGATGAAATAGTCTCATCTTTGCTGATGGAGGAGATGAGACGGAAAAATACATAGAGCCAGAATGGTGATGCCTTGTTTGTACAAGGATGGTCCTAGAATAGAAACAAAAATAAGTCATCGAGTGGGAGATCTAAATCTAAAGGGAGATCTAAATCTCTAGGAAAACCTGTAAAGGCGGTGTGCTGGAAATGTGGAAAGGAAGGGCATTACAAAAGGGATTGTAAATCTAAAGCTCTTGATAAAGGAAAGGGATCTGATGATGCTCCTTTTGTAGAGGTGAAAACTACTTCAGATGAAGGTGGGGATGTGTACTTGGCTTCTTCAAGTACACATGTAGATCATGTGGCATGGTTGATTGACTCAGGTACATCCTTTCACTTCACTCCCCATAGAGAGTGGTTCTGTTAGTATGAGACATATGATGGTGGTTATGCCTTCTTAGGGGATGATAGGAAGGCTAGAATCATTGGTCGCGAAAAAGTAAAGTTTAAGTTGCAAGTTGGAAGGGTCAGGACACTTCTGGGTGTTCTGCATATTCCTACATTGGCCAGAAATCTGATTTCTGTAAGCAAGTTGGATGATGCAGGTGTAAAAAAAGTGTTCAAGAAGGATACTTGCAAGATGGTTCGGGGAGCACTGGTATTGATGCGGGGAGTTCGGATTGGAACTATGTACAAGCTACAAGGTAGCACTGTTATTGATCGATGCAATAGTTCTGGTTCCTGAAAGTGGAGTAGAAAATCTAGTGGTCTCTGGAGAGAAGACCATGCTGTGGCATCAAAGGCTTGGACATATTAGAGAGAAGGGCCTTCAAATACTTCATGTTAAAGGTATGGTAGAAGGTATGAGTAATAGCTCTCTGGATTTTGATTCTTGTGAAAATTGTGTATATGGGAAGCAGAATCGGGTGAGTTTCTCCTCTGGTAGTAAGAGGGCGAAACAGATATTAGAGCTTGTGCACAGTGATGTGTTTGGACCTGTAAAGGTTCCATCACTGGGTAAGTCTGTGTACTATGTATCATTTATAGATGACTTCTCGAGGAATACATGGATATATTTGCTTAAGAAGAAATCTGAAGTCTTTGACAGGTTTAAAGAATTTAAAGCTCTCGTGGAAAATCAGACAGAGAAGAAGATAAAGGTGCTGAGGACAGATAATGGTGGAGAGTTTTGCAGCAAGGATTTTGAGGAATTTTGTAAGAAGTGTGTTATATCATGGCAGAAAACTACTCCATATACACCTCAGCAAAATGGAGTTGCAGAAAGAATGAACAAGACATTGATGGAAAGGGCAAGAAGCATGCTCAGTGGTGTCGGGTTAGGACAGGAATTCTAGGCAGAGGTGATGGATACTGCATGTTGCCTGGTCAACAGGTCACCTTCATCAGCGTTGGAGGATAAGACTCCACAAGAGGTATGGACTGGTAAGAAACCCTCTCTTTCACATCTGAGGGTATTTGGATGTGATGCATATGTACATGTTCCAAAGGAGAAAAGAACCAAGTTGGATAGTAAATCTGAAAAGTGCATCTTTATTAGGTATAAGGACGGTTTAAAGGGTTATAAGCTTTGGAACCCAGTCACACGGAAGGTTGTGTACAACCGAGATGTGGTGTTCAGAGAGGTGAAAGATGTTATTAAACATGAAGTCCAATGAAAGGAACCTGAGAAGATAGAGCTTGAGCTAAAGGAGGAAGAATCAAACTCTACAGCAGAGGAGGAATCAAAAGATGAAGAGCGACAAACTCTGGCTGTGAGAAGATCATTTCGAGAAAGAAGGCAGCCTGAAAGGTATAGTCCATCTGCTTTCTGTTCAAATTTTGCTTTATCTATTACTGATGATGATCCCAGAACTATGAAGGAAGCAGTAGATTCAGAGGATGGAAAACTCTGGAAAGAGGCCATGGTTGATGAAATGGCATCTTTGCACAAAAATGAGGCTTGGGATTTGGTGGAGTTGTCGGCTGGAAAGAAACCCATTGGCAGCAAATGGGTGTTAAAAAAGAAGACAAATGTAGAAGGAAAAGTGGAGAAATACAAAGCTTGGTTGGTAGCAAAAGGTTATTCCTAGGTGCCGGGAATTGATTTTGGTGATATTTTTTTCTCTTGTTGCCAAGGTAACTTCTATTAGATTACTTTTATCTGTCGCTGCAGCTTTTGATTTTGAGGTAGAACATATGGATGTGAAGACAACATTTCTTCACGAGGGTCTAGAAGAGGAAATATACATGAAGCGACCTGAAGGCTTTGCGGTGAAGGGTAGGAAAGAACTTGTATGCAAGTTAAAGAAGTCTCTGTATGGGTTAAAACAGTCACCAAGGATGTGATATCATAAATTTGATACGTTTATACGGGGACTTGGCTTCACCAGAAGCAAAGCAGATCACTATGTGTATTTTAAATTAATTGGTGACCGTGTTATTTATCTGGTCTTGTATGTGGATGATATGTTGCTGGTTGGAAATGACAAAGAAATTATCCAGGATTTGAAGACCCAATTGTCCTCCAAATTCAACATGAAAGATCTTGGTGCTGCAAACTATATTTTGGGCATGGAAATTAAAAGAGATCGGACAAAGAGGAAGCTCTGGTTAAACCAGAGGAAGTATGTCGAGACAATATGGCAGAGGTTTAACATGTAGGATAGTAAACCGGTAAAGGTTCCTATTCCTGTAGGTGTGAGGTTATCTGCTGAACAGTGCCCCAAGACACAAGAAGAGGAAGAGGACATGTCCCATGTCTCACCAACATGATCTTGAGGAATTGATGACATAGGGTGATGTGAACGAGAAGACCATTCTTCTAAGATATGAGGAATATTAGGACAATTTCGAAGAAGATGGTATCTTGCACAAAGCTTGCATGGATATCGAACTTTGTGAGGCTTGATGGACGATTTCTCATCTGATGTTGCATTCAAAGCAATGGTTGCTTGGTTGGCACTCTACTGAATTTGCTTCTTCTTCTTCTTCTTAGCCACCTGGTTACTAGTGCAATACTTTCACTAGGTGAATAGGAAGAAGGGGAAGAAGAAACAACCGAGGAAGAAGGCAAAGGGTCAACTTTAGGATCAACTGGAGGTTGATTTTGTCCAGTTGGAGGTGTACTCGATTGCGGAGAAATAACGAAATTTTGAACCAAGGAGGTTGAAAACAACCATACTGGCAAGCCAATGGTAAATCTCGGAGGGACAATGTAGCCATATATGGAGCAACAATATTTCTAAATGGAGGAAAAGGACTAGGATTCCCATCAAAAGTAATTCCTTAATCGGTGGACTCCGGATTTGTCGCCATATTTTTCAACCTAAGATCAACTAAGGAGCAAGTGTGGAGGATGTTATCCACGGTCAATTAATTTTTACACACCGGAACACAACTTCTCTTTTTCATTTTTAAAGAGTCGAGAAAAAACAAAAGATTACTCTAGTTGCTTTCGATGTTTAATGAGCCTGAAAGGACAAGTGCTCAGATGATCCTTTTCTTTTAAGGAGTTGAAAAGGAATGAAAGTGACTACTCTTGAGATTCTAGACAAGAGGGTTTACCAAACTAATCACAAAACTGCAATATACGCCTTGGTGATAAATGAAGGAGAAATTACCAAGGGTTTAACATACGGCAATCAATCTTCTTGAATGCTGTGTTTGGTACATTGAGATCGATAAGGTGGCAGATTCGGCTTCCTAGGGATAAAGGATTTCACCTATTGGGGTATCCCACTATATACTTGACGGTACAGGGAGCACAAGTCTGTACTAGCACTTGTTGAATCAGAGAGGAGGAATCACCCAACCTCAATGAAAGTGACAACCACTAGGTTTTAAGATGCCAGAACACGTCTCTAGCCTAGACCTCTAGATGTTTTCGTTAAGTTCAAATTCGTTATTAGGTTAATTCAGATAAATTTTAAGTTGATCTTCTTTAGGATTTTCCTTTCAAGGTTCACCACGTGATGTTTTCCGAAATTCCTAAGAATGCAACTAGAATGAGAAGCACTCTTTCCATTTAATTTCAGCAATGAAAATCCTAGCAATGAGGGATAGAGCATACAAGTACTTTTTGAACAAGCAACAAAGAGCACAAACTAGATGCAATTCCCTAAACCATTCCTTTCAAGCATTCACAAACTTTAATATGCACAATGCATGTTTTTCTTTTCAGTTTCTGTTAATGTGAATGATGCAATAAGAAAAACCAATGCACAAATGATTCAGAATTCTTTTCATAAAAAAAATTGATGATTTCTGACAATTTCTTTTAAAGGGAAAGGAAGGCTATATGACACTTTCGAATTTAAAGAAATGAATATTTTTGACACTTTAAATGAAAATACAAATCAAATGCACAAATACATCAATCGATTATTTATGAAGGAATACTTTACGACACTTCATTTTTTCGAAGAAAATGACAATTTTGCGACACTTTTCTATCGACAAAACAATTGATCAACTATATTCTAACTTTGACTATAGAATGATAATGACAAAGAAAACATTAAAGAAACATTAATCAATCCAATCAAAGTAGGGCTGACTGGCTAAGGAGATGAAAATACTATTTTCAGAGATAAGACATCGTTGATTTTCAACAAGCAAGCAATCAGAAGAATTTTGGCAAAAACTCAATCCAAAGGTGGGAATTAAACCTAAGGTTGATCAACACAGGTCACAAAGGAGCTAACTGCGCTGCAGAGCATTGGCTCTCAAATACTGTGCTAATTTCAAAACTGATCAGTGCAGGTCAAAGAGGGCCAATATGCATTGATCAATGCAGGCCAAAGAGGGAAAAATTGTGCTGATTAAAATATTCCTTTGTTAATCAGTGCAGGTCAATGAAGGCCTAAGTGCGCTGCAACACACTGTCTCTAAGGCTAGACTGCACTGATTCCTGTGCGACCACTCAAGAGTCATCTAACCTCAAATTTTGACCAAAATTCAATGTAAAAGGCTAAATTACAACAAGTAAAGTATGTCAAGGTGTCTTAAGAGGCTGATAAGCTACTAAAAGGGTTAAAACGATTCCCAATATGGTCGCCAATTTGTTTTGGGCAAATTTAGTGTTTCTACAAATGCCTAACCCTCTAGACCTAGTAGCTAGTCTAGAAACAACAGACAAAGTAATTTGCTACTTTTACTATAATTAACAGATAAGAGAAGGAGGAAAAGGAACCAACCTATAACTTTTGCTTGATCCCTCTCTCCTTTGACCGATTTCGCCACTCCTTTCTGTACTTAACTCACTTGGAAAGTACTTGCACACAAGCCGAGATAGAAACCCATCAAAGCATACAATAACGATCTGTTAACTAAACATATCATAGAATCCAGAATACGATATACATCATATGAACACATGAATGGAAAAAGCTTAGAATTATTTATTGATAAAAGTAAAGATTACAACCCATGAATGCTCATGCTTGATTCAGTGTCTTCCTTCCAGTTTCAAACCCTTCTCTCCTCATGAAGCAACAATTCGACATCATTACAATACCTTTACTAATCTCATTCAAACAAAATTTCCTTAGTTCAAGAAATTCCAACCTAGACTAGCCTTTGAATGCTTGGTCAATTTATAGCTGAATGGAGGAGGTTAAGCCATTAATGGCCCTCATGAATGCTCTGCCAAATTTGGGAAGTGGTTCCATGGAGGAAGGGATAATGGATTGAGGTTCATTCATCTTCTTCCTCATCCAAGTGCGAGCTCAACCAACCTGGAAACTTCCAGAAGTATCCATTGGATGAGGAATCCAATGGATTCATTTAAATTTTTTTATGAATCTCACTCAGCGCAAGTGAAACAAAGGCTAAGTGCACTGCAATGCAAGTGCAGTTCCTACATTGCAATGCAACTTGATATAAGTCTACCTGTGCTGATATCCTTAGGGGCATTTTTTGGATGAATGGTGTCATGGAAACTCTTGGGAGGAAAGCATGATGTCGGTTGACATCATTAGGGAATTAAACAACTGAATTAGGGATTGATGGACCCTAATAATACAGATCTGGAAGTCGGGATTGATGTGCCCAAATTGACCTGTAACACTGCACAGTGTGCAGAGAAGGCTGGATGGAGGCAAGGATTGCGCAGTTATGGAGCTCAGCAGTTGGGCTTGAGCATTGAGATTGCACAGTACGAATTTCTGGGAGGAAACAACTATGCATTGTACAGTTCCAAGAGGCAAGGTTGCTGCTTGGGAACTGATACTACACATTGTGCAATCAAAGAGGGTTGAATGAGATTGAGAAGCTTGGTCAGGGAGTTTTCCTAATTTTTACTAAGTGTTAGATCAATGAGAGAAATTTGAACAAATCAAGACTTGAACATGATCACAAACTTAGTTTACTTAATGAGACAACAAATAACACTCAAAACACATGAACAAAATTATTTATTCAATGCGACAACATTGCAACAACTCATTCCAAGGGTGACACTAAATATACACTTTGCAATGACAATGATGACACTTGTGGAACAATTCTTGAAACTTTGGAAATGAGTGAGATACATTTTTACATGATAAGGAAAAATCTTTAACACAAATATCACCACTTGAAACAACCAAAAATAGCCTTTGCACAATATGTGACACTTACCATGCCAAAAGACGACACTTACAATATGAGAAGAAAAGTGCGAACGACGCTTGTGATATGTGAATGACAGTGAAGGCGACACATGTAAGAGTGAAGATAACATGAAAATGACACTTATTAAGGTTAAAAAAAGAAAAAGCGATAATTTGTAAACATGAAAACGACACTTGTGAAGGTGAAAGTGCACAAAAAGTGACAGTTGGAGAAACTCAATTAAATAGGAGTACGATTGCAAAAGAAAAGTGAGAGATGATCAATTGAGAGTGCACACTGATTGTCCACACAGGTTGAACATTGCAAAAGGATTGTCTTGATGGAATGTGCTTGTTCCATTCAAGCTTGTGTAAAATGATGTGCTCATGAAATTGTTGCAGACTGAGCATGTGTGAGTAGGTGACTTTGACAAAAGGGATCCCAAAGACTTAATAAAGCATCAACCAACCAAGAAGTGACTATAGAACTATTGATTGCAAAATCCATAGTAGGCTCCAAAATTCAAGCGTAGAAAAAATTCTGGAGGTGTTTGTCGCAATGCCAACATGTCCTTTTGTGGGATGCAACCCATGGAGACAAAGGTAAACATCATAAGTTTCAAAAGCTGTGGATCAGTCCTTTCAGGATTTCAGCTATTGTTAGGTGAAATACTTATATACAGTAAGGATATTGATGATAAAATTCTGCCCTACACCAATAATAATTCTCATCTGAAACCATTCGTGGAAGTAGGAACCTGACAAATCATCATCACCTCTCTCAAATTTTTGTACATAATTTTTCATTTTCTACTTTCTATTTTGAATGTTTCTATGTTATGTTTCCTTGAAGTCTTTTCCTATCTTCCTTGCATTCTTGTTATCTCTGTTTCCTTTTTTTTTCTCTTACGCACTATCTTCTTACTACATTGTCTAATTATGTATCTACACTGGTTCAAGACCTATGGACAACAAAATCCTCTCGAAGTAAGATGCTTTAAGGTAGTTATTTTCTCTGAATTATTGGCTTTAAATTTTCTTATGCAACAATGGTTTTTTAGGAAGTAAGAAACTTACGATCTCGATTCCCAAATGGATCAATTTGGTCTTGTTCAAACCTTATTACCAACTATACAACTTTCCTTAAGGTCCGCCTTCAGAGTCACATTTATTTTACCCCTTGCCTCGTACCCCCCATAACAACATGCAACCTACTCTTTAACAATAATATCATGTCAGCTACAACCAAAAATTCTAAATTCTGGTTTGGTCTAGCAAGCCTCCTTGTGGAGTTGCCAATTTTGACATTATTCAACATTAATTAAAATGTCGCAAGACATTGCGATTATTTGTCATCACTACACCCCTAACAAGATCTCTCCTAACAAAAATTACTCATTAAAATATAAAAACAAAATGATCTAGTAGGTGGCACCCCTCCTTAAGAGCCACCTATCAAATTGTGAACAACTTACATGCTAAAGAAGTTCGGTATAAGGATCTCATATATATTTTTGCACATGGAACACCTCTTTTGTATTTCTTTGAAGGTTTATCTACATACATATGCTAGTTCGCAATCACTTGCATCATGAAAAAATGGAAATGCTCTTAAAAGTGTAGGTGTTATATATTAGGCCCACAATTATGGTTGATCATATTGCATATATGACATAAAGTGCACTTACATATTAATTGTCAAAGTTTAAAATGGATGATGGATTATGTATTAAATAAATAACTAATGGAGGGTTTACAATATCATGTGTTTGATACAATTTGTATTATCATTAAGGGAAAAAAACTTTAAACATTCCCCAACTCAAGGCTCGCATGCAAACATTTGATTAATTACAAGGTTATACGGTATATGGGGACAATCAACGTCGTGTATGCCTTAGCCACCACATGGTTATTCATATTACATGTATACAACATGCATTGTTGACATTATTCAATAAGTTGGTTCCGAAAATTAGTATGGTATATGTTTATGGGTGTGTCCATTCGTTATGTTCCTCATATACATCGTGCTATCACAATTTCTAAGGACTCAAAATATAGGCTTTATATGATGCTCTATATTTACAGACTATAAATCATTGTGCGGAAATGCCTACCCATCAGAAATTAATTGTGGATTTAACGGAACTTTGTCATTCTTGTGGTTGCAAGATCCATGAGATTTAGCACATGGTCCAGATTTTGAAAAATTCTCAAAATGTATTATAGTAAATGTGATTATTCACTCAACGTTATTTCAATAAACATGGCATGACACATTGGCTAGGACTGGATGTGTTTTATAAGAATAATATGATGGGACACTTTTCTACCAGTTTTTCACTCTACCAAATCAAATTATTTCCACTTTGTTATAGAGCACGGTGACATGTTATTCAATGATTATATATGATTTATACATCATATTACCCCTCCCACTCTACCTTTATTCCTGCATTTACGGAATGTTACCTCAACCTTTTCCACCTTTCTCGTTTTCCTCTCAAGCTATCAGAGGTTGTTCATTTCTTCCATTCGTACATTTTGTGAAGTAAAATTGAAAAAAAACCCTAGTCCTGAAACAAGAGAGTAATGGTGGTGGTTTTGCGAGTAATTTCTGAAGTTTTCTTTGGCTCGAGGCCCATTAGTTTATCCAAAGAAATTTATGGAAAAGGAATTGTTTGGAATTCATTGCTGGAAAAGTCTCTCCTCCAAGCTATGCTAATTTCACAGGTATGTTTTGACAAGCTTTGTTTATGGTGGGCTTGATAATTGTCAATGTCTGTTCCCTAAATCTTCCCCTCTTTTCGTTTGGTTTCGATTTCTCGGTGTGGTTTGGATAATGACTAGTTGCCTTTTGTGTATCATTTCGAGTGCACATTTATTATTTGAGTCTGATAAAGTTTGCCAAGTATGTAATTTTGTTTCACCACTATAACAACCCCACGTTAAAAGTTCATGTAAGAAAGTTAATAAAGACAAAATAAGACCAAGGTCATGAGACACATATCCCAAGTTCAATGTTGGGAAAAAAATCCTAGTGGATGTTCATTTGGTTTATTATAGCTAAGGGGAAATTGGGAAAGGCATTGGAAAAGACTTTGAAAAGGTAAATATGCATTAACTGGAATTTATTTACGAAAATAATGGAGAATAGAAGAAAAGTAAGTTGAAAGGTCACAGGTTTCATGTGGGGAGAAAATTGAAGGAAAATAAAAGAAAATGAAGAAAATAGAGGCCTCAATGATAAAAAGGATTCTGAGGATCAATTCATAACCTTTTTTCAGTTTTAGCTTGTAGCTCTCTCTCTCGCTCACTTAGAGCATTCCTGGAGCACTCTAGCATTGGAGAAAGGAAGGAAAAGGAAGGAAAAGAAAGAAAAGGAAAGCAAGGATCAAGCAAGGAAGAGTTGGATCAAGCGACTACGACGAGATTACTTTGCAAGTATCAAGTTGCATGTATGGTTTCCTTGCTAGTTTTGGCATCCATGGTACATGCATGTGTGTATTTGGTTCTCTTGCTGTCATTGACATTGTTTTTTCCAGGTGTGATAGTGGTTTCAACCTTGCCTTTCCATTTTCGGATAGCCAGGTGTGATGGGGTTATTTTACTTGGTTGAGATTTGGATTGTCAGATGGTTTTGGAAGTGGATGAGGTGATCTTAGGAAAATTCCCAAGGGAATAGAAATCCCTTGACCGGTAATGGCAAGATATGTGATAAAACCTGAGGGTGGAGATAGGAAAATTCCTCAAGGTATTGGTGAAGAAATCCATTTGCATCCAAGCTTGTTTAGGGCCTAGTGATCCCTTGACCAGTTTTGGTGGGATTGTGGTAAAGCCTAGTAGTGTATGTTTTCTTTGTTTGGGCCTAGAAATCCCTTGATCGGTAATGGCAGGATTGTGGTAAATCCTAGCTGGGTAGGTGCTTGCTTTGGGCCTAGAAATCCCTTAACCAGTAATGGCGGAATATGCGGTAAAGCCTGAGGAAGCCTAGTTGTTTTGTTTTGAGTCCCACATTCATGCTTGGAATATGGCATGGGGGTGATTGGTTGAAAGAAAGATTTGGTTCAGCCCAATGTATGGTTAGGTGTACATGGAAGTCCTTGAATTGGTTGGATTTGCATATGTTAACAAGAGCTCATTTCCTCTTGTATTTTATGAGTAAATGTACTTGTTATTATGTCACTTTGATGGTTATTATATCATTTATATTATTTTGGGTATATGTTGGTTATAAGCATGGTTTCATGACAAATTTTAGTTATGGTTCTTAACATGTTTTGATTGGTAAACAAATGATTATTGAATGCATTACCTAATAGATATTATTGAAGCTATCATGAAAGAGAATTGGACCTTCTTGATGATTCTTAGACAAGTATGAGACCTCTATGTTCAAATGTGATTTTATAACCTTTAGATTACATGTTCTTAACGTGTTTGACTAAATTTCTGTCATGGTTAGTCTTGGTTAGGTAAAGTCATTGATCAAGTTTGTGTTAGAGGCTTTGTATTTATGTCATTTATTGTTTTGGAAAGTCTCGTCAAGTTCTGGGTAGTGATATGGAGTCTAGCCCTCAAAATGTGGCACAAATTTCACAGTTGTAGGCACAAAACTAGGAGATTGAGACTGTAGTCACTAGCTTGTAGGCTTATGCACGTGACTAGAGGCCTATAGTCGCATGAATGCAAGCTTGTGCATGTGACTGGGAGTTTAGGTCAGTGAAAAAGTAATCCGACTTAGGTTTTGGGCACCTAGAGGGGTGGTTTAGCTCTAGGGGGTCTTGTAGCTCTTGAGGAAGGTGATTAAAGTTTCCGTTTATCGATTCAACTTCCTTAAATGTACTTAGGAGGCCTTTAGGTCATATCATAAAGTAAGCCTTCATCACATGTTTACCCCTAATAATGATGAACTTGGGTAAATGTGGGAGGAGGTGGTTATAAGGTGGTATCAGAGTATATGGTTCAATACTTGGACTAAATGAGAAAAATGTGTTTGTCATGCATGATATACTTGCAGGAAGAAAGGAGATCAAAGATGACTAGAAAAATGGTGGACTATAGTTTATGAGACTCTCCCTACAGATTAGATGAGCAAACATGAGATGAGTACTCCCCTCACATAAAAAACACTATGAGGAGTTTAAACGAAGAGATCTAAAGTTGCAAGGAGGACAATGGCAAGATTATTCAGTCATAGGAAAGACTTGCAAAGGCACAGGAGAAACAAGCAGAGGTCAATGCAATTATCCTTCATAGTTTGTCATACATGCAGTGACATGGACAACCACAAATTAATTATGGACATGAGGATAGGACTTGGGGCATATGGAAGCAGGTCTCATGTTGGGAACATGTCAGTTATGAATGACACAATTAGAGATGACAGGTTCTTAGATACATTGGATAGGAGAGGTAGTGGACATGGGTTTTACTCTAGTTCTGGTTCAGATAGGTATCATGGTCATCATCACTATCATCCTTACAGAAGGAATGTCAGAGGATATTTTCTGGATGAGTTCAAGAAAGCCAAGCCGCCTACATTTGATGGAGAGTTGAAGAAAGTGGAATATGCAGAAGCATGGTTACTTGGGATGAAGAAATTATTTGAGTTGCATGAATATAGAGAGAAAATGAAGGCCATGATAGATATTTTCAGCCTTAAAGGGAAAGGAGACATCTCATGGGAGGATATGAAGCGTGTCAGAGAAATTAGGACAAAGGTGTTAACTTTGCATGAATTCAACGTACTTTTCAGGAATAATTACTTGTCATAAAGGTACCATGAAAAAAAGGCCAATGAGTTATATGAGTTGAATATAGGATCAATGACATATGAGGAGTATATGACTAAGTTCCCAGAGTTGTTGAGGTATGTGCTATATATTAAGAATGAGAAAGCCAGGGTTCAAAGATTTTGGATTTCCATTAGCATTTAAGGATTAGATTGAGTATGATGAGCCTCGGTCACTTGAAGAAGTCACTGGAAAGTTGAAGCACTATGATGAGAAATCAAAGCATAAGACAAAGTCTAAGCAGGGTTGGAAAGGGAATGACAAGACTAAGGGAAAGTGGAAACCAAAGAGAACAAAACCTTATGCTTGCAGGCTTGTAGGTTTGGTTTTTTACATGTTTGCAAGTTTACAGGTTTGTAGGTTTGTTTGTTTACAGGTTACAGGATACTAGTGCAGTTGGCTATAGGTACTAAGAAAATAGTTCATCATTGGGTAAGATCTTGTGCATTTGAGTTGAATGGTATGCCTACATTAGCGCATCTGAATGTACTTCCATTGGGATCGTATAATATGCTTCTGGGCATGGATTGGTGGTATCTTCATAGGACTAAGGTGGATTTTTATAAAAAGTATATTGAGTGTTTAGATGACAATGGAGAATAGAGAATCTTACAGGGTAAGAAGAAGGCAACATCAGTTAGAATGGTCACAACTATGCAGGAAAAGCGTAGTCACAGGAAAGGGTGTGTGTTATTTGCAGTGCATATTTCCAGTGATAAAGGTAAGGATGTTGAGGATGTATAAGTCTTGAGGTATCCAATTTTATAGTAGTTTCAGGATGTATTCCTAGCAGAGATTTCAGAGTTGTCGCCTCATAGCGAAGTGAACTTTTCTATTGAGTTGGTACTAGGGGCATCACCAATATCAAAGGAAACTTATCGGATGAGCACTCAAGAGTTAGTGGAATTGAAGGTGTAGTTGAAGGAAATACTTGACAAGAATACATTAGGCCAAATGTGTCGCCTTAGGGTGCAATGATATTGTTTGTGAAGAAGAAGGATGGTACTATTAAATTATGCATTGATTATAGGAAACTGAACAAGGTAACCATAAAGAACATGTCTCCATTGCTGAGGATTGATGACTTGTTTGATCAGTTGAAGGGAGAAACAATGTTCTTGAAGATTGATTTGAGATCAGAATATCATCAGGTATGTTATCCCTTACAATTTCCTAGGCTGAGGAGGAGATCGAGAAGGGTAACCTTGAACAACTTTCAGCATCAGTAGCTAGCCCTACTGAGCCAGAGATGGATCTCTCAATTTTTTTCAATGGATAGATTTAAAGAACCAAGTTCTTCGGCTAGATATACATGTTTTTTTGTGTGTCGATGAATTTGAGATTTTAGGGTTTGATGGACTAGGGTTTAGAGCCAGTGATTAGGTCTAGGCTTTAGGAAGGCAGAGACAAATATAGAAAAGAGCTAGATATCAGAAGGCCATGGTGTACTTGGAATATTTTCAATGTAGTATATAATAGAAAGTTTTGAAGAGACTAATGAGCATATGAAAGTATGAGTTTATTAGCTTTTAGAAGAAATAAACACAACTATGAAAACCATATAAACATAGCTTGAAATCAAGAATCCTTTCTATTTAAATAAAAGGTAATCCATAGAAAGAAGACAAAACATGTGGAGAAATATGATTTAACCATTAGAAAACTGATAGAAAGAAGAACAAACACCATGCACTCACTGGACTAGAGTTCTTAAAAAATAGATGCAACTGCCTCTGTATTAGCTGAAGAAAACATAAACATGCCAACCTCCTCCACAAAAGTCCAACCCTTCTCTCTGAAAGAGAAATGATACATATAGAATCACTTAGCCCACTTCTCCACCTTTTGGAGTCGAATACCTAGGTGGTGGAACTGACTCCAAGATTCTCTCAACCAACAGGTGAGAGTGAGAAGGTAAAACTCAAACACTTCTTGGAGACTTTGTTTAGGAGTTTGCTTCCTCAATGAGACCTATTAAACATAAAAAACAACCTATCGTGTAAATTTATTCATGCTTACATCATCTAACCTCGAAAAAAGTTCCATTACATTAATAGTTTTGACTTTGACCAAGTCAAACTGAAAGTTAGAAAATTTACATAGTGAAATTTACAATAAAAACTCTCGAAATTGTAGAAGCACAATGCCGACTTTGAGCCCACTTTAAGGTGCCTTCCTAAGGTCCAAATGAATATTTGAGAGAACGATCAATTATACTTTCAAGTCGAGTTTCCAGAACACCTTGAATTTTTGAAAATTACCCATGGGAAGGCCTTCAAAAATCAAATATTCCAAGGTCACTCTAGGGGCACAACGCCTGTCAAAAAGAGGTCCAGAAAGCTGAGTTTTGGCCCTTTTTTTTCATTTTTTTCAAAATTCAGGCCTCCTCTGGAAAATCTGAAGAAATGGGTTTTGAGAGGAGGCCAAGGGATTTCCAAAAAAGTATTTTCTTTTTGAATTGAGTTCTTGAGGAAAAAGCACAGCGCTTTTGGGATTGTTAATTTTCTGCATAAGGCACCAAAATTTGCAAAAACCAAAAATGATCAAAATTTCTTCAAAATTGGTCAAGAGATGTAAAATAAGGCATGTTAATCCCTCATGGATGCTTCAACAAGAATCTCCAAGTTTCCTTTATCATTTTGGTCCTTTTGGGCTTCTTTGAGTTTGTTTTCAAGCTGCTTGACATTGACATTGCAAATCATGTTCTGAGCCTGGTAATGGTGTGCCATGTGCCTTAGAAGCTGATTGTCTCTTCTAGCTTTGTATAGAGGCTTCTCCAAATGGTCATTGACCCTGTTTAACCATTACTCTTTGTCTTGATTGACCTTTAAAGAAATTCCATCCTCTAGGTCTAGCTCCTCATTTAGTAAGATGTGTTTTTCTTCTTCCTCTAATGCCTTCTTAAGCCCTTTAGTTCTTGGCCTATTTCTCTTACCTTTTCCTTGTATTCCTTCAGGCTCATTTGTCTCCATGACTGCTTTTCCCTTGCCGGCTTGCTGCAATAGTTTGGTTTTCTCTTTCTCCATGATCAATTGTTTTGCCTTCAGTTGACTATTTTCCTGTTCTAGGAATGAGATGATGAACCTTGCTCTTGCCATGTTGACTGTGAGTTCCTTGATCTAATAATATTTGTCTCTAATCATCTTCTGCATGCTTGAAACCTCATTTTTTTCCTCTAGGTCAACCAACTCAAACTCATGCTCAACCAAGTCCTTATCCTGTATTGATGGTCCCTGGTTTGCTGATGTAGAAGGCTTGGCCCCTTTCTCACCATGAGAAGCAAACACAAGCCTATGTCCTCTTTTGTACATCCTTGTCACCTCAGGTTTAGGTGCTTTAGGAATTTCCTCTGATTTTCTAAAAGACCCAATTTCCATTTGTTGTGTTGGCATGCTAGAAGGCTAAGCTGCCACATTGGATTCATGCCATTTCAGATCTATCTCCAAGAAATATTCCCATGTCATACTCTTCTCTGCAAGTTGATGAAGGACTATAGTATTGATTAGACTATGATGAAATAGACCATGATAGTGTTCTTTGTTCTTCATTTGTATCCTCTCTAACATCTTGGTAAGGCTCCTACATAGATAGTTACACATATTGAGTGGTTTCTGAGTTGTAAAGTGCATTAGAAGCCAAATGTGATAGGCTTATAGTCTAGAGAATATTCCTTCACATGTGAAGAATTTCATGACAACTTTCATCAAGGGAGCATACTTCTCCAACAGGTACCTGAAAGGTATGATATGAGCATGTTTTTCCTTGTATGGTGTTTTCAAGAAAGGTCTATAATGTTCAAGATCTAAGTTCATCCCCTTGAACTAATATTAACTGTGATCTGGTAGCCCTGTAGCAAGTGAAATAGAGGCCACTGAAAATGTGAATTCAACACCAAAAATAATGACACTTTATCCTTTTAAATGAGTAGCAACCAAATCTGTCAACTGCTCGTGGAAACCCACTTCACACACCCTTTTGCAAAAATATAAGCAATTCACATCTTTGAAGCACTGTTTGATAAAGGGTGATGAATTAACCTCATTGCATTTTGAGGGTTCATATCTAAGAAATTTTCCTCCATTGTGATGTTTCTTCCTCTCTGGTGAAGAGTCTCCTTCCATGGTGACAAAAATCCTAGTAGTCGGAAAATGAGAAAAAACAGTGAGGGATGAGTGAAAAATGAAATGAAGGGTAGGTGGAGTTGAAACATGGCAAGGGGAATTTTTAGGAGGTGAATATGAACTATGAACAACTTATGAAGATGAAAGGAAGTGAAATGAAGGAATGATGTATTTGTGGAAGGGGAAAAACAGGGTTTTAAGGAAAACTATCCAAATCCCATAGGAATGAGCTAGGGTTTCATTTTTAGTGAAGTAATTTAATGTTTTGAAGTTGGTTCAGTGGTTCATGTAGCATATTAAACATGTGTAGAGGTGTAGGATGAGGTTTTACATGTTTAAAATAAAAAAACTAAATTGTTGGGTTGTGTTATATTCTTTCCACGACTAGCTCACGTAGTTAACCAGGGGCTTAGAAGGGCGGTGGAGCCCCCCTTCGTTGTGGCGATTGTGTATTGGGGGGGGGTCAGAGGGGGTTTGAGGTGTACTTGTAACCCCACTTTATGGGGCCTGGGGCAGCGCCCCGAAAATTTTTGGTTTTGGACCCTATGTTAGGTTGGGCAAACCCACCTATGGTTTTGTGCATGATTTTCGCACATGTTTTTTGGATGCGATGGTTTTTGGTCCATGGTATTGGACGTGATGGTTTTTCGGTCCATGGTATTGGATGCTTTGACATGTATAAATATGTATTATAACATTGAAAGGAACATAATGAAAAATCAATTTGGTAGTCCTGGTTTTGGGATCCAGGGGAAAATCTCCGTGTATATGTATTATGCTCTCGCATTGTTTATTTTCTGTGTTTTAGAATTCGTATGCAGGTAATTTCTGTACGGGGTTAAAACCTACATAAATGAACATCATCAACCCTATCATCATTTCATGGTAAACTCACTAGAAACCCTAATGAAGAAATCTTAGCTTTGAATTCATCTTGCAAACTAAAAAGTATAGTAAGATGGTATACTTACTTGTAAATGAGTATAGGATTGCAAGAAAAAGGATGTGCAAGCTTAAAGATGTGATTTGGTTGAGTTTAGGGAAATTTTTAGCTGCTCTGGCCCAAGCATAGTGTAGTATATAGGAGTGCAATGCCCAAGCGCAGCATAGTGTCTGGGAGCACAACATTGGCCTCCCAAGCACAATGTAGTGTCGGAGGTTTTTTGCCAATTTTGCCTAGAAAATTGAGCTTTTCTTGCCAATGGAAGGGAGATATCAATGCACAATGAGGAATAAGAGGAAAATAAGATGAGCTTGGGGCTTTTTAGTTTATATAGGCAAATTAATTTCCTTTTTGTAAAGAAATGGGACTCAAAAACCTTTGAAAAACTGATTTTTCACTTTTTAAAATAGAGTCACCTTAGGAGGCTGAAACCTGGGCTGTATTTTCACTTTTTGAGCACTGAACTTCTTCTTCCGGAGCCTTTCAAACTGAAATCATGATGAACTTGTGAAAACTCAACAAGTTAATGTCAAAGAGCTGCTTGTCATGCTTTATTCAATGTTGGATTTACTCATGGTAATAATGGACCTTGAAGACTCTAATGACCTAATGAAAAACCAAAAACTGAATGGAATGATGATGATGATGATTGATATGAGGAGAACTTGCTTTTATTATAATGCCTTCATGTGAATGAGATAGGTGACCAACATAAGTGACTTTCCCAAAGGACTGAACTCATTCCTAGACCAACTAACTAGTAACCAAATTTTACTCTGTAAACCTAGTGACATGATAAAATTTGATTTTGAGATTCCTGACAAGCTTATTAAAAGCACATTTGATCACTGGTGACAGGCAAACAATAATGACACTAACAAGGTGCACATCAAAGAAGAGGACATCTACAAGATTGCTTTCTGGACTAGGTCTTGGCATTATGATTTTGTTGTGGTTCCTTTTGGTTTGACTAATGCTCCAACTACTTTCATGTGTTTGATGAATAATGTGTTTCTTTCTTATCTGGACAAGTTTGTGATTGTACTTATTGATGATATATTTATATATTCTAAGAATTAGGAAGAGCATGTTGAACACTTAGAAACAATATTGAGATTGCTAAGAGAGCATCAGTTGTATGCCAAGATTAGTAAATGTAGTTTATTTCAGGAAAAGGTACATTACTTAGGACATGTTGTTTCCAAGGAAGGCATAGCAATGGATTCAGAAAAGATAAGAGCTATCATGGAAAGGGAAACTCCTAAGAGTGTAGATGAGGTCAAATCATTCATGTGATTAGCAAGTTATTACAGGAGGTTTATTAGGAACTTCTCGCGAATTGCCTATCCTATTACATCATTGCAGAGGAAAGGAAAGAAATTCAAACGGATAAAGGAATGTGTAGCGCGTTTTGAGCAGTTGAAACAATTATTGACAAATTCTATAGTTCTCAATATTGAAGATCAAAATAAAGAGTTTTTTGTATGTGCAAATGCTTGCAAAAGAGGATTTAGTGGAATCTTGAGGTAGGAGGGATAGGTGTTATACTACAAGTCAAGGAAACTGATGAGTGATCATAGCGGATTAAGATACTTGATTGACCAACCTAATCTAAATGCTAGGAAAGCTAGGTAGATAGTTATAATTAATGAATTTGACTTTGATATTAGGTACATTAAGGGTAAAGAGAATAAGGTTGTAGATGCTTTTAGTAGATGAAGTGCAGGGAAATCACATAGAAACTATGAGTTCATATGGGACATATGTATAAGATCGAATATTATAGGTAGGACAATAGGATGACAAGTACATGGAGCTTAAGCACATATTATAGTAGCAGGGTATAGGTGAACAAGATGTATACTATCATCTCACGACATATGCTTTGGTGAGATTTAGGGACAGGATCTATGTGCCAGATAATAGCGAGCTCAAGACGCTTATCTTGCAAGAATTTCATGTAAAACTGTATTTAGGTCACCCGAGATATCAAAAAACATTGACAACAATTAAGAAGCTCTACCATTGGTTAAATATGAAGAAAGAGGTGGTTGAGCTCATTGCAAGGTGCTTGGGTTGTCAACAGGTAAAGGCAGAGTGCAAGCATCCGGGTGATTTACTACAACCGATTCCAATTCCAAAGTGGAAATGAGAGGTCATTTCCATGGATTTCATCACAGGTTTTATGAGGACATATAGAAAACATGATTCTATCATGGTTGTGGTTGACAGGTTAACCATGGTACCTCACTTCATAATGGTCAAGCCTACTTATTCAATAAGTGAGGTAGCACAATTCTTCACCAGGGAGATAGTGAGATTACTAAGAAGATTCCTAAGAAGATTGTATCTATCAGAGATGCCAATTACACTTCGAGATTTTGGAAGGATTTATTTGCAGGTTTGGGTACAAAGTTGGCATTTAGCACAACTTACCATCCATAGACAGATGGATAAAAATAGAGAGTTAACAGGATTCTGGAGGACATGTTGAGAATATATGTTATGAATTAGTAGCGAAAGTGAGAAGAGTATCTTCCACTGGTTGAGTTTGCTTACAACAATGGTTATCAGGAGTCACTAAGGATGTGTCTGTTTGAGGCACTTTATGGGAATATTTTTAATATTCCCATCAGATGGAGTGATCCAGTGAATAGGGTATTGATTAAACTGACATGTTGGTAGAGATGGAACATGAAATGCAGGTCATCAAGAAGAATTTAAAGGAAACATAGGATATGTTGAGGGGTTTGCAAGGGGGTGGTAGGCCCCCTACACGGGGTCTAGGGCAATGCCCCGAGATTTTTTTTTGGGCCCTATATTAGGTGGATGGACCTACCTATGGTTTTGTGCAATGGTTTTGCAGATGGTCTTGGGCATGATGGTTTTATGCCCATGGTATCTTGTAGATACGGTCAAGGGAACTACAGTTATGTTCTAATCTAGGGTTAATGGATTGGGGTTTATGAATGCTTCAACATGTATATATATGTGTTGTAACATTGAAAGAAACTAATGAAAAATCAATTTGGTAGTCCCTGTTTTGGGGTCCAGGGTAAAATATCTGTGTATTTATTTTGTATTTCTCGCCATTGTATATTTTCTATGTTTTAAGAATTCATTTGCAGGTAATTTATGTATAGGGTTAAAAAGTACAGGATAAATAGAAGAGTTATGTAGATCAACACATGGAAATTAAGGAGTTTCAGGTTTAGGAGCATGTGTACTTATGCATTAAGCCCAAGAAGAGCTCCTTAAGGATTGGGTCATGTGCGAAATCGGCACCTCGATATTGCAGGCCTTTCGAGATCCTTGAGAGGATTGGACCAGTGACCTACAAACTTGCGTTGCCTTTGACAATGAAAGTCCATGATGTTTTCCATGTTTCATTGCTTAAGAGATATGTGAAAGATGTTGATCATGTGATTAATTGGTTTGTTTTACAAGTGGAATCAGAAGGAGAATTCCAGCTAGAACCTTGGTGCATTTTGCAACAAAATATGCTCATGCTTCAAAATCAAGAAATCGAGCATGTTAAAGTGTAGTGGAAGCACTTTGGGCCCGATGAAGCTACTTGGGATATGACTAATCAGATGTGGGCTATGTATCCTTCATTATTTTCCAGCTAAGGTAAGGGAGTTTTGGTATATGTTTATATTTATGTATGGTTGTTATTGTAAATACCGCAACGAGTTATGTTATAAAGCTCCAATAAGCGATATGGTTGTTATGTTGTCATGTTTTTCATGTTGGATTTTCTTTTCACCTAGTTGTTCATTGTAAATACTACATCGAGATAAGTTATAAAGCTCCATGGGTAGTCTGTTTTGGTCTTCAGTGACGTTTCTAGTTGTAGGTGTCATAGAACACCGAGGATGGTGTTCCCCTGAGGGGGAGGGGTTTGTTATAGCCCTAGGTTAAGAGTTCATGTAATAAAGTTAATAAAGGTAAAATAAAACCAAGGTCATGGGACATGTAGGCCAAGTTGAATGTTGGGAAAAACATCCTGGTGGGTGTTCATTTGGTTTATTATGGCTAAAGGGAAATTGGAAAAGGTTTTGAAAAGGCAAAGAGGTATTAATTGGCATTTATTTATGAAAAAATGGAAAATATGAGAAAAGGAAGGTGAAGTGTCACAGGTTGCATGTGAGGAGGAAATTGAAGGAAAATAGAGGCCTCAATGATTAAAAGGATTTTTTGTTAGAGGATTTGTATTTATCATTTATTTTTTTGGAAAGTTTCATCAAGTTTTGTGTAGTTATATGGAGTCTAGTCCTGAAAAGGTGGCACAAATTTTGTGGTTACAGGCACAAAACTAGGAAATTGGGACTGTAGTCCCTAGCTTGTAGGATTAAGCATTAAAATGGAGGCTTAAAGTCACATGGATTCATGATTGTGCATGCAACTAGGAGTTCAGGTCAGTGAAAAAGAAATCTGACTAAATTTTTGGGAATTTGGAGTGGTGGTTAGCTCTAGGGGGTCCTGTAGCTCCTGAGGAAGGTCATTAAAGTTTTGGTTTGTTGATTCCAATTCCTTAAATGTACTTAGGAGGTTGAATCATATCATAGTAACTCTTCGTCACATTTTTACCCTCGTAGATCGGTGAACTTGGGTAAATGTGGGAGGAGGTTTTTATAACCACCCTAAATGTGGCTAATGTGCACCAAAGGTTGAAGCCTTTGAGGGCCTCCTTGGGTACATATACCTGAAATTTTACTAGAGCCCTCAGTATGATTACAAAAGTAGTATTTTGTACTTTATCCCAAAAATGAGTATCAATCTCGTATGCATTATTTATGAGACAGGGTTTCATACATTGTTTTATTGTTAATACAATCACTCTCCTTAATCTTGCTATGATATTTCACTCATGTCATAAAATGTAGTTAGTTTTGAAGGTATTTTTTTATGATTAGTTTTTTAATTCTAAACCCTAATAAGTCCATGGGAGCTCTTGAGGCCATTCGTTTTGGATAAAAAAACAACTAGACTTTGTTGGTGCATAAAAAGAATATTTTTTGTTATCTATCAGTTTGGTATTTTTTTAACTGCTCCTCAAAATAGTTTTTGATTCTCACACCCTGTTACACATTCATTATTAAAGTTTACACAAAAAAAGAAACAATACCCTCGTCTCTTAACTATTCCATATTCTCCTTGTCATGGTTAATTTTAAGCTTCTCATTTTATAGCATGGAACTTGAAAGTAAAATGATACACTGTGCCGGAAAATTTTCCTTCAGACAAACGTGTCGTGGTTTTCATGACCCTTATCTCCAAACTTCTATCTTCTTCTACTTATCTGCATTCTTAACCTGCATTACAACAAAATGAGTAGTACATGCATATTTAACTTGAGTCTCATTTGTGTTATTTCCTTTTTCTTTGATACATATGACCGATGGTAAGAAGTTTAGGTATATAATTTCTTTTTTAACATTTTTTTTAGTATAACTAATATTATTTCTTGTGAGCAATAAAACTTAACACAACATTACTATTTCTTGGTCTACTACGTCCACTTGCTGAGCAACCTATTCCTCCCTTTTTATTTTTCTTTCCTCTATTTGTTTTGACTCAAACAATTTATTGGTTCACCAAAGAAGAATTCCTAATTTTATTATTTGTGAAATCAATGGCTATCAATTATTGCAGGATGAGTTTCTTCAATATAAACAGGGGCAAAGGTGGAAAGAGGGGAAACATAGATTAGAATTTGAGAGTCGGGGGAGACAAAATATTAAGAATATCCACTCATTTTGATTCATATTCATAGGATTTGGGGTGCTTGGTGCATACTAACCTGGTCAATCTGTTGAATAATCCTCCTCCTCATCCAAGACATCAAGCACGAAAACTCACAATCCCTTCTACTTCCAACATGGAAATTCTTGTCCCTCTGCATGTGTCTGCAACCCTTTATGTGTGAAATAATGATGACTAGAAAGATATGGTACCTGAGTGACCCGCCAACCCAATTCAAGGGTGGCCCACCATCTCTCTGCCTCCTCCTAATGCACATGCTTCTCGTCTGCAATCTGTTGCATCACAAATTGTTTTTTCTCCCAATCCAACGCCGCAACCCTCTATACCTACCAACCAACATCCACACTCTGCTCATTGATCCTCCCAACAACATATAATGGATGTTGGTCCTGTTGATCAGCCTCCCAAGCAAGAAATTGTCTCACAACGTGTGACGAATGACAAGAATTAGAAAGCTCACGTAACCTGTTATGATACCTCTCACGATTCATCTTGTTCCGTCACTTCACATTCCTTCCAAGAGGATCATCAGGGGGTGTCAGTCCCTTCTCACAGGTAGGGATAAATCACTATAATCTATTATATTATGGTTTAAGTTTAACTATATTTTTCTACTCACAATTTTAATGCACTTTTATGGTGACTATTGTTGAGGATTGTTTCAATTTTGACTAATGCTTTGTCACTATGCATGATAATATAATTTTGATATAAATTTTGGATGGGGAACATGATTGTTACATATATAAATATATATTTATAGAAGTCTTTGATTATGTCTGGCATATATTTCATGATGATGGCACATTTTATATGCTCGAACGAAAAATATGGAGCAACAATGAGTAATGGAGTAACAAGAGTGATGGTTTGGATACAACTCTGATCATGGGATTTTGAATGGGTGAAATTTGATAAATAACAAATGTTTGACCATGGATATGTTTATTTACATGATGCATTTTTATGATGGTTGTCTTGATATTGTGGGATATATTCATATGATTACATAACTCTTTATTTGAACTTTTACACAATAAATATGAAAACAAAAGAAGAGGAAAGGGTCTCACCTACTAAGGTCAAAACATTAATTAAAAATGATTTTTGTAGACAACCTTTAGAACTCTCTCCTCTTGTTATCTAATTAACCTAATTAGAAACAAAATTAAATTGATCTTTTAAGCTTGAAAAACTTCCCAAATTGTTTGGAGCCTCTTTAAAAAGAGGGGATATCTATGAAGGTAAGAGAGGGAACTGTGGAAATAGAGGTACGCTATAAGTTTCTGGTTGTTATTTTTTCACTGATTTCAATTTCTTACAATTCTGAGGCTAATCTTGATGGTGAAAACAACCTTGTTTCATCAACGAGTGACAAACAACTAGGTGACTCCATTGAAATTCCTAAAAATCTTATTAATATCTTGTATCTTTCTAATTCATTTATTTTTGTTTGAATATCCATCTATCTTTTCTAGTACTAACAACTATTTATTTGCAGAAAGTAAGCTACCCGCATCTACACTTGCATGAAGGATTTCATTTCGTTGTCATTCTCGCTTATTTTTCAGATTATTATATATGATAATGTTTACATTGCACTAGTCTGTGACAAGGTTGGTAAACATCTTTCACAAAAGATTTCCTTTTTAGGACTTCAGTTGTACTTTGTTCAATTGAATAAAATCAGCCTTTTATTCTCTAGTTCTATTGTCTAAATATCTCTTTGTATTTAAGCTGATTTTTATTTAGTAGTTCCTCTTATTGATTTCAATAACTTATGCTTTACAGAACTAAAGGATTTTTAGCCTAATTCTGATTAGCTAACTCCCTTTTCCTTGTGTTTATAACAACTTATGCTCTATAGAACTAAAGGAATTTTAGCCTGAAGTCTAATTAGATCGTTTGCTTATTAGTCTGATTCAAATTTCTCATTTTCTTTTTGCTTGTTTACTACTTTTCAACTATAAACATTGTACTTTTTGTGTATATATTACTGCTTCATTTGTTGATGTAAATATTTTCTTGCCTGTTCCTACATTATAAAATAAAAATATAAAAATTAAAAACACAAATTCCAGATTAATTTTTTAAGCACACTGTCTCACTATCTCATTGCGATAACAAGATTCAAGGTGTTGATTTGTTTAAAGTTTTCTAATCTTAAAGCAATCACCAACACATACTAGGTACCAACAAGACTTGGAGGTAGCTAGTCCATTCAAAGAAGGTACCATGGTCACCTTTCCCAACATTTGTAGGCATTTACTGTGTTATAAGTTAAAAAAAAAAAAAAGTATAGGCCATTGATGTGGAACACTTTAGGTTTGGTGACCTAAATTTTCACAAATATGATTCCATGGGCACTGTTGCAGATCACTGGAAAAAACTAAAATACAAATGGTCTTACACACCAAGCATCGATGAAGAGGAAGGAAATTTCAAGAAATTTTACAATGTTCCAAAATCCTTAGATGCACAAAAGGGAATTGGTAGCTCCCAACCTAAAAATGATGTCGAACATACAAATGAGGGATCATCCAAAAGCTAAGATGCACACGACAAGAAAGAATCTTAGAAGAGAGAAAGGGAGAAAGATACAACAAGGTAAGATAGATAGAAAAAGCTAAAATAAGAACAAGAATCCAAGAAAGAGAATAAAAGGAAGAAAGAGGAAGAAAAAAGGAAGGAGGAAGAAGAAAATAGAATTTGAGAAGAGGAAAGGCAGAGACAAGTAAAAGAAAAGAAAAAGTAGGAAGAAGCAATAAGAAAGTAAGAAGAATTAGCAAATAAGCATGAAGAATAAATACTTGCAAAATAAATAATTAACATGCAAGCACAAGAAGAAAACAAGGAAAAGGAACAAACTCAAAAGGAAGCATAAGCCATATTGCTCTCCATGGATATTAAGCATTCTATACCACTCACCAGGGGGAAATTTCCACTTGAGGAGATGGGTATCTTTGTTGAAGAAGAAAATAAAGTGCTAGATATTTCAAGCTTCATATTCTATTGCAACTCAGATATAATTGTTCAAGAAAAGGTGGAAGTACTTAGCTTGAGAACTAACCAAACTGATCTTAGTGACCACTGAATGAGATATAGTGGTAGGTACTATGAAAAATCCTATTGCAATATCTTTTATAGGATTTGTGTTCTCTAGTGCTATAGAGAAGAACAATGAGAATTTGTTGAATAATATTAAGAATTGGAGAAGAACCCGACCAATTCACAATATGAGAATGAGAGGCTTAAGAAAGAGAATCAAACTTTGCCAGACTCAAGTTCCTATGAAGATGACTTCCAAGAAACAACACTAGAGGAAATTAGAGTACTAGAAGACATCATGAAACAATTGTACAAAGAGTTGATCAAGCTTCAGAAGGTAGCCTCCTCACTGATGGCCATTTAAAATCAACAAAAGGAAAAAGACACACTATTAAGGGATACTTCGACCGCCGTGGAAATAATGTGAGAGTGGGACATAAAATATCCCAATTCACTAATCCACCTACCAATAAAGGATGAAATGGCTAGGGAAAGGGCTCAAGAAAAAATTAGATTGATCATCCAAGCCCACTAGAAGCCGGGGAAATATATGGTCAAGATAGGGAGTGATTATTGACAGTGTCATAGTATGAGTGATTATCGACAATGTCATAGTATGATAGCAATTCTTATCAGGTATGATAAAATAGTCTATATCAAAGAACATAGGGAAGTAAGGCTAGAAAAAGAAATTCAAAGATAAATACGAGAATTCATAGATGCATTCAGGATGGCCATTGCTCAAAATGATTTACATCCCACCAAAAGAGATAGAGTGGAACACGTGGTAGAACCAACAAAGTTGCATCCAATGCTCTCCATGCTATTCCACTAAGTAGAAGCAGTCATGAAGACAATAGTGTCTGGTTCTTTCGACTGTGAGATTGCATATGAAAGCCTGATATTGAGCCAATTACTATTCATAGTTGTTGATTACAAAACATGACACACTTACCTAGCTCAATAATTGCAATTTCAGACTATACCTTTTTCTATTTTGGAATTACTGCTACGAAATATGTTCATTTTATTGTTTTGAATTTCCAGGTATTTATGTAAATAAAGTAGAATTAGAATTAAAAATGAAATAGAAATTCTATGCAAAAGAAGTTGAAAATTAATAAAAGAAGTTGGAAAGTCATGAGGGTATTTGAAAATTCATGGAAGGTGAAAATGCACCTAACTTTGTATAAATATACCTTCATAACTAGTTAGAAAAGACTTTTAGTTTTAGACACCTTAGAGCACTTTGGAAAGGGAAAGTTTGTAGATTCTTTTCAAAGATCAAGTGACATTTTTCATTTCCACTACTGGATCTTATTGGATATTTTGTGTACTTGTGCATTAAATATTTCAGCTCCAATATTGAGAAGCTCTTTTGAGCCAAGGAAAGCATTTCTCTCATGCGTCATTGAAAGCTGTTAGATTATTCTTGCTGCTATTCAATGATATGTGTTTTCTATTCATGTGTTTATGATTGATGAAATATTTTGTTACTCGGAAACTTATATCTTTGAGTTGTTTTGTGAGTTATGTATATAATTTCACGCTAGTTATTAATTGCAAACTATTTTTTTTTCCACTGGAAAAATCGTAATCTTTCATTAACTTGAAAAATTACATATTGTAGATGCACTATGCATATGCTATAGAGTCTGTCAGCCTTTTGAGGGCTCTGTATATGGTCTATAATATCTGATATATATCCAAAATCATCACGCAGGATTTTCTTTTAGTTGTTCTATTTATATATACATATTTTCCATGCAGGGCTTCTGATAAGTAGTTCTGTCAACTATATACAAAACTATTCAAAAAAGTAACAATATCCTGTTTTTCATCTCGTGCTAGCTGCCCTATGGTAATGTGGATCTATATAAGGTCGATGATAGTATTGATATGCATTTGATCCTTGCTGCTCCTGTATCATCCACTCTCCTCTAGGTAGTGTCGTGGCCTCCTTGGAAAGTTGGTCGGCACTGTTGTTGTGTTATTGCAAGTAATGTCAATAAATTGTGCCTTCAATATATTTATTTCATCCAATATGTTACTGAGTGTATGTGTGTGACAAACAGTAATATTGTTGAACCAACCTATGATGATCTTCGAGTCTCCAAATATATGAATGTGCATGCAATGATGCCCCAATGAGAAATGCATGAGATGATGAAGACTGATGATTTCTGCAAAATTGTTTGAGCCTATCCCCAGACCCATCCGGACTTTATAGAAATGGTGTTCGTTGATGTGTAAACTAAAACCACCCCCGCACCCCTGCTGTTGGGCAGCGCCATCAAAAAAGGCCCATGGAGAACGTTTAACAATATGTGGAGGGTCGTGGGGTCTTCGAGTAGGAGGTTGCAGAGGCTCAGGCAATTCGTTATAGGCTGATATGATGAGTGTAGTTAAATGAGGCCAGCTCACTGGTTTATCATAAAAAATAGCCCAGTTTCGAGCCAGCCAAAGGCACCAGTTGATAATAATGGGAAGGCTTTGTAATTTGGAGCCTTTGTGTCGATAAAACCATGATTCACAGGCTCTGTTAATATCGTCGCCTTCCCATTTTCCCGTGAAATGTATAGATGTGGATACGAATTGCCACATGTTCATCAGTGTTGTGCAATTCAGGAACAGATGGATACTCGATTCAGAAGTGCATTTACATAGGGTGCACCAGGTAGGCCCGTATACTACTCTGCGCATGAGATATTCCTCAGTGGGGACTATACCTTTGAGGATAAACCAAAAAAAGAGTTTTTGCCTTGGGGGTGCAGTGAGCTTCCATAATGTCTTCCACCAAAATGAGATCATATCCGGTACCTTGTGTGATATCAGCGTTAAATAGCCTGTCTTTGGTGTGTATATTCTGTTCTCGGATTAATTGCAAACTATTTTAAAATCAATAATTAATATATTTCTTCACACGTGTATCTTAATTGAATTTTGTTATCACTCTTTCTTGAGATTCATGTTAAATTTATTCTTCACTACAAATTTGATGTATCTTTTCTTAAAGTATTTCATAATTTGTTCTAACTTGCATCTCATCAAAGGTCTTTGAATTTATTTTCTTCTTGCTCTTTCTCTATGCAAAATCTAATCCTCACTTAAACATGAAATGGCAACAGACCAACATTTTAGATGGGATTCCTATCCCAAATGGTGTGAGGTCTAATTGGAACTTCATATCAGTGAGATCCCCTAGCTGTTGGTGGTGCATTTAACCTCATCAACAACTTCTTTATAAACTTAACCTTGGGAGGTTGTGGATTTAGAATCCTAAATAAATTGTTCTTTTTTTTATAGTTGAGTAACTCTATTGAACTATTGCAACTATGCATATCAATAAATCAAATTAAACATCAAACATTTATATGTAGTATTACATTAGGGTGGGGCTTTTTACACTGTAAGCAAGGAGCTCCTTGCTAATATACTTACACCAACTTTATTTTTTAACAATGAAAATTGGGTGGAGTTAGTATTGACAACGACAAGTGAATACTAGGAGTCTCTTACTCTAAAAAGTCATAACATATTAATGGAATCAAGAGAACCTAATGGATCATGTATGTATGATAGGTCATAATGATATCATAGATGCCTCGTAGCCCTTCCTTAGAACAAGAAGTTCTTGGTTATGACCCTGGCAATATGAGAAATAAAGAAAGTGTTGAATTCACTAAGGAACATATAAATCATAGAGGATTCACCTTGTTGACCAATATCTTACCACATTCATTCATAAAGAGGGTTTTTAATTTATTTTTAAACCATGTTGAAATTATAACTCAAATAATAGTCAATAAAATAAATGTATTACGAGAGTGGATTTAGGGTGGGGTATTTATAGGAAATAGTGGGTATACAAAGATATATT